>SJOL01011097.1:649623-679612 GCA_004794785.1 Opisthorchis felineus | reverse complement strand
TATATATATATATGGGTCACTGAGCTGGCAACCTTACTGCTGGGTGGTGTTACAACACTCTGTTGCTTGCGCATGCAGTTCGGAAATGTCGCTGAATGGCAAGAATAGTCTCGACCGCAAAATCAAAGGCAAAACCACGATACCATGTTATCAATGCCAATACCACTTTATGCTCAGGCACAATCGGCAATGATCAAAAAACATTACGGCAGCAAAGATTCCTGAAATTAACATTTTTAACCGTCACTTAGCTGAATGCGCTTACAGAGGCTTTTTTGATGCAAACAGCAGGTACTATGTGGCTTACGTTTTAGTGGAATGCGAAAAAAACACAGAAAACATTGTATTCCAGGAGACAAACATATATTTGCATCTCACGGTATTTGCTGATTTTTCAGAGAGTGGATGATAGTAGTTAGTTGTTAGCCTGTCACTTGATCCTATTAAATCTGGAGCTAGCAAAATAAAAGGTGTTCTCCGCCAAAGGCCGCTGTACAATGTGAAAGTGGCTCCATATTTAGGGCTTCTGATTGTTATATATAATTAATACCATGCAAACCCTTCGTGAGTATAAACCCCTCAAGTTCGCTAAACAGGATTTCCTCGTATTCATAAACGGGTCGTCTGCAGCGTAATTCCGAAGTTAATCTAAGTGGGTTGCTTTATTTAAAAGTCGTGGGTGCGCAGGCAACAACTAGTCTCTGGTGTCACATCTACCATTTGAAACAAACAGCTGAAATCTATGCATTTCATTGTTGCTACTTCTTCCTCAGCTTCCATCAACTGAGTGCGGTTAATGTAGGCTTCCGTATTGCGAATAGGATTTCCATTTAATGCTACTATTACAATGCCTTAAAACTCTTCTCAGGAAACTCTGATTACTGTAATATTATATCTTCCTGTAACTTAATTGCTACTTTATCTTGCACAACCTTAAAATTTGGCCTCGGGCTCCAGCGCCTTTGTTTGATGTTGCTAATATCCATCGAACTTTTGACTAATTACCCATAACTCACTAGAAAATCTTACGCGGAGTCGATCCCCGACAGCCAGAATGTGATTTTAGCCCTCAATACCCTGGATACGCGCAACGTGTTCGGGGTATTCACACCTCACACGTATACAGATTTGCTCTGCAACGGCGTGACTGAAGTCACGTTTCATCGATGTGATGCTGCGTTGCACCCGCAACTTTTTAAGCTTGATTTTGGCGAAGTTCACGCATACTGATATATATATGATGGTACTGCTACGGATGATTTTTTGTTAACATCGACACTTTTCCCACTGCCCAAGATTTTGAACTCGTTTGGAAATGATATGATCATTTAGGGTCTCACGCATTGGGTAGGATATCCCTAACAAATTTCACTCACCCAAAACTTATGTGTAAACTAGCTTCATTAGTATGAGTTTCAAAGAAATTCAACATGGACAAAGCAGCGATATTTGCTGAGTTTCAAGAAAAAAACTGTCAATGATATCGCCGTTTCGGCAAAACGTTTGATAGAATAAAGGTATCTTACATATGCGGTAAAATAAATTCTGAGTAAAAGTGCATCAAACGGGGATCTGGAACGTCCTGTTGAGCACCATCAGGCTAATGTCGATATTCAAACTGGTTTCGAATGCACATGTCTTCATTATTCTTCCAAAATTAATTTGTGCTAAACATTATATCCAGCTGCAACGGTGTCTAATGTAACCGGAAAAAGCATGATTTTCTGTGTACTTCACTCTGGCTTAATAAGCAACGAGTTTTTAATGGAAAAACCTTCCTACGATTAAAACACTGGGAAGTTGCCATCAAATCAGTTCAATTTTTCTGACGAGGCTCATGATGTATTTTGTTGCGGCACTTGCAATACACGTGACCTGAGAATGAATGGATAATGACACTGGCATTTGAAATTTTTGCAATTAGGCCGTCTTCTCTTTGGCGGAAAACCTTTGTAGTGCGAGATATTTGGTGGAAGCAGTTATCGCTGATTGCTGATGCGTCCCTAACAATATTCCTGTTGCACAACTATAACGCCCACCATAATTTGCACCACCATTCGCCATGAATGTTGTATACCGGAAGGTATGCAAACGAATTTCAAGGGACTTGATTGGGTATAGGAATACAGCAATTTCAATCTATATGTGAACTATATACCTGGCTCCCGAACAACGTTTTTCTTCGAGACTAATTAACGCAGTTTCCGAACCTTGGGCTGATTCTACAAACCAATATCTATTGAGCTTCTTATAAGCTGTTTATGGGTGTATGCGATTGTAGGCAAGCCACCTGTGACAATCCCAAGTGGAACCCACTTGACCTTGCAGTCAACAGTCATATATATATCACTTGGAGTGGCGTTTTTCTTCTAGGTTCAAATAGACCCACTAACCAAGCACACCAACCACGCTGTTATTGCCAAGATGTTTTTGTACGCTCAAACGTATTAATCAACATGTGTGTCCCCATTTACAATGTCTACGACGTTGCACGCGGTTTGATGGACTGCTCTCTTGGCAGTTTGCTTCACCTGGATGCTTAGTTATCTGATCCTTTTCTTTTCCCAGCGCATACACATAATAGGAATCCCCAAGCAACAGATGTTAAGAATTTGCCAGCTATTGGGAATCTATACAGAGTTTGGCTTGGGTCACAAACAACTCAGGACTTTGGATAGACCCAGCGCGCTACAATTTTACCATATTTTCAGCCAAGAAAAGAAGGGAGTCTTTTTCCAGTGAGTTGCTTTTCCGTCACATCAGTAAAAATGACAAATGTGAAATTACAAACATTTACCAACATGAATCATCCCCTAACTAGTTGAGGAAAGCGCCACCCGAAAACAGGCCTCCTGTCGCCTAAACATTGTCGGATGAATATGCTGTTGGATGCGAATAATCCAGTACTTTAATATCTCATTTTGGAAAACTACGCGGAAACTCTTCAGGAAATTTGTGTACACAAACTTTTATAGATCATTAACCACCAAATACATTGTTCTTTATTGGTTGCAGCTAGCCAAAATGTGTGCACGTTCATATTCACGAACATTGACACTAGGTTATTTGTTTTTAAGTAACCCAGTAACCATAAGCTGGCACATGCCTAATTCAGTTACCTTTATCAGATAGTTCTTTCGGGCTGTTACAGAATGTAACACGGAAAATCATCGATATTAGGAGTGTCGCGGTTGACGTCGATAACATGGTTACCAAAAATATTTATCCCTGGAAATTCAATGCTCACAAGGCATTCTCTACCTAAAGTTGACTGTGCTAGGTGGTAATGCCCTCATGTTTGCACCGGATCAGTGAGTTTGGACCTCTGTAGAAACTTGCATCAAGTAGTGGGCGCAAAAAAACGGTGGGAAGATGAAAAACACTGCCTTGTGAATAACGTTTGCGGCATTCTCAGCACCACCACAGAACACCAGGAAAAAAATGACCGTTATAAAATGCACGCAAGAATAAATTAAATTTTCCTATATAATTGATGGACAAGCCTATTAAGTAACCATTTAAATGCAGATTCTGAAGTGCCCGACGCGTCGATGTATCGATTGTGCTAGTCAGCACTAAACTTTACCCGGCTACTAGACGAGAAATGAGTTAGCACAGCAGCACTCAGACAGCCGTTTATCCAAGGGGCACTTTTGAGTAGTGAGCCTCCGATTAGACGCCAACATTTTGAACAACTTCCAAAAACTACTTCCTTACGGTGAGCGATTATTTAGTCAGTTTATAAAACACTCTAGGGGAATTCACTGTAGATTGGCGGAATGGGATCTGATATCCTATTCACACCATAACGTCAGTATCAGCCCATCTTATCACATCAACCATGTTTTGCCGGGTAGGTTGACAAGTCCCCACATCGGCCGGGCAGCTTACATCTCATGCTAATTGAATTTATATGTAATGAGCTTTGCAAGTATTTTGCTCGCATGGCGGGGGGGGGCTGTGGAAGGAGGATAAAATAATAATTTGGCACAGAAATCAAAGAGTTGTTCAGAACAGCGAGGAGGAAATGAGACGAGAGGATGGGATACAATTTAGCGAAAAGTCTTGTATCACCGAGTGCACTATATCTACTTTTCACCCAACGTGATGCCCAGGAATGTCATTACATCTTGAGCTTGCACCAGCAGGCGGGCGCACAATACATAGAATTTTGCTGACGTTGAATTCATCTTATTAATTTTGACAGGCAGCATATCAATCTTGCATACACTCTCAACCTGTTGTGGATTTCTCCAGTAGTTCCTTCGAGTGAAAATTAGCAGTTGTTCCATTTAATATCTGGGTGGTTAAGTATCTGTCTAATTCAGACCTGGAGCTTGTCGTATTCATAAAACCCTGCACACTGGGCCTGGTGAACTAATGAAAATATGATTTCGAATGAAATCCACAAGAACTCAAGCGTCGAGCCGAGAGTATATTTAAACTATATCATTTCTATTGGTCATCAATCTCCCGCCATTTCCAATGAAAACGTAAATATTTATTAATTATCAGTTTATCAACCTAAAAAAGAATACAAAAGGCATATATAATCGACGATATATTAAACGGATTTAAAAATCCGATATAAACCAAAGGATGATGACACTAGTCTGCTGGAGTAACTCTTCTTTTGGAAAACGCTTAAAGTTTCACATTTTGCTGAACTGTGCTTCCTAGTTAACAAGAATATCCGAAGTCTGTAACAGACGTGATTGTACGAGACTGCCTAGAGCATTTTATTATTGCAGTTACTAAAATCACGTTTGCAAAACCTAATCCGAAATTGAGATAGACGCGTACGCTAAAATACTGTTATCTAATTTTTACTTTATTTTCAACATACGCTTGAGCACATTCCAAAAACACCAACTAAATCCACAACTGATGGTGAGCGCAAGTGAGCACCTTATGGCCAAAAGAGATGAATTCAACAAGATTTAGTAAGCATGTAAATTATGCGATGGTAATTGGTGCTGGTTGAGGTCGTCAAAAATTAGCTGTGTACCAAAATGCCCTATAACACCGATGTGAATCCGCGATTATTATTTGTTCTAGCCAGTTATAGCGGTCAGTAGTATAAAGCGAATGTGATGATGAACCAGTTTTGGGTTTGTTTAATCATCATGCTTTAACATTTAAAAAGCTTGCAGGTCGCTTGTTTCCGCAGTTTACGTTCGTCAAAATGGTGGAGGCTTATGGTGCTGGGGACGGCAGAGGAAAACGTGACGGAATATTTGGGATGAGGAGACCACCAGAAAATGAGGTAAGCTGTGAATTCTTCAAAACCATAATTTTGGATTATGTTGTGAATGCCTGTATTGTGACCGACGCCATTTTCACGTTACTGTTTTGCGGGTGTGTTGGCTCAATAATATGTTGACGGTTTGTCTCAAAATTTGCATTCCACATGTTTTATGGATCGCGGTCCATGCTAAAATACTAATAGCCCACCGTGTACCAACCACTTCAGTAGCCGGAATGAAGGCGATTACGTGTTCCCTAAACAAAGAATTCATCGGAGAGTGTCCACAAAATACGAGCCCACTGTACGGCGGGACATTTACCACACACCTTGTTGGCGCAAATTTTGAAGCCCTCCAAACTAACCTTTATCAAATATATTTTTGAACCGCCTTAAGTGTATGGTGGTCCCCGGTGTAACAGTGAGAAAAGAATGCACTAAACCCACAGTATTCTATATGGCAGTAAAAAACTTATGAACTACTTTAGTGTCAACATTTGTTTAACCGTAGACTGGACTTCATTGACTGTTTTTGGCGCTACGTTTTTTTTCACGTTTCCTTCTAATGTATCAACCTGCACTGATCTGACTTTATGTGAATGTTTTTGCAAGTTCTTGACCACTTGCTTCCCAATGTCGTACTGAAAGACAATGCTTTAGGATGTCTCAAAAGCAACAAGTGTACCATCTGAAAATGCAAGATAATCGGTATTTAAAAATGCATTCTTCTTCCTGATTGCGTAGGATGTCACGTGTTCGGATCACTGTGAACTGGTATTATCGCTTTCATTGTGCATGGCGCCGGCCCAAATATTCGTCAGAGTAGATTGCAACTTTGCAAAAATGTATCCAGCTCAACTAGTCCCTTACTCGTGTTTGTACTCTACTAAATGTTAGTGCTTAAAAAAACTTACGTGCGCCCAGTGAAAAAGCACGAGTCAGAAGTCTTAGGGTGTATGCATATTTGACCGGGTTTCTGATCGCATACTAGTTCGTGATAGAGCAGCTTCAGTACAATTACCCAAAGTGCTCGAAAAGTGTGCAGGGCTTAGCTGCTCTGGTTGTCTCTTATTGCAATTATTTCGTCCTACATTTTCTGATTTCCGAATGTTTTAAATGAAGGACGAAATAGCAAGTTTCCAATTTGCCCAACAACTTCAACTTGCTGGCTTCTACAAGCGATCGACACCCGCCTAGGTCATTTCGAAATTCGTACACCAATTCACCAATCACAACAAAAGACAGGGCATTTAGATCAAAGGTGCCGAAAACCCACGCTGTCCGAGAAATAAATTAGATAAATTAGATGCACAAATCACTCACGTATTTCAGTCCAATTAGAACAGGATTTTTAAAAGAAAAAAATGATTGTGGTCGGCGGACAGATTTTTCAAAAGTCATATAACCATTTGTGGGCAACTTGCTTGTGAACGTTTCATTCCGTGTGAGCTGCTTAAGGCGCTGTACGACTGAGACATGCCGATTTGGTTATTACTTGGTCTACATGCGGGGTACTTAACGTAGGGGATCTTGTCACCCAGTAGGTTTTTGAAGATGGTGATATTCATGTCCTGGAGGACGAAATATCCCCAGTCTGGTCGATAATTCGTCGAAAGTCTCACTTTCTTATCCATTTTTCTTGTGACATTCTCCAGTTGCTAATCCCTATAATGGACTCTGTGCCTTAGTATCTTTACTCATTATTCAGTTTGAGCGGCCAGGCGGAGCCACCCTGAAGTACCAAGCGACTTGCAAGCTGCAAAGCGTTTAGCTTATAAATTGGATGGTTGATACCTTGCTTGATAGTTGCTTCAAAAGCTACATTTATAAATTATGATTTCAGTCAACAAGGCGTGCGCGGAGCCTTTTGGTTTACACACGGAAATCTGGAATCTGGAGGGATAAGAGCGGATTACTTCTACCCGCCAATTGTGAGTTTGCCACTACATGAAGCGACTCAGTGAGTGGTTGACATCACAAGGTAAGTTGAGGATATTAGGAAGCGTATCCTTCTACAAGATTGGGCGAATATTCTTTAGATCGTTAAAAACTTAAGCCATTTTGCGTATGGAGGCCGAAGACGGGTTTAGCCTGTGTAGGTGATATGGTGTAACTTTTTGCTATCCATTGAATTAAAACAGGGCGCTCTCCACGCGTTGTAAAGTGTTAGCGAAAATTATCTGGTTCATGTTCGTACAGGAAAACAGTTTATACCAGGCTGATTGGTATCATTGGCGGCAGGCTAAATTTAGAAAGCGCATTTCACCTGCGTTTTCTCAGACGTGCGCAACATGGGCAATACGCTAAATGTGGGTGTTGTGGAAGACCATCAAAACCGGGTTCCGTGCGTGTAAAACCAAAGTTAGCTCAAGGGTTCACCGTAGATTGCAAGGCTATTGAATTAGGTGTTCAAATTGCCTTGAGTTCAAATCGGGCTCCATTTGCAAAGAAAGGGGGTGGTCAAGGCGTTCCTGGTATGCCCAGATTGGTTTTCTCTACACAGGCCAGAGATAAGAAATTAGCTCAAACACCATGCCGGTGACATGAAACAACGTTTATTTTGTTTGCCTCTGCAGCTAAATGCGGCTAGCATCAAGCACAATGAATAATATGTTTTTCGCAACATATGGGCTTAGGATCATGTTTAGAATAATCAGGGAGTGCAAAAAAATGAACTACATGTTACTTGCTTTGCTTGCCTTTGACAGTAAACAGATTTCACGCCAATGGCATTCCAACGCATTTTGAACGACCATTTTTTCTACCAAAATACTTTGAAAGAACTTTTCTGCATTTCAAAAGTCTGAAGACGCAGATATAAATTGTGAAGAGGCATGGTGCAGGCATTGTGAGGAGAAGAAAAGAATAAAGTTTTTTCGCCAGCAGATTTGTAGGAATTTGTGAATGGGTGAGTTCGTGTGTAATAGTGGGACGATTGTATTCTGGGTTACAGCGTATCGGGAAATGTCGTAAATGTGCGCGGCGCCAAAAATTTCACTTACTTAGAAATCTCCGTAACGCGGTGAATATAGGGGCCTGAAAAGTCACTCAGACTGTGAATGAACAAGTCTGTTGTTTTGCAAAACGAACAACATTGATGAACTAGCACTGATTAATATGTTGAAGAAAACCCGCTTATTTGTTTATTTCGGGCGAAACAACAAACGGAGGTTAATTTGAAATTTGAAAGCCGAACCATTCTTCCAGTTGTGAACGTCTCACAATTCAAGAAGTTTTCCATTTGCGTTGCATTTAACTTCTCATGTTTAGACATTATTGCTAATCAGGAGCGAAATCGAGGTAACATAACCAGCAGCAATAAAAAGCGTATTTTTCAAAAATGCTTCATTCAAATATTTTGTTGCAAGTGCCAATAATGCACAGATTATGCAGCGTTTACACACACAATTCACCGCGTCATACAATATTCGGTTTGTTCTATTCCTGTGACTGATCAGCGGAGTACGTAAAGTCATTTTCAAAAACACAAACTTAATGATAATCGCTATCAATGAATAGGAATGGGAGAAGCGGTTGCAATTACTTCAATTATTTGAGTCGTCTTGTCGATATTATGCACGTCGTGCACATATGTATATCGCATTTCACTTCTTTTATTGCATTTGAGTTAACGCTTGAAACAAGAATCCCAGCAGCCTAGGGAATTACCACAATGTCTCCCCGTTAGGCTTAGACTGATTTACTGAAAATTCTCAAACTAAGCCAATTTGTGAAATTCAAGTTGACCGAGAATCAGACGCAAAATATGCATCAATTTGTGTAAAAGCACATTTATTGGCTGATAGACTTGTCGGAGCAACACATCCGGAATATAATATGTGTCACTTTAAGCCGGAATTCGAAACCACATAATAGGGTCACATGATACTAATTAAAAAGAGCCGGTAAACTCAACCCGTCGGTGCGGACCATCGGGGTATCTCTATTGCGGCACTTCTACTCGTTATTTGACCAAAAAGTTAACCAAATTGGGTTTGCCGCAGTGAAATGCTGAAAGTACTCTAGATTGTTTGGGTTTTTCTGTCAGTCTTAATGGTTGTCTTGGTCTTCCCATATGGTTTGTGAAATACGCTAAGCAATGCGCATTTACATTCTCAAATTATACGCGTTGTTGTCAATAATGAGTCTTGTTTCAATCAAACAGCTTGTGGGGCGAATTTCGTGTGCATTTCGACTTTAAATCCCTAACTCGCATCTGGCATCTCTAGCTCGACAAAGATGTACTTTTTATTCTGACTTTCTGTGGATATTTGAAGGCTTGCAAGCTCAGTTAAACTGCGCGAAAATTCGGTTCAGTGGGCGAAACGTGCATGGTCAGGCTAATATGTACAACGGTTAATTCGTGTTGCAAATGAGGTAGCAGACGTGATTTATACCCACTGTCAGGAGACAATAATAAAAGTCTTCTTGATCCACAAGTATATATGTGCAATTTCTTGTAGTTAAAAAGCGGATACAAGTCCGTTCTTGTTCTCCTCAAAGCTTTGGGTGAAAATGTAGATGTGTTAACATAAACGTTGAGATAATAAACTCCCCAGCGTTACTTATTTGAAGCAAGAGCGCGTGAACATTTGATTATTTCCCCACCCATAATAATTTAGTTTTTTGTGGTTTGTTCCCGCAGAAACGAAAAATACCTAATTAAGTTATCCTTCATCCAATTGTTCGTACAAATGCCTTATTTTTGTGGCTAAGCATTGGGTGCTAAAACGCAAACGCTTCGGTTGTTCAGCATGGCACCATTTCCATTCTACTAAAATGGGTTAGACTGACTCCCAAAATCCTAACTTGTTCGTATATATTCTGTACCACATAGTTCAAAATGCGTGTTTCGAATGACATATTTCTGACAAAAGCGTTAACATTATTGGTGTTCCAGGATGGTTACTATTAAGATGGCTATATTCGATTACGTCCCAGAGAACTGCATCAAGCAAAATTTCATAGGTATGCAGCAGGATTCCGTATCCCTTCATCCATCTCACTTAGTCGAGGTGGATACAGCAAAAGCGCGTAATATAGAACGCAGAGTAAGCTATTGGTATGTTTTAAACACGGGTTGATGTTATTATTTGGCGTTCAAATAATTACACCCGAAGTTTTACAGCGTACAATTACTACATGTAATACAACTTGAGGTGCTTCTTCCTTACCACGTTTAATGAGTTGCAACCGTACTCGTACATTTCGTCGGACAAGGAACCCGACTGTCATTGTTTCGATCACACGCATTAGGCAGCATTTGAATCATATGGAGACCATCTGGTTGTAATAACTATCAACTTAAACCTAGATCTTTCGGATCAATTTATCACCGCGTTGTGATAAATTCCTTGCTTCTTGAGGAAGCATTCTTGATTAGTTGACCAAACGCTCTGAAGTAATTCGATGCCTGCTTTAAATATAAATGTACATTCTTGAGTGTTTGCCTGAATCTTTTTCGGTTTCGAAATTACGCTGTACAAGCATATAAAGGTGTGACTAACCGAAATCTCGGGATGCTTTTAGTGATGGGAGGAGATTCAGTAACATTATTGGGAGTTTCCACCCTGCCACCAGAGCCCGTCTACTCTAAAAAGCCTAGAAGCACCCCATGGTTATTTCGTCCTTGTTGAGAATCTTTTGTATTGCCTGCTACTGGTGCCACAGTCGTCTAGCGGTTTGTACTCAAATAGTTTCACAAAATCAATTCACACCAAGACTACTCGGCCGTCCTAACAACCGAGTATACCGAGTGACTATTTGTTGGCCAATCCTTTCGGCAAATGCCAATTTGGGCAATCATCGTGGTAGGGGAGGCGAAAGTGTATTCACCATCCATTGACGCGCAAAAACAGTGCGGAATCAGCTTTCTTGCCCCTAGTGGGCTGTGCGCATGAGCTATTGTTTTTTATCGGTGATGCAGGTCGACTCAAACATGTGAGTTACAGAAATTACGTTTTTTATATCCATTGCCCATATAGCTTGCAGGAGAACATCCAACAGAATGCAGTGCACCGACGACAATTCTAATATTCATATAGGGTAAAATAACTACTAGGGCTACAGCCTCTGATATGCCCTTTGGCACTACCTTGCTTGGAGAACCAGATTTGGGAGAATCATTGTGGGTTTCATCAAGGCCCGGCTTGCATCGATCATATGGTCATATAGTGGCACGCGTTGAATCTGCTCCACCCGTTCTGGTGGTCAACAATGGTCGTCTTTGTGGTCTTCTACGTCCTATTCTTATCAGAAACTGTCGTGCTGTCCGCCAACGAAGAGTGTTTATTCAAAATTATCCTCTCTTACAAAAGCGTTCTCGCCAAATGAATGGATTCTCTCCTGCGTGCCGACCATCGGGTATCAGGCAATGAAATCCCCTATCGCCGTTTATCTTCAACTTCATATTCGATATTCCGGTTGAATCTACCTTTCCATCTTTAACACCTTGAATATCAAAATACTCTGGCTGTTCACCCTCACAGAACCTGAATGCACTGAAGATATTGCTCTAACCAAAAGACTTCTCCTTCACAGTTCTGGATATACCGGCCGAAATCGTTGCATATTTATGCACGGTTTGTTAGCTTTAAATATGAGTTGAAACTGAGGTAGCTTAACACAGCCAATTCAGTGTTATTCGTGTTATCAGTATTGAGTTGCGTCTGGTAGATTTTACTCCTGGGCAAATTTTACATTCTGCTTACACATTTCTGACAAGCCGCTACGCGATATTTACTAAAGCATGAGTAGCGCAGCATCCTGTCTAAGTGCGAGTTATTCAGACTGCTATTCGGCCGCTCTTAGTTTTCGGTGCCCTGGAAATCCTCAATAAGAAAGGATCACCTGAATAGTGCTCCCCTTGCATGACGAAATTTCAGTTCAAAATCATCAAAACTTCTCCCACGAACAGCAATTTCCATTTGTTTGATGAATGTTGTAATTTGGGTGTTCTGAATGAAACCAAACTTTGCGGATTTTTGATGTGTAACAAAACGTTCATGTGGAATTTGACATTGACAACCGTAACGTACCTCGCTGGTCCATAGGTTATATATATATGCTTATAAATGTGACAGAAATATAGCTTATCAGCAAACGATGATCGCTTTTTTATTAATTGATTTATATTCTATTCAGCTAGTCAAGTGTTGGAACATGTCCACAATGTTCGCAGGCTGAAAATTGCTTTCCTATTCTGGTAGGATAGTCAGACAATTGGGAACTGGGAGCAGACGACCAAGAGCTAGATTTCAGGACAGCGCACTGCGGAGAATCATCACAAATGGAAAATTCATGGCATGTTCATGTAATACTGACTGCTTGTGGACTCATTTTTGACAAACGCTAAGGACGAATATGCACTTCTCTTTACCGCATTTAGCGGGTCATAACGAAGACCCCAACAATAAACAGTGACAAGCATAGCGGATCGGTAGGTTGGGCAAAATTACCGGCCATAAAGCGCTAGATGCCAGAGGTTTGGCATTTCTCTTTAGCGCTTCTTGTCGATCTATATTTGATGCTATCAACTCAGAAAAGCAATATTATTTTCTGGCACACGCGTCCGCAAGCTTCGGGCCCCGTTTCTCTCTCTTCTTGACTAAGTTGTTGTTCCCCAATGAATTTGTTTTGTTTCCCATTTGATATAATATGAACCGATTTATACTTTTTTGGTTAAGGACACCAAGACTGTTGCATCTCTGCGATTAATTCGATTTCTGGTCCCCTTTTTGAGTGTTTCAAATGCTGCAAAAAATTTAGTACGGCTGTGTGCACAATCAGTTTGTGCATCGCTTTGAAGTACCGTAGTAAATTTTCTTGTTAATCTGATAGTGAAGTCGAAATTTGATAAATGCATGGTCACTGTTAAGTGCATATAGGGTCCAATCTGAGGTGGCCAAAATATCAGTAAGGAAATAGTGAGAAAAGTTTGGACAGACTGCGCGGAAAAAGGTCTAGAATTGTGGGTACCATGGTTTAATGACGTTCAAGATTTGGAGTTTCATAAGCAAGCGATTGGTTTGAAACTGAATCACGCCGCAGAAATGCGGCTCCAAGTTACGGACAAGTGGCGATTCCTCTTGCGGCAATCTGTAAGCATTACGGGAGATCACTAGAGAACCACATAATTGACCGTCAGACACTCAATCTAAGGTTCCATGCTTAATTGTGCACGCAGTATGCCGAAATGTTAAAGTTGTTACAGTCTCTGCCCTAGGTGCCTGTATTAAGCACGAAGAGTTAGAAGCGCAAAACGATGCGAAGGGCAAGCCGTAAGATATTGTTAGCATGTAATTCAAAAAGATCTTTAGCACCGAATGGTTCCGCTCGCCTGGATTACGGCTAACTGCAGTTTTTAACATATAAGCAGTGTCTAGAAAATTCCTCCGTATATGCTGATGACAAAAAATGCCGATGTAAAATGCCGATGGCTGATATTTTATCCAAATCAGTTGTGCAAACCTGCCGTTCAGGAATTTCCTTCTTACCGACGAGAAGCGTGAATAAGAGGTGCAAACACAAGGTACAAAATCTCCGGTTTGTGGTTGTATAGCAAATGACGTTAAAAGTCACGTTCTTTTCGCAAGTTGCGATAAAGACTCATTATTGTTGAAATGATTTTACCATAATGTTGCTGAGTGGCCTGGTCAAAACATAATACATTCGGTGTAGATTCTGATCGTCAGCAGTATACTTACTCGCAAGTTTCTGATGCCTGCATACACCGCTAATTAGATGGGACTGTTGGAATTTCGCCTAGCCCCGAATTAGAAACCAGCTGCAAGCGTAAGGTGGAAGTACATATAAGGCAATAAAACGTTTCGATGGTATTCGAACATGTTTTACTAAAAGTTGGCTCTAAATTATTTATGTTTTCTTTATCTTAAATATACTTAGGAACATTTTACTTAACTTAATATAAGGTACGTTAATAGTGTATTGTGAATAGCCTGAATCCGGGTTAAAAGGTTGTCCCATGTGAATCCCGTCGTAGTCGGGCCTAGCTTTTGATCGAATTTTGTGGCTTGTGACAATTTTGACCCCTCTGATGGACAACACAATTTCGTACAGGTATTTAATTTGTGACGTGTGGCAGGTATGAGCAACCGAATTTTGGAAGTTTTATCATTTGAAGTATAATCCGAACAAGAACAAATCAATCACACGTCCACGCGCACAGTAGCTAACGTCGTAGGGCGGGCTTTGAATGTCAGCTGACAGGTTGATAGAAATTTCCAAATGCAAATCAGCCCAAATTCCTCCCGATCCGTTGAGCACAATAATGATGGTAGTGGTTAGCATTTTTGAGGGCATTCTGATACGTGATACCGTAGGTCACATGCAAACCATATTAGATTAGGTAATTTCACCTTTGTGAATCGGTGCAAGTAGTACAAAACGGATACTTCCATCTATCTCTCTTGTATACAGCCGGTGGAACTGGGCATGTCATTACTTCAAGAAATCCATAAAGCAGCACAGTTGCTTTGTGTTTGTTGCTGATGGGGGTTGGACCTTTCTTGATTGTGTTGTTTGTCGTGCAACGCTACAAACAACAAATGTTGGAAAAAATGACCATTCTTCTGTAAAAAAATTCTTTTAAAAACAGACATGGGAGAGGTTGAACATAACCTGCGACGCTCCTGGCCTACATCACCGGGCAAAACTGTCGCTGCCTTCGTCATACTTGGAGTTGCCCCAAAGCTCACTTCGTCAACAAAAAACACGCACCTACTTTTTGCTTCCAAGACTGGGCACATACAATATAAAAATGTAAAAATGTATGTGCAGTGGTGTTACTAACCCTCTACTACCAGTATACAAGGCTAGCGCCTGAAGGCTTTTTCGCAATACACCACTGGTTGATTAAGGCTGATAGCAGTGCTTCTGGGATTGGTGGGCATTTCTGCTATATTTACTATCCCTCCCAAATTAGGGTACTGTTCAACTGACGCAATAAACTCCAGACAAACTGGTCCATCATCTCGGACGTTCTACTCCCGTCAGTCCTTATGTGTTAGGTATACCGTTTACCACACCAGCTCTCTGCCTACTTATATCGATTTGTTCTTTGTTTCTTGTCCTTGATGTCTAGGCAAATAAGTCACACTCTCGCCGCCCCAAGTGTGATAAACGTTAGTTTTTTTCTCCATTAAGTTTCGTTATCCTATCTGATGCCTCAAACTCGAAAGGCCTTACTCGTCACATGGCATTCCTTCATCGTCAACCTTCGGTTTCAAGCGCCCTGTCTGGTCATTATACATACCGCCTGGTTTATGCTTTACATCCAAAAAAGGACATCCAACCGAACAAAAACTTTGGCGATCTTACGTCGGCTTTGTTCTACCTTCACAGATTTTGTTGGTCAAACCAAATAAAACCCCGCCGTTCTCAGAATTGCACATCTCACTCCAATCACCTCAGACATGACGTCCATTACGGGACGGTCCAGAAGCCGATGTGTGTCGGGGCAATGATAGCACAACACTGCTATACCCAGTTTGATAGCGCACCGCCAACTATACCCTTCCTACTCCAAGCTGTATCCTCTCACTAGCTTACCCACAACTAGGAACAAACCTTTCATCCAGCCCCAGTGGCCTCCAGGACGCTTTCATTCTAATCAGCTGAAGCTTTCGTTTGTACCTAAAGATCTAAGTGTAGTTCAGCTTGTGCTGCCCACAAAAGCGATCATTTTTTGTACAGTTCGCGCTCCGTCCTGTGCGTTAACATCGACTCACTCCCCCAAGTAGCGTTTGCACCCAACTCTACTCCAGCACCGACAATATTGAGTCTCTACAGTTTCACTGCACATGATATCCCTAGGAGGAGCTCAAATTGCATGCAATTTCCGATTAGACCTCTAACGTTTTCTTCCTGGAAGAAGTGTTGCCGAGTATTGAACTGGGCGAAAATACGCAGAGTTTGTAGCTGTGTTTTTAACACGTCCTCGCAATGGACGGGTTGAAACAGGCCGATTTTACATTTAGGTTACGCGATTGCATTTTGTCCCTTCTCCAATATTATAAAAAATTTCTGTGCTACTGCGAACCTGGTGTTTCATTTTTGGGCATTTGATGCGCTGAATTCATTATATATTGCCAAGCCCTACCGGCAGCCTTTCCCAGAACCCGGTTTTGGTGGATTTACATTCCAAATCAGCAGACGTTAAACAAAAAGCCAGCGAACATCAAGCGGCGCCTCTGGTTTCCAGATTATTGCTGTTTAATCTACAGAATGGACAGTTTGGAGGCTGTTTTGCTCTCGAGTTTGCCAACTGTCAAACAAATTCGATTCACGTTTTTTCAAGCGGTTTCTTGTTTGAATCCTCAATTTCGTGCATAATCGCTCTCTAGGAAAGCCTCGCTTCCAGTTGAACCCTATGAAGTTTGCTTTCCTTTCCAACATTGCTCAATTCTGACGTTGCCACTTTTCTTCTCCTAATTCGAGAATTGAACTTGGTCAGCAACTTTGGTGGCAAAATTGATCCCTAGTAATCACCTTGAATGTCGTCCGGGGACAGATTTATTACACAGTGGTAGAAGGATGGTGGCTTCAGTGAGACGAACATGCCAGATAAACCGGTATAGCGGTTTTTGGCCTGGAGATGAAGGTTTACCTAATAGTGAAGTAGGAGGGAAGCAGTGAAGACATTGGTAGCTGAAGACGTGAATGATAATGCAAGCTGCAAGTATCGCTCTCTTTAATGGGAATTGTTGCCTAAGCTCATGTTGCATCACACGATTAAGCCTAGGCTTGGCAAGCAATGGTGTTGTGAAAATCCTTGTCAGTATCGTCTACGGAAACCGAAACGTCGTGTTATAACAGGTTATTTTGCAACACTGTTTTTGTATTAAAACGAACTTTACAACTTAAACGGATTTTTGACTTGGGTTAGATGACCCGAGTTAAACCCTATGGTAATGCTGTTGTAGAATGTGTATGGTTTTAAAGTCGAAGTAGCGTAATAGAAACTGTTTGCCTGTTCTATGGCTTCAACAACAATTCCAGCCATGGTGTATGTGGTTTCTGACGATTGCAAAGTTCATGGTATCAAGGTAGATTCATTACAGTTTCTCTGAGAAAACAAACAAGAAATACCCCATTTTGGGTAGATTTTACATTCCAAATTAGTAAATGTTATATAAAACCTACTGGAAGTATGCTGGTGCCTCTGACTGAGATATTATTCCTGCTTTTTGACATTGGAAGAACTGCTTTTAGATCCGCAAAATAACAAATAAATTTGATGCACCTTTGTTGCACACTGGTTGTATTATGTCAAACGTGCACGTTATGTTTGTAAAACCTGATGATGTAACAGTTTCCAATAATCCGTTCACATTAGGGACAATCTCGACGAAATTTCACGACTATGGAATCGACCTCAACTGTCCTCAGCAAATCGCCTCCACTTGCTAAGGACATTTTGACTCGTCCAAGTCCACTCCGCTTTGATGACTGACGAATATTGGGCACCATACTTCCCTCCGGTTTTCCAGGATATTCCGCTTAGGGCTTGTTAATCCTCCGTTGCCTGTTTCTTTAACCTGACGTTGGAGACACTTGAAATATTTGTGTCTATTTAGCACACAGGATGCACTTAGAGTGTTACTGTTGGTTTCTGAGTATTTTGGGTGGTGCGGTATACTGAAGGAAATAAATTATATTCTGTAGTAAATCTCTTTAGAAAGGTATCAACAGTATCTATCCTGGCGGATAAATAGTCTAATACGCTTCCATGAACATTAGTACATTTAAAATGGGCTTCGTGTTTTGCTTTTGCAAACTTGTGAAAGCTCTCCTTCGCTTTTTAATTTATTTACAGAGTTCAGACATGCTATCTTACTGCATCTTTACCCTAAGGCAAGTTGTGGGCAAAAGCCTCTGCCAGAATGATCTCTATTTTTTCAGTGCAAACACTTTACGTTATGAGCCAGATCATTACAAGTTGTTTTCCCCTACACCTGCCACTGGACTACAACCGATGTGGACGGAGCGGATGTCTATCGAATATTTAACGTGTAGTGTAATGTCACGCCTGCAAGGCCCGTTGATATTTTGAATGTACGGGTTTTCCGGGCGAACATATAAGTCAAGCGTCTAACCCTCCTGACATGTTTGTCCAGTCCAGCTGCCTCTAACTTTGGGGTGCGATGCAGTCCGCAACAAGCAAAGTAACTGACAAAAATGAAACCATGCCTTAAATACTGAGTCGGAGAGACAAGTGGGAATGTTCCTTTTCCATTGGGATGGTCAAGAAAAGTTGTACGTCTTTCCAAAGCTCTGCAAGAAAAACACAGAAAAAAGGCCAATAAGACGGACGATGATAAATTTATCTCTCTAAGTTATTGCCATTCCGAGTCTGTTGGCGGCGAAGGAGCGTATCCAGCTTTCTGATGTATCAATCATGCCACCGCGGTGTCTCTAGTGAACAGGCGCATAGGGGGGAGCAAGATGATCACGTCAGCAAAGGAGAGTAGTTTCACGGAAAGTGAAGGAAGCAAACAAGTTTGCTTCCAGTAACCCTTATCTGGGCAACTCCCACAAGCTCGCTCTTAGCGCGGAGTGACGGCATTCAAACGGCCTACCCAAAGGTCAAGCGTCTTTTGGAAAACTGGGCCACAGCAGTCCTAGTGGGGGAAGGGACACCAGTTTACACTGAACGACAGTTTAGATGACTTCAAATGAATGGTCAACCGGATTATAATCTTATGCCCTTGTTCTATAAATAGCACACCGAAGGAAGAGGCCACAACTTAGCATTGCAGTTGTTGCTCAACTGCCGCAAACCCTAGTCTACGAAAAAGATACTCTTGGGGAAGCAGTTCTCGCTTGGACGCTGCGCATAAGGTCCCTGGAAGTATCATCGTCTATTTCCTTAGCGACGACATAGACGCAACTGTGGACTCCACACCCTATTCACAGTTTTCAAGCTGGATTGGGTCAGCTATTCGGAGGCAGTCGGTGAACTCTACCAACACATCAACCGCAAGCGTCGACCCCAAACGGTAAGGAGTGCGGAGAGAACCCCACAACAACGCAGCCTTAGAACCTGCCAGCCCCCAGCTCCATTTCTTCAAAAGCAGGCTCACCGACTATAGATAGTTTTCATTCATAACCGAGATATGAAAAGCCACAAAACCCACGGCAGTTCACTAAAACCTCCTACACATATTGAGTTCGCCAGGCTGATTGCGGACAATTTGAGAGCTCGCATACTAACAAGCGGAAAGTGACTACTGTCAAAAAGCCACGTAGGTTCCTCCCCACAGAAAACCTTTTGGCTGGAATCAGTAGGCAGACCACTGGGTTAACGAGACTCCTTAGTGTGCCATCAGAAGGTGGGACCATCCAACATATAAGCGAACCCACAGGGACATAGGGAAGCACCTTGCCGGTCAAAGCGTGCCAAAACGCCCAAAGAAACAAACGGATGCACGTTCACGGCAAACGATTGAAAGGCAACAAACCCCGTCGTCAATAAGTTTGTATTCCACAGTTTTATAACTCCCGTCCTCTTAAATATTTGATGAGTGGCGCTATATCATGTCTAAATGTACGTTGATTACAATGTCGATCCCCCTTGCTTTGCCAAAGAGCGAAGTGATCAAACCAATAGCTCGGAGTCTGTGGATTCGGAATTCACGGCACTAATCCGGACGGTTTCCACTATGGATGTAACAGCAGTGCAGCGCCTTTAAGCTTTCGAGGACAAATTGGCGTCTCGCACCGGACGAAGCTGTAACTGAAAATAAGTTTGTTTGAGGATGCGGAGGATTTCAACGAAGGGAAATGAAGTTGAGGTTATAAATCTACCAGGCTTCTGATGATGTTTAAATGGCGATTACATGTGTTGCCCCACTGGCCGTTGGACGTTTGCTATGATTTCCTAAGTCACCGCCTTATACAGCGTTCTTCTGAATGTTGCATAGAAATTGGCTTGCGCGACAACCACGGGCTAAGGGAGTATCATTGGTATACAGTGGGCGAGAGAATGTTCAGGTAGATGTCATCTTATTTCGCCCAAGGTAATGGATTGAGAAGTTTTCCGTTTCAGTTGCCGGATTTAGCTCTAGCTTTTTGGCGTGTAGTCAGTAGTAAGATTATTTTCAAGGTTCAGTGGGTAAGGGCTGGGGGAAGTTTATAAACCTCTTAACTAAAGCATTTATTACAAAGTTTTAGAGATCTCTTTGGCAGTCAACCACTAGTGCGTTGATTTTTTTGGTTCGTAGATAAAAACCTTATTCTTGGAGGTGTGCGAGAGGATTTCCACTATCTGCCGAAACAATGGACGGTTTATATCTAGGCTAATTTAAGGTGGCCGTTGAATCTTCAGCTCACCATTTGAGTGTCAGGGTTTCTGCAAGAAAACAGCTTAATTCAACACCTGATTTATTGTAAAAAATGAACTTCGAAAATTCTGCTTTTTTAGATTGTCGGTGCTAACCAGTGGGTTTTTCAAAAAACATCCAGGTGAACAGTTCCAAAATTCTGCATTGGTTCGTATAGAGATCACCCCAAATCAGGGGCCGCTAGATGCACTATTGTAAGTCGTTTGAGGCCACCAACCACAGAGTTCACTGCAGTGCATACCGTGCTATGGAGCAGCCAATTGTTTCCGAGTGTGGCGTGATTTTAGAGGGGAACCTGCGGACAATTTGTAACTGGGGTTTCCTCGATATGTTCATCGTTTTTTCACTTTTCGCCAATTACGGTATCGGGATTGAGCGACTAGTTCTGGGTTAAACAAGAGACGAATTCAAGTGTATAGTATTTCCAAAACACTACAATAAAGGCAACTGACGCTTCGCAGCACACAAATAAGCGTGCAACCTTGGCTTTCTATTAAGCTGCAATAAACTGTTGAGTTGAGTGACACCTCCGGACAAAAATAGAATGATAATATGGAGCTCAGCATCCAGCGCACGAAAAGAATATATTCGGGAGTATTAGAACACAAACGAACGTGACAAACAATGTATTGCTTCAAACGCCTCTTCACATCCAGACACTGAACTATGCTATCCGTTCTTCCACCAATGGAGCGAAATCTGTCCAGATATACACAGGATCCAGCGTAAATATTTTCCCTCACACAATAGAGAACAGGCCATCAGATTTCCTTCCTCGGTTTATAAACAGCCAACAGGGCGTGAAATTTAAGAAACTGGTTTATGTTGGACATTAGTTTGCTTGCAGAGCCTGACAGCTTGATGGAAAATATGTTGTCAACACTTCCAACAGTGTGAGCGTCGCTCGGTTCATCAACAATATGTGGTTGTGTTATTCTACGAAAATGAATAGATCATCGATGTTAGCTAGCCTCAAAAACGCCAGTTGAATCAAACTGGCCCTAAAATATGCTTAGAGCTCAGTAGTTAATCATAGACGAACGGTGAAACGTCGGTGTCATGTCGTGAAGAGAATTTGGTGCAAGTGGGCTACCAAAAATGGGAAAAACCACCACGGTTTCGATTACAGAGAACCGGGGGAACTAGCTCACATTAGAGTGTGCAAAGAATCTGGCTTGCATAAATGCAAGATTTGCAGGCGTGTTCCCAAAACAGCTAAGTGGGTAATTACCATGGCATATTACTATGCTTTCATTATTTCGACTTTTAGAACGCTATCACTGTACGCTTGAGAGCGTTGTGAATGAAGCATTTGTTTTCGTGTCCGATGGTTTGCAGCCATTCAACTTGTGTTTTAGAATGGAATACCCTTCATTCGAAAATGTTCTTACTCCCATTTTGAACTTTGACTAGGATGCGGACAAGGAATCCGTAGCCAAAGCACTTTGAGGAGATTTGAGTGTTCCTGGGGATTGGCCGCAATAAAATCAATTGGTACAAGCTGGTGGGTTTTGGGATGTGACCAAAAGAGGCGGAGGTGGGTTCATCGGTGAAACTGCACATGGTCAGTGGGGCCACGTTATGGACGTTTAGCAATTTTGCGGTATTCTTGACGAATTGCAAGAGAAGCACAACCCGCCGTTAGTGGAGAACCGGTGGTCAGAAATGAACCCGGCAACCAGAGAATGCTGTGTTATGATGACCCGTAAACAGATGAGAAAAACGTGACATGGCTAACCACTTTAGAAAGGAATATCACTGCAACCGGGCTTTCATCATTATTAACGAAGTATTTCACTGTCATTTTTGCGTGCTTTTGTTAGCAGCAGTAACAGGGTTCACAGTGCAAGCACATATTGAGATAGTCGATCAGACAACGTCTCACTTAATCAATAGCTGGACGGGGATTTTGCTGAGACAAACAAGAAAGAAAACCGCACAGAGACTGTACGTTTATCTCAACGTGCAGGAAATTTTTCAAAAGCTCGGCGTCCACTGTTTTGAGTAAGTTGGACGAAATTTGATACTAATATGAACATTAACGAGCAGGTGGCATATCTAACTTGAATAAAGTCATCAGTCAGTTCACGTTTTTTTCATTGTGCATGTGGGCTCAAAGAACTTACTTGCATTGTGCGCCCAGATTGGGCAAGAATATTAACAATATCTAAAGAAGAATGGTGTCCGTCGGCTACCGTTCTACAAGAGAACCCAAACAATTGAGGAGACTTCGTCGACAGGCAGTTGCATATCACACCAACACTTGCCAAGTCACGTGGCTAACTCAACCCACCCCGTGGTCCATCAGCTATCAACACGAACAATCGATATGACGATCACCGAGGCACACATCTCCTGGAAAATAGAATTCAAAGCCAGAAAACTCGTGCGCACGTGACGATCCCGCAACTATCTTCTTCAAAATCGCGATGGCAACCTCTCGCCCAATCGAGTCTGTAATCACAACCGCACCCAAATTCATTACTTGGCCCCAAGCGACTCATTCTAGACGCTGAACACATCGTTCGGATTTAACCAACGAAGCTCCCTGCTGCAATGTGCATCTTCCACAAGTTCATTTTCATTCACGGTGTTCGTTTGGCCCTATGCGCTAGCACTATACTTTACACCTGATGTCTCTACAACAGTGATACCAGTGAGTCTACTTAGTTTCACTTTAAACCATATTTTTGGCAACAAAGTTTGCCATGCATCTACAAATCAGATCCCTCAATCTTCATCTTCATTTTTGCTTTTTTTGACCCTAGCCATTTACTCGACTGCCCAAGGCTACTCATGGCCAGCAACGGTTTTCAGTTTTAGTTCAGGTCAGGCGTTTCATCTTTGAACTGGTCGTACCTCACGCTCATTGCCCTCGGTTTTCTCCGTTCCTACATCTGTGGTGACTTTTCACGTAATAAACATGCCCGTTGTGTTGTTGTCTGCCGCGATCTGGTTGTAACGGCTCGATCATGCCTCCATCAGCATGTTCTCTACATATCGGAAAATGAAACCTATTATTATCATATCGTATTATGCCCACCGGTTATGGCGCTGCCCCTTTTCTACGCTGTCCCCTGTACTCACAACCCTTCAGTCATACTTTATTTTGACTGTAATATTATGATCATGCTTGACGGTATGCCACCCACCAGTTGGGAATAAACATTATTATTATAAATTATAACAAATATGTTCGTCAAATGTTCTGTCATGCGAGAATGCCGCAAACCTGGAACTATACTTAGAATTTCCCGAGATTCCGTCAAATTTGCATCCTTTAAACACAAACATCCCGTGGCTATTTGCCAACGTGAACTTGCAATCCAAAGTTCAAAAGAGGCCATGCGCTCACCAATGGCTTTTGTATACTAAATGCTGATCTACCTGGTGAAGATGGTCGAGTCCATGATGAATCCAATGCCCGATAAACTTGCTTGGATTGAATAACCCTCTATCACGGTAGGCCTGGTAGTCAGATACGAATGCATCTGACTTCACCAAACTTCAAGTTATAATTTGGATGGGACCGCCAGTTATTATACAAGAAACCATTGACTTGTGTCGGTAATTGTGCTCGCTTCGTCCCGTTGAGGATTCTCCCTTTTGGAGTATTTAAACTTGTGTGTAAAGCATGCCAAGATGTTGGGCCGAAATACCTTTACACCCAACAATACTTTTGAGTTTGCTGAGGATAAGAAGACATCTTTCTGGTTGAAAGCTTCTTGGTAAATTTTGATAACCACAAGGTTTAAATTGGCGAGTAAGCCAGTTGGTTAAAACTTGAAATACGCAAGATTACGTTTCGTCATACTTTACGGATAACACGGTGGGTTTTGTCAATATGTGTGTCCGATTTTAGGTTTCAACATATGACAACCAGACACAAACATATTTCCTTTCAAACCATTATTCGTATGGCGTTTCTCTAACGAAATTGTGTTCAAAATGTGGTTGGATTAGGCCACAATTCCTATTGCGCTGGATGTATCACTAAAGCAGTAATAGCTTCTGAGTTCTATTTCCGCGTATATCGAAGAATATTCATTGTAGCCCCAGAGTTACGAACGGCTGATTAACATGTTGATTATGTCGATAGAGCATAACCTTTGTTTACCGTGCTTAGAGCGTGTGGCGCTTCGTCTTACAGACGTGCAAATCAATCTAAAAAAATGGCCAGCCACTTGCCGCCGAAAGAGCAGGTGTTTACACTACTCGCAGGCATGTCATAGATTCGAGATTACTTACTGCAGTTTCCGGGTATGTGCTTTGCTGATGGTTCCCACAAAGGATGAAACAGCTGCACAGTGGTTCTCCAATTATCAACATAGATAAGTCTCAATTACAAGGCAAAATTTCCACTTAAATTTGGTTTGCCTGATACCAATAAGTAGCGCTTTAAACGTGGTGGTATTTCACGAAAGCCTACAAGTGTTTGTCAAATATTTAACAGTGTCGCACCGCCCAAAAGGCTAGAATATTGTTCAAAAGGCTGTACATTTTGGTCCCGTGCTCGTTTTACCTGGAGGCGTCAAGCATATGATTAAAAGGATGCAGGCATTTCAAACACCAATGGAGATCTCATCAAGTCTGTATGAGTGTGGTTGAGGCTTTTCGATTACTTTCATAAATACGCTAAAACCTCTTACGCAATACCCGTTGCGCCAATTTATAATCCAGCCCGCTGCCTGCACGGCCATTAGAAACCGTCAGCTTAGTCAACGTGGGAAGAGAAATAAGGTTAGTAGCAAACAGTTTACTGCTTATGTCTTACAAAATATACAATCAGTATGCCCAGATTTTGCTACTCACCGATTTCCCAACATTAGGATAGTTATTTTGCAATGTGGAAAAGCAGAAAATTACTTTTTGAATAAAGTTTTACGTCAGATAAAGGTGGAAAGCAGATGCTCATAAAATTAAAATGAATGTATTGAAACTAAAGTTAATGATAAGTGGCTGTCGGGTTTTCCGCAGAGTTTCCCTTATACCGTGGTGTGTCATTTTCTATGTTTAGAGGTTTAAAGGCATATCTGGGTTTGTAGCACTTTTATGATATGTTTCCAGCATGCATGAATGAAGCAAGCTTTTGTATATGTTTCTGAGCAGCACATAATGGAGGCGCAATTTATCAGAGTAAGCTCTTGCTATATTTGCACAATTCGAAGCAAAGTGCCACAGTGACGTGGTGTTGGTGAGGTCAGGTGATGTTCATTATTTATACCATGCTATTATGAAGGCAATTTATCAGTAACCGATTCCGGCTAGCTTATTTTCTCGTTCAATTTATATTCCATGTTGTCCTGAACGTAACGTGATATTTATTACAGCATCTGATGGGTTCTATGCACAAGATTCCTAAAACGTTGGAATTTTCTACACGCACACGTGCACCACTGGATAACTGAGTTTCTGCTAGTTTGCCCAAGCCTAGGTAGGAGTAGCCGAGATGCCGCGATCGAATATGAACTACATACGTTCATGCTAGTACGTGTGTTATGTCATGTTATGTCATGTTATATTATTTATAGTTTGTTTTTGGAGAACATGTTCACAGGCATAAAAAGTAAATGCAAGCGGTGGATGTGGATGGGTAACATGCGACAAAAGAGAAAAACGTCTCTTTCGAAGTAACGCCATCAACAGTCCCAGTCAGATAAGATGAATCCAACGTATGTGCTAATTTTGGCATGGAAACACGCGTGCAAAGATCAACACCCAAAGAAAGGACAAACAATGCTGAATGCACTTTAAGGCGCGGTAAGCGCTAGCACAGACAAGACTCACACATCAGGCAGGAAGTGTCCGTCATACTGGGTCTGGTGTGAGGTTTGATGGCAAGAGTTTGCACTCAACGCAATGTACCACGCATAAAAGTGTCGTAAGTACGCGGGGAGCCCACGATGGCAAGCAAACACAAGTCACTGACTGTGAACTTAGGAAGTCCCAGTCCAATAACAGCCTTGGCTGGTTGAAGAAAGCAGATACCTCGATAAGAGATGATCATCGGTTGGTGGACCAAAGGGTTGAGATCACCACCAATTGCACGTAGGGCTGAGATTAGAGCGAGAGAACAATCATCAGCACCATAATTCTGCGTCTTCTCATTGCACACAGTCACTCCGCGCCCATCCGAGACTATACTGACGTCTATCACATTTTCTCGGGGCTTCTGAACAGCGATTAGGTCAGGCTTGATGAGGGGCCCCGAAGTAGGTGCTCTCAACTCCTGGAAGACAGTGTATCCCAGAAAACGGAGGCGCTTTGCGCGTTGTCTTGAAACCCGGTTATGACGAGCACATCTGGCATCATGCGTGATCCGGCAGGACTGCAAAATATTCACCAAACTCTCCGGTTGACCGCAGTTTCCACGACAAAAGATCGTTTAGCCACCATGACCATGCCGAACGCTTCTAACTATCGTCCTGAGCAGGTTGCATCGAAGCTGACTACTGCGGATAAATATCCAAGGAATCACTTGTTCTTGAAACACAAGCCATCAATCCTAAAGGGCTGAAGCGGCCAACTCTCATAAACCGCGACCGTCAACGATGTTGTGCAGAATATCTCCCCAAGCAGCCACCAGCTCTTCCTTGGTGCTTACGCATGCACCATGGACTCGGATCGGAAGGCTGAGATCCCGTACAATCTTGCCAAATGCGGAATCTTTGATTACATTGCTATGCTATGTTAGTACGCATGCCTATGAACCTCTGAGCTATCTGAGGGTCAATCATCTGAATCAAACAGAAGACTAATGTGTATCATGCGCGTGATTCATACAGTCTGTCGTAGGATCAAAGGAAGAGGAGCGATTGTCTGAAGATAGAACATTAAGTGGTGAAGTAGACGAGCAGTTAGCAAGACGGAAATTGCGAGGAAAAAAACACATTGGTGTTAGGCAACTCAGCGATTAGACAAATGCACTATTGGGTGCGTGTAAACCAAGGCCTGATATTTGCTGGCCAAGTGCACTGCACAAGCACAATGCAGGATAATGGAACATACACAAAACGTGTGGCAAAATACCGTTTGTTGTCCGCTTTGACAAGCAGCCCAACACAGTGTTCGAGTGAACTGTTTGTTTTTGATGGAAGACCGAATCTCCTGTTCAAACTCCTACTTAAGGGAAATTGTCTGCGGTAATGTTGTTAACGTGTTTCGGGCAGAAAAACTATGCAAGGAAGCTTGACGGTGCCAATGCGGCTACAAAAAATGTTTGTTTCACAGAAGATACCAACATAAACAAAATGTTATATTTCTGGGTTCCTGAACGAACGCCAACTGGAATGCAAGTAGAAGAAAACGAGCCTAATTGATATGTGCTTTTTCCGGAAAAAAACATAAATCCCTCTTAGCACTAAAGGTCGCGTCAGTGCTCTCCGGATTATCGTATCACCCATTCTAACGTCAGTGTAGTGTATTAATTGACGCAAGGCAGTTTTGGAGACTTCAGAAAATTGTTCGATTTTCGTTGACAACTTCAGCCATCAATAGCTGGTCGCTGCTATTCTATTCTAATATCTCATCTCACAGAGCGGTCACAATCAAGCGAGTGATGTGGTCACTATCCCAATTTGTTGAACGTCTTCTTCAGTATCTACATTGTTGTGGAAACTGTTTGAAATTTAAGTTTTACAACAGTGAAAGTGGAAAATGAAAATTATATGGATCACTTAAATATATATTGTCCTGTTCAGTGATGGGAAAATTACTTTGATGGGAAATAATGGCGGAGAAATATTTGCCAAGTAATCAGTCACCAGAAAACCAAAGCAAACGGTGACCTTTCTTGGAGCCAGGGACAAAAGTTGTAACTCTACCTGGCTCTCCAAACAATTAACGCATAAGGATGCAATCGCAAAGTCAGCTTCTTGGGGAAATGCTGTCAATTTTGTACGCAAATTAATTCAGCAAACTCGAAATGGCCTGTTCTGAATTCAAGAGTTAGTGTGAAACGGTAGCCTGGGTTCCAATTTGTCAGGTCTCTGTAGGTTATTTCGAGTCGCACGTGGTCAAAAGTCGACAGATGGCAACAATCATAGCCAGACCACATGACTTTTATGTGTGAGGATTCCTACAAGTGGAGTAACAAGCACACGCCTAGAATAAGAGAAAGACTGGTGTCAAATATTCGGTGTCTTCTACTCAACGATCGTAGATTCTGCCAAATTTAGTTCGCCATTGAGGCATGCGCGAAGGGTGGGTGAATTAGTTTCATGGGATCTGAATGTCATTGCACGCAGTTCAATAGAACCTGGAGACCTTGGAAGCCCATGATAATCGGCCAGCTGTGCCAAGCTTACATATGCCTATACACAATTCATTGATTAGTACAAGTTTGATCCCTTGCCGTAACAAGTTCAGGCACATTGTGATGTTTGCTCAAACACCTCTAAGTTTCGTATTCTTCAAACTATCACACTTGACGGATGACGCAATAAAATTAAGTGACAGTGGTGGCTTTGGTGGGGTGTATCCCCTTTCTACTGTGTCTGTGATTCTTGGCTTTGTAAACCACGCAACCGACGTTTGTTCGTGGCCATTGCATTGACCCAGGATCAGAACGACCATATCAGGGTTTCCTATGGACTTGGTTGTGAACAGTGCATGAAGTGTTTGCGCCCATTATATTATCGTTAGTTATCTAGGTTTGTTCCATGGAGCAGCCCAGATGTATTATGCGTCTTTAATTGATTTTACCTCGGACACTGTTAAGTGAGTTCATTTGAACAAATAATAATCAAGCACTTCATTAGGTTTCCTAATGCTCGGCTCTACTAAATTTCAAAAGTCAGTAGTTCGCTAACGTGGCTTTGCCCGCACGATTGTACCGCCCATGAAAATCTCTGACCACAAAGATTCCATGGTCACTTGTGTTTTCCAGTGTTGGCATTTGTGGTTTGCATGTGCTCTCTTGAATGTACAATGCACGTAAAGAAGCTTGACTTTACTTCACTACTCATCTGTAGAACATATCCCAACAGAAAAATGCAATGGATTCTCATGTAAGCAAGTATATTTGCATTCTATTACGATTCCTTGAAAATATATCGCTGACTAAAAGAAACGGGCTGTCAATTTTTTATGTCCTTGAACTCGTACACTCAAAGGGTGCTCTTGTTAGGTCTTTCAGTGCAAGGATTTATCAACGACCTCACTAGTGAGTTTCTGAAGCTCTTCTTGATTGTTTAAGTGAAAACTAATTGAGAAATGTCTTAATTATGTCTTAACACCGTCAAAATGACACTAATGCCCATGTGTCTTGATTTAACGTAGCCTCTGAAGCAACGGAATTTGGGCGCACGAAATTTTCAGCAAATCAACTGCTAACCACGACTAACATAACGCAATATAGTTTCCTTATCTTCGGAACCGATTG
>SJOL01011097.1:616225-636266 GCA_004794785.1 Opisthorchis felineus | reverse complement strand
ATCATGATCATCCCTGAAAAATTGTCACCCACCGGTTGGGAATAAACATATCATAACACTCCTTTCAATATTAGGACAGTTACATGGTTCCTCAGTTGATTGGGGAGTCAAAAATTTCCAGTCACTCCAAAACCTCACAGTTTATATCACACACGGTTGTCTTATTCCGAGAGTTCATAACTTAGTTTGAGATGCCTATGTGCGCATCCATTTGATGCAAACGTTTGTTTCGACCAACCTGATTAATTCCGCCAACAGACGAATATTAAAAATCCGATTACTATTTTACTCTTTGTTGAATCAGATCCACGCAAGTTGAGAGTAACCCAACAAACTAGATACAAATTATTTTCTTACTCGTAACAAGTGTTGATTTGAAAATACTCAGCGTTGCTTCAAATATTTTGGTACGTTGACAAGGACCGTCTACTGTGTGTGACGCAGAGTGCACATGCACCTGTGCAATTTTTTAACGTATTTGGGTGCAAAAGTCGGCGTGGATTAAAGCAGCTAGATATATTATTCGGAGATTAGTACTCGCGAATATCATTTAATTGCCAAGGCTAAGTAAAGCATCAATCCATCATCCGCCAGCAGTGTAATAAAAACAGCCAAAGGCAAGCCTTGCAAGTGAAAGGTCGTCATAGTCGCAGTATCATCCATAAAATATTTGCACATTCGGATAGTTCAAATCACCTGTAATACTTGCTTTAATTTAGGCTTTGACTTATATTTTCAGCTTCATCCAAAGAAATATCTTAGAGGCACACAGTCACACTGGTAATAGACAAAATTATTCAAGCATGCACTAGTGCTCAGCCACTATAATAAAAAATACGTGGCAAGAAACTGGAATGAGAAGAACATGTCATTCGAGGATTCGTGAACAATGGATGGAAAAGCTTGACTGTTGTAACCACGTTATTTAACTTGGAATGAATCGGTATACCAGTTCCCATTGGAAAATTTTCTCAGGCCAACAGTTTTAGCTTTATGCGGTTACCGCGGGTGTGAACAGTAAGTTACTATATTTGATTGCCGGCACTTGGTCGCTAACCCAAAACGTTTTCATTAGAACGATTTAAATATTCAAGCGTTGCACAGTCCGTACCGTCCAATCATTTTACCATTGATTGTAGCGTACTGGTTCATCGTCATCATCAGCATGGCGGTGGTGCTGGTTAGTCTGGTCGCATGAAACAATATATGCACCAATCAAGAGCTCCACTTATGGCTTCCGTCGAAATAGTATAATGGCTACCGGAACGCAAAATCTAGCCATTTTTTTCTCTTTTGAGTAAAAATTCTAGGAATGAAAGTTGTTTTTCAGCTCATTTGGACATTTAATGTTTTGTAACAATGGAGAAAAACTTTTCTACCTGCTATTTGTTGGCCACAATAGATAGAGTGTCACCTATATAATTGTTATACATTTAGATAGTTTGAATTTTATCTAAACTTTAGTTCAATTTTGCTGTCAAGTTTACCCCATCTTAGTCTAAGCGGACTTCTTAGGGGAACCCTTCCAAACTGATCACTGACAATATACATTGGAAAGAGACTTCCGTATTTTTGTCCATTTTGTAGGCAGTCAGGCGGGTACAGATTGGCCTGAAAGACAATATTGAGGATTAAGCTAGATTTTCTTTCGTTTTCGGTAAAGATTCAGTTAGTTCCGTCAGTGAGGTGAAACGGACTACAAATTGTCTAGGATTATGGCTGAGATACACAAAACAATCGCCCCTCTTTGGGCATGAAGTTTATGCCCTAATTGTGTCAAACTCGCTGATGTAACAGTGAGGTGTCTATCGGTATGCTTTTCAGTTCAACCGTTGAAACGACGAATTTACAAGTGAATAACAAAAACTATCGAATCAGGTAACACAAAATGTTTCAATGAGTAACAACACTGGTAAAAAATATAATGCTCAGAGGAGTGGCACACAGTGTGAGTTAAATCCCAGGTGAAGAAAACAATGAACATATATCACAATCAATTAGGCACCTACAAGATACTGGTTGGAATATTTGATAAATTTTCAAGCTTACATTCACGACTTCACGAACGGCTAAAGGGCTATTCAAACCTGCCTTTTGCATACATGTCGAAGATGGAATAGGTGTTCATTCTTGGAGCGGGGTTTGTGAGCATCCAGAAGGAAATTGTTTCAGCGCACAAAGCATCATTGGTGATATCCGCCGTTGGGCAGTTTGAAGAATGCTTGAGTTGCGTAAGTGTAAAAATCGGACAATTCCTTCGCAGTTAAAACGGAACGACCAAAATATTTTCAGAACCAAAGCGAATCAAACCGCGGAGCATCCCCATGCGTATCTTTTTTTCGAATGGAGAAAACTAGCAGTTCTGCGATTTGTTGAGTGCTTACAGAGGGTTTAGCTAGTGTATTGAAACCAAATTTTACAGACCCATCATTTAGATATAGCAATTCACTGATTTGGATATTGCTTATCAACCACTAAAACACCCGCAGTTTGAGTTGTTAAAGACAACGAAGAACATTCTATGGCTGAAAACGGGCATGTAATCTACCTAAGAATCCTTGTGGATTATTCGCATACCATGGTGAAATCGTTTATTTGTCTAATTTCTATGTGAGGCGAACAACATGAGTTGCTTGCGGTTGCAAATGGAGTAAAATCAGCTTTTTCTCCATACCAGCCGTCGTCCACGCTAAATGAAAGCTTATTTTGGATAAACTCTGCGTAGTCAAGCTGAGCCCCCGCTGACTTGTACTGTCATGAGTTTCATGTAATCGAACCGTCAATCACAATCACGAGACTGTCCACGGAATGTACGACTGCGAGTACAGCGCTAACATTCCGCTCGCTGTCGTTTGGTGTGTGAACCTTGATTCTGCTCTGTGTCTGCCAGTGGGGAATTTTTTCACTCGATACCGCAAAAGTAAGCAATTCTGTTTGTTCGTATAAATTTGTTTACCTTAGTGTTACGGGTACCGTAGACCACCGAACACAGTTCTTCAACTTGACATCCAGGATCGTCAAACCCAGCCTTGATTCTAATTTTTTGTCTCAAGCTAAGCCAGTCTGACTTCAAGAAACTGGCATCAACTGCACTGTCCGATATATTTTTGAAGTGCGCTGGCAGTGTGGCTGACATCTCATTATGTCAGTCTTAGATTGTATGTTCCACATCATAATTAAACTGGGGATTTTGGGGTTTTTCCTCACCTTGGCAAGTGATTAATTGTGCATTTGTACCAGTATTACCTTGAAATTATGCTTCAAAATTTTTCCGTGTTGCTTGGTTCGTATCTCATAGATGCTTAGTACTTTGCTGACGCTGGATATATGTTTTTAGTTTTTCATAGACTATTATTTCCGACTCATCTCCACATTTTTGAATGATTCATCAGCCGTCTGGTTTATGTGGAATTGGGCTGTCGATTCATTTGGTTTTACAAGCCACGTTCACTATTTCTCATTAAGTTTCCAACCACTTCTATGTTGGCTCAAAAAACAGTCAAAGCGTTCACGCAAAAAATCCTCAGGGCCTCAGCTGTTGAGTACAATGCAAGTTTGAGCTTCTTGTTTTCGGTGGGCCATAAATACTCCGCCATTTTCTATGCCCGGGCCGGAAATTTTCAGTTTTCCCTTCTGGTTTCACATATCAGTTTTTGGGCACTTCAAGACTTTTGTGATCGCTGAAGCGAATGTAGAAACTCGTTTATAAGAGGACTATACTAATTAAGTCTAAACGACGCGCGTAATTAATGGCACCAGGCTGTTGGCATAAGCTTCGTTTAGACAATATGTAATGTGTTTTCATTACATCGTTTGTCGTTCCATATTCAACTAGATTTTTCTGAGTGAACATCAAATCTAGCTCTAGGAAACTACTGGGAAGAGAAGAATGGTAAGTGTAAACAAGCAACTAAGGCAAAACGTGTGAATTCAGTAGGTGTTAGGATGTTTATAGATTTTGCGAATGAATACTTATATGTGTCGCACAATTTGTTGTGTAACAGTGTGGCCCGAAACGTCGACATGCATTCTTATGCTTTATTTGTTCTACGATAGCTGAATGTGTAGCGCGGCTAACACAAATTTTCTTCAACGCAGTGATCTTAGAAAATAAAGAATATATAACGCCATCCAAAACTTTCATCTGAACCGGGGTCCTAATATCTAAGATACCGACACACAAATTATTATCAATAGTGATTTTGTTCTTTCTGCGGAATCCAGGGTGAGTAACAATATGTCTTTGACGAATACAAAGAAGATCAACACGTGCACAACGCCACATTTTTTCCGTGAAGTTCATTAGCGACAACGCAGTAAGTGCTACGTGGGAGTAAATGATTTAGCATCTTAATTTTTATTGGGCAATCCAGTCGTTCAGATATATACGGGTGGACAGCATCTCATGGTTTTGCTTAATACCGAGGGATGGACATGTTGGATTTCGTCTAGCAAGTCAACATCAAAAGAATTTGCAATCAGAAATAAATGCAATAACCAATCGTTAACTAGCGTATCAATAAACGAAGTTTTGCGAAACGAGTTATAGCAGTGAGAAAAATAAAGGGAACATGTTGATGGATCAACTTTGGGTTAGCTTCTGTGGCCATTTTATTTTCATGGCTACTAAGCTTGCAGGATACTTTATTTCACAGTTTACGTTCATCGAAATGGTGGAGAGATCTGGTGCTGGAGACAACAGAGAATCCTACGGTGGGATATTTGGGAGGAGGAGGCCACCAGAGAATGATGAGAGCTATGAATTGTTCAAAACCATTATCCTCGATTACGTTGTAAATGCCGACATCGTGAACGATGCGGTTTTTTCATTTCGGTTCTGCGGGTTTGTTTCTTTTATGACATGGCGTCATTTCGAAATACGCAGCGCACTTTTTTCCTGGAACTCGTGATGTGTCATATCCAATAAGGGTGCATTGCGTATGAAGCACTGTGCCAGGTTGTAGAAAACCAAAGACATTTTGTAAGCGATGCATCTATGAACACTGGTAACACCATCGAACAGAAATGTATATAAAGGGACATTTTACATACTCCCCACCGGCGCAAATTTTGAAAACTTCCTAGCCAAATTGTAACATCAAATTTTGTGTACCACCTGGGCGTATCTTTGTTCCTTGTGCGACACTGAAAAATGGGACAGAATTCCGCCACAGCGTTGTGTATAATAACAATGGAATTACCACTTCATTTAGTGCCACTGTTTGGTTTGGCGTGTGAGGCAGACTGAACCTCACACATTGTCTAACTGTTACGTTTTTTCCAGCTGTTAGTCTAGTAACCTATAATGATCCCGCCATATGTGAGTGCTCTGGAAGGTTTTGTCCGTGCAAGTTCCAAAACATTCACATATACGTGCGAAGTTGCAGGACGTTCGATTTGCACCATTTGTGAGCCAAACATGTAGCACTTGCGCGTGTGAACTAATCATTTGCTAGGAAAGTCTGCATTTAGCGGAATTGGTTGGGGTGCCCCATATCCGCGAATCCTAGAGTACTGGTATCATTGCATTCACCTTCTATGCTTTTGGTTTTAAGTTTAGTTGCATTGCTCAGGAAGTCTGCAGCTTACAAAAAACCAGCAACACCTCGTTTGTGTTATATTTACTGTATTAAATGCTTCTAAAAATATATCATCGCGTGCATAACCTGGGGAATAACAGAGCAGCAAACAGTGGCAATCAGGAAGTTTGACACGGAATTTGACAGTAAATTCGTTTGGAAAAGAACACGTTTACTGAAATTTCTCAAAAAGCTACAAAAGTATGTGGGCTTCTCGGGTTGTGAGAAACAATGTGTGTATAGTAATGTTTACATCGTGCATTTCGCAAACTCAGATGTTTGTACACACACGACGAAAGATCGATATAGGAAGCATTCCACACAACGTTTTCCAGTTATTTGGGTCTACTGCGACCGATATCTATTTAAGTCATTCCGGAATTCCCACGCATTTTCATGCCTCCTAGCAAAACTCCTGCATCTTGATAAGTGGTGGAAACTAATGGTGTGTTTTAAATTAATTTGTTAAATTTGATACAAAAATCATCCGAAAATTGCGGGTTTGTTATATTAGAGTTACTGGTTACAAAAATAGTTGAATGAAGTGCTCCGCAGATACCTCCTTTAACAACAATAATTTCGTTACATTAGTAATTTGATTATGGAGCTGCATCCTTTTGTGTGTTGCTCTATTCACTGTGAAATGTCCCAGAGGGTGATATCCGTAGGTTTGTATGCAAGTTAATCACCAAGTTTCATCTTGGCCTCATAGAATGGCTGTTCATATTGTTCTGGTAGACGGAACACCGCCAGAGTTGTTGATATCCAGACGAAAGTCTTACTCAGCCGTCCATTCATGTGCGGTAAACACTGTTTCGTGTTCAAATATGTGAGCTCTGTATCTTAGCTTTGGCAATTAGATGCAAGCAAAACAACCGGCTGAACAAATTTGTCCTACACCAAGTATGATTCCAGTAAAATCAGTGAATGTCCTGAGATCCACGTTCTTGCACTGTTATTGTTTAGTATATACCTTCACAAAAAAGATGTATCGACTATTTCCATAGCACAGGGAAATTCGTAACTCGCCTGTATATTGATAATAATCGTCTTAAAATGAAAATGTCCGACGCTTGGAAATTTTGTTTTGGAATTATCAAACCACAAGCAGTGTAAACTTGACGACAGAAAATAGTCGTTTCATATCCAACACCTATAAACTATGATTTTAGTCAACCCGGCGTGCGTGGGCATTCCTGGTTCGTAGACGGAAATCTGAGTTTTGGTGGGATTCGAGTGGGTTTTTTCCATCCGCCGATTGTGGTCTTGCCACTAGACCGATCACAACAATGGGTGATCGACATCTCTAGGTAAATTAAAGGTGTTTTGATGTATCTTTCTAGAAGATTTAACAAAACTTTCTCCACATATGTTCACAGATAATCATGGAAGAAGGCGTGTTGACTTGTCGATTGAAGATTCTTGAGTTTATGAATATGCATTCACATTCATGTCAGCTTGGAATGGGTTTTCATTATATGAATGGTTCACAATGGATCATTGTGTCAAATTGAGATTAAGAACACCGTGGAAATGCAGAACGGTTTTGTTTATTCGGGCCAAACTCGTGCTCAGTAGGCTTAAGTGACATTCAACTAAGCAACCTGTTTGAGTGGTGCGGCAAAATATAATGTTGAGCTCAATCACGTGAAAACTGCACACTTTGTACCCACTGCTATCTAGTGGTGTAAATGTGTCAGTTCATGTTCGCACACGAAAGTGATGCAGGAATATGTTCATTGGTAATTTCACGCGAAGACTTATTTTGAATGGTGCGTTTGGGCAGCTTTTTATCAGATGTGCAACATGGGCAATATGTCAAATGAATGTTGTCATCATCATCAACAGAATGACATCAGACTTCAACACCGATCCTTCGTTGCCGTGCAACCATGGTTAGTTTGAAAGCCTTATTTGGAAGAAAATGATAGAAGTGGACGTGGAAATAACTTAATCCTAGGTTAATACAATCACCTCAAGGAGCCTACAACACCAGACATGGATTCGGGCAATTTGGATAGAAATTGACAACACGAACATAGTGGGCATTGATTAGCAACATTAGCGTGTGGCGTCCCCAACCAGGCGCGCTGGGGATCACGTAGACTTGGGATGTTTTATCCCTAATTCGTCAATCGATCCCACTGAGTTCAGTACGGTTGTTGCAGTGCTTTGAAAACAAATTGCTCCCGTGTGACATAGCTTATTGCTTGATGCTAGTGTTTACCCGCTAGACCAAGAAAAATGTCGTTTAAGTCCGCCGCAGTTTTATGAATACGCATCACGAACACAAGCATTCTAAACTCATTTCTAGTATCACTGCTGACGGATGATTTTGCACTCAACCTCACCATCTTTAAGTAGTTTTTCAAGTGTTACTTTAAGACTGAACTTCTGTTATTACCCTTTAACGATATTTTATTGCGCCTGCGCGACAGACCACCGGTGATTTCAGGCGTGTTTGGATTTACTTCATTAGAAGATGCTTTCCTTGTTTTTGTCATATATTTAGTCTGGTGATGATTCCTGAGGAATCAGCGAGTGAAGATATTAGCAGGGAATAATTAAACGACACCAAATCAGGGATAATACACCGTTTTATAGAACTGGAAGGCCCCTCTAGATGTCCCACAACAGGGGTTGCTCCATGAACCAACCTTTCTACGTGTTCAGCCGAACCGAAGAAATTTGATGGTGAAAGAAACTGGGGATTGCTTGAATAGGATTATAAGTTATAATGAACTATGTGTAACCCAGGAAGCTAATATATATTCTGAATTCTCCCTGTTTGAGAAGCTGCCTAAATGCTTGCTAGTATTTGGATGCAAATTTTCTTACTGTAATCTAACAAAATGAGCTTCGTTAATTTTGTGGCACGATGATGTGTAAAACAATCCTTTCTAGTTCGCTATTGACCAGAATGTTGGCAGTTCACGAGCGTAGATGATAGCTTGTCGAACAAACCAACGACTAGTAATTTTCAGTACAGGCACGCAATATGAATGTTTCCAGCCCAATCGAATTCTGGGAATGCTACTTGGGTTTTGAAACAACACAGAGCTTTGTGGGAGATTGTGTGCGCATCCCTGAGAGTTGACGTCCACCTTGGATCAGTAACATCTTTCTAGCACAAAGTTAACTTGTCAACAAATGCTGATTTTATGTGAAAATAAAGCACGTATGTGTCCATAGACTCGAGTTTACTGGAAATATGTGGAAGTGCGATAAAACTGCAAAATTTTCCCTCTATGACAAATGGGGCAGGCGATTATGTTTACTTCGATGCAACACGTTTTTATTTTAGGGTGCTTTTTATTTCCAAAAACGTCAAATTTTACAACGAATGACAAGCAGTTGCTAAATTTGGCGTCAAGAACTGATTTTTTGATTGTGTTAGTGACAAGCGTCCCAAGCATATTTTTAATCTGTCAATAAACGCGTAATTTGGTCACCAGAGCATAATTGTGGAGGAAGTGAGTGGGGACTCTCCCAGGTGAATAATTTTGAGGCTACTATATTCAACTTTTTACAGTACTATTGAAAGGGTCTTTGATAGGTGCGACACCACCAATGAAATTTTCTTAGAGGATCTATTACCACTAATAAACTTGCAGACATATTCATCCACTGAGAATGTCCGCAAGACGTCTTTGCAGTTCTGCACGATAGGGAATTAAAAAAGTACCTCTGGCGATTGTGCTGAGGCAAATCTGTTCATTTATTCAGTAGAAACATATGAACAACTGTGGGTTACCTTGACATTCATATGTGAGAACTTTTCAGCCAGTTAATTTCTTGGGTTAAGAGACGTAATGGATGTGCGCTGTTTGACGAATTAAATGTCATTGCAAATATCGAATAAGTTTTGGGAAGTTTTGCATGATTTTCCTAAGAAATGACTTGGTTCTAAAAGGGGCTACTAATTTTCGTTTAAAAAGGTTTCGCTAAACCTGTAAATGACGCAGATTTATACTAGGATATACAGACCTGAAGCACTCAGATTGCTATTTGCTATACTATACAAGGTTGCTCTTCCTTCCGCATACTAGTCGGCAAGATCAATCGAGACCATTTAAAATGAAAAAAATCCAGTGGTCTGCGTTATATACCAAACGACGCTTGGCCAAAATCTAACGCATTCTGCACAAAGGTGCATTGCGGCTCACATTTCTGTCCGTTTTTGGCCAGAAGAATTATGTAATTAAGAACCACACCATCCCAAGGTGCTTAACTTCTCGACATCACTCGTTTTTGCTGAGTCCGCTTTCCAAGAAGCTTTTTTCAAATTCCAACGGAGAAAATAAAGGAAAATGAAAAGCTTTTCCAATCTGTGAAAATGCAATTCCCCCCCCCCGACAGATATGTCAGAACAACGACTTACTACCACAATATGCCCTACCAAAGTGGGAAATCAAACTTCTCGCCGGAACTCTGTTTCAACCTGAGAGAATGTTTTATTAGTTTCCTCGACTTTTTTTGATTTTCAGCGTAGAGTATGGTGATGTGGTGCTATGCAAACCATGCTGCGCACAAGTGGATGCCGGATCTCCGGATACGTATGCACCAGAGGAAGCGTCAAATATACTTTTAAAAAACTCAGTTGTGGAAGAACTTGCAGGGAACATATTGCATGTTCGCCTCCGTAACCTTCACCGGGTTCGTTCACTGAAAATAACAATGGCCTCTCACGTGTTCTTGCTGTCATCGCACGAACTTACGAGATACGTAAGTGAATGTGTGTGGTGGAATGTGCACCCAGCTAACGTTTACCGTTGTTCACGATTTTCTTGGTGTAGAATTCAGGACTTTATCTTTTTGGAATACAGATGGAACCGGATGACCGTCAAACAACATGGATCATCGGCGTATCACTTCTCCGACATTTTTACATTCTATTTAACCAACAAAGTAACAACATGGGGTTTGCCGCAGTGAAGTGTTGAAATTTCTCCTGATTATTCGGGTTTCTCCAGACAATATAAGTGGTCATGCTCTTCCCCTTTTGTTAATCTCGATAATATCGTGGATTTCTGACGTGGTTTGCGACAACTGCTAAACATAATGGGAATGCAATTGTACACGTTTCCGTGGAGTGTTGAATACTTTATTCTAACAACTTGTGGAGGACGTATGCTGCGAAATTCAACTTTGGTGTATTGAATGACGAAAAGAGTTCAGTTTACTAGTATTCTAAAATGACGAGGCACTAAAGCATTTGTACTAACAAAATTAAAATATCTATTTACAGAAAGTAGGTTATCCGTTATCCGAGTTTTCGTGAGATATTTTCGTTTGGATTGCCAAACGAGACTGATTGAGTAGTTAATCTGATCAGCCATCCTTCCTATGTTGACGGGTCTAACAACCAGCTGTAGGATAACAGTGTTTTATATCGGTTCTATAGTTGACAAAACCTGGTTCTGAAAAATAGGTGCATTGTTCGCGGTAAAAGTATTTCACCAAGAGATGCCATTCTTTTTTGAACGCATAAAACAAGCTGAACGTGTTGGATTACGAATAGTTATGATTTCAAAGCCCACTCACAGGTGGAGTTTAAAGGACGGTTGAGCTTCGTAATGCCACTAAAAGCACACTTCCACAAACGGGTAAAAAAAATCTTGACAGATTTATCGTTCAGGTGACCGCTACATTCACTTTAAGAAAAAACAATCATCTGTCGTAAAGGGAAACAGAAAGTCATTTTTCTCACACAGAAAATAAAAAAGTTGCGGACTATAAAATACGTGGCTGATCGACAAAAAGAAAGTCATTCGAGTTGGCATGAAAACAACAATTAATTTAACATCCTCATATTCCTCTATTCAGAACGAAGCCACCATTTCCAGTTGGCTTTGTTAGCAGCTACTGTATGAACACCAAGAAATGTCTCACACGAATTTTAGATCGCGTGATTGTTTGCTTATGGCAGTTGGGACCCATATTATGCAAACCAAAATACGCATAGTTTATAACAGGAAATCAACCGTAATGCACTATCTTCGTTTTGATGTTGTTTTGACACCAACATAAGTACACACATATATTTCACATAATACTCCAATGTGTGGTAATAAGGTGTTGAACAGGCGACGTAGCATGTATTAATTATTCTCGCGATTAACGTGGTACAAATCCAATGGCAACTTTATCGCCGCAATTGTTCAGATTTTCCCAGCTTTAATCACCCGCAGCCAGCAGCTAGCATATAAAAAATTGTGGTTAATATGCCTGCGGTTCCTTGAAGCAGTGGCGCATAATTTGAACCACATTTTCGTAATAAGTTTAAGGTGACGTTTAGTTTAGATCGATTTATCACCAAGTATCAACAATAAGTAATCTCTCAATATTATAGCGCTTCATAAAGATCGACTTTACCTGATATATATTCACATAAAACTGTGAAGTAGTTGAAGACATGCACTGAGACTCCCTCGTCGGGTAACTTTATTGAAAGCTACAACTTCCTGTGACGGACCTGAGCAAGGGGCGTTTAGATATCCATGGCTGTGAATCGGTGTGATCATTTTAGCTTGATGGGCATAGGTACGGGTGTTTATTTTTAGTCGGAACCAAGCACACAAGGATAATATTTAGCTTCTTGGTTGTTCATAAAAAATGCCGTGGCTGCGTATTCTGAGAGCTTGCATGGTTATAGGTTTAGCTGTGTTCAAAATTGCGACTTCTCCTCAATAAAATGTTGGAACTTAGAGCATGGTTGACTACGATTGAGCGTTATTGACGCTTCTGGGGAGGAAATTAAATGAGGTGTTTCAATTTCTACAACAAGCTTTAAATTGAGTCGAAATTCAAAATTTTTGTTTTTACTTAAAAACCAAGGTGCTGTTCAGTTTGTAAATGTTTGATATTTTTTCAGAAGATCCAGCTTGAAATAGCATACATCACGCAGTAGTGATTGTATTACGATGTGTAAGTTATTAGTGTCATGAAGATTGGAAAAGCTGCGTGCCTCTGGGTCTCTTGGTCGGAGAATGTACTGCGGCGTAAAAGGCGCACACAAGGAGACCCTCATAATTGCAACTATCGTTGCATTCATTCCTAATCATCTTGTTGAACGTGCAGGACGTTCTGATGGTGTTGCGCAGTTTTAACATAACGGTCACCTAGCGGTATCTTATCCACCATTTCCGCAAAAACGTGTCCCATTGAGACTTTAAGTTAGCATTATTCAATCAAGCAATTGTAGTGGCTTCTCGCATGTCAAATGTCCCGCTACGCCAAACAATGTATACCAACTGTGCTAAGCTGTTTAAGAAGACTTTGAAATCGGCCTGATTGATGTAACGGCACTAAAGATATCAGTNAGAGAGTTTTGTTTGCTTCGGAAATTCGCCTAGATAAATTACTGCCAGACTGCGATGCTACATACCGATTCGCCCTTGAGCACGCGCTTCCCAATGGTTTCTCAACAATTATACCCACTCATATTTTTTATGCGTAGTAGATATATTGGGGGGTCAATAAACAGAATGCAATGGCCGTTTCCGAAGACGGCCATTGGGTGGTTCTAAAATTTGCATCCGATTTCCGCAAGTTTTTGGTTTTTTAATTACTTTTCAAATGTGGTTGCAGTGGGTTGCTGTGGGTTGCTGGTGGTGTCATCACATATTATTTAATTATAAAGTTAAATTCAACAGACCGCGAAAAGCCTATTTTATGGGTGAAATGATGTGCACAAGGGCTTCTATGAAACTACAGATCCTATATTTGATAGTGTGAGGATACTTTTGGAAATTTGTTGAGGGATTTTCGTGTGTACATATAAGCTGGATTTAAGCTTCCTGGGGTATGCGCAGTCCTGATGATTTCCAATAGGGACGAGACATTCGTACAACTTGTTTAAGCTGCCCAGTGTAGAGTAGATTCTTACAGAATGGGAAGCCATTCGCGGATCCTATATGCAGCTTTGTATGTGATAACCTACCGAGGATTTCTTAATTTGTCACGTGCTTTTATTTTTGAGAAGCCGGCCTTCACAGTTGCCGGTTCACATTGATGATTCGTCCATCATTTGACTCTAACTGCACTAAGTTCATCCAGGTCTTCCCGTATCAGTAGGACATCTTGGAGATGCGTACGAATAACTGAAGTGAAAGCATCTCAGTCTATTTACAGAGGTTTGCCTTAGACAGATAAACCAGCTAGCCCCCAGCAATTTACTCCTTGAAAGAACCTTCTGAATCTGGGTAGGACGTCGACATCTTGTCGGCCACCAAATCCTTAGCTGCCGTGTGAAATCTCATTTGTTCGGCGCAATACAGCACCTGGACCAAATTTTTGCACCCTGCGGTCTTTAATGAAGATGATAATGCCTGAATTGTGGGGAAACTTCCGACATAATGGATAGCCTCAATGATCATCTGGTTATTCAAGGGGTGCTAATAACCACTGGGGCATGAGCCTGGTATCCCTTTCCTCCGGCATGTAATTTGGCGTTGTCCTGCTCAGTACGATTGGACATGTTACAGTCCAATTCGCAAGAATCATGCTAGATTTTGCCATGCCAATCTTTGGATAAATCATAGCGTCACATTGTGCCAATTATGGAAACAGTACCACTCGTTTTGACGACTGCCGTTTTTATCTCGATGTCAAACACGATTTTGAATTTCTTCCCCATCAGAAATTTTGGCGGAGTCTATTAATGAAGGGCAACTCTTTTACGTTCTCGTACCTTATAAAGTATTTACATTCCCAGGGTAAATTTTTTGTAAGCGTACTCCATCCAATGGTGTTAGAGATTAATGCCCACTTTGACCGATTACTTCAATCTCGTAAACGGGATGCTGCATAAATCTTATTCGTTCAACTCTAACACTTATTAGATTGCAATACTCCAGTCGTGTTTGCTCACGTGCACTGAGCATACCAAATAAATCACTCAATGTGGACAAGAACATTTATATATTCCAACTCTCAGATAACCTGAATAACTCTGCTGCGCAGTTCATGATGGTCTTCGCACCTTCAAAATGTAAAGTGCTCCTGCAAGAGTGGTTGCGGTTAAACGCTTACCGATCGATGTACAAGATAATTTCATTTGCCGAGAATGCCGCATAAGTCTCAGGGGGTCTGGCAGAATAAGGAGCAAAATGTCAGAAATGAGAAGGAAGGAATAGTTTTCACGCCCACTTGGCGCCAAGTTACCTTGACTCTCAAGAGTAGAGCTTACAATACCGCAGGCAAATTGATTCTTCTAATGGTGCAGAAAAGTGACCACTGCGTGTGGGAGACCTTTACATTTTGTCTGTGACTGACCAGTTTTCTCCGCAGAACAGCCTGGGTCTGGTTGGAACACGGAATCAGTAGCGCCAAAGTATTTTGTGGGATAACGGTGCTCCATCCATAGATCAGCTGGTTTCTCAGTACTGGTAATGCTGCTTGGAATTTGTATATTCGGATGACCGTCGGCCTCACAGAGAGTGCTTTCTCTAATATTGTGTCGGACGGAATAGGACAGAGAAGGTCACTTCATCACCTGAAAATGAAGCAACGAAGCCATTATAAGTCAGCTCACTCGCGCTGGCAGATGCCGTCTCCTCCAAATGAGGGCTTCAGGACAAACCAGGTCAATGGTTAGTGACCTGGAACGTGTCGCGTAGCTAATGGCGGCCTTCCTTCAAGACTATATAGTTTAACGCATCACTCCAAATCCCCAACACCACAGACATGCGGGAGTATTCAAAGCCAATGCAGAGTTTGTACTGTTGAGTTCCATGCATGAAATATTCACCTTTTCCACTTATGTTTTCTGAACAAATTTGTGGCAGCTGGATTCATTGCACCAATGACAGGTTCGTGAATCCGAACAAGAAATTGGACTAACCGCAGCGTTACCCAGCCAATTGAGTGGTATTCGCGTTGTTCGTAATGTGTTGCGTCTCCTAAGGTGCGCTCAGGGGCGAATTTTACACCATAATTCACCCTGAATGACAAACGGTCACATAGAGAAACCCTAAAAGGCACTATACTGCGTCTACTAGCAAGTTATTCACACTGTTATTCATCCGCCCCCGGCCGAACGGTTAAGTCTGTATACTGACAGCCGGGCAGTCCCAATAAGAAAGAACAACCTGCATAGTACTCGTATGTGACGAAGTCGTTCAAAATACTCGAAGTCCCTCCCACAACCAGAAATCTGCAGTTGCGCGATGTTTCTTGCATTATGGTTGTTATTACGTCAAAAGAACGTTGTGAATTTCATGACTTGCAACAAATATTTTATGCGGCAGTTGACACTGAAAGCCCCGACGAACTTCACTTTTCCATACTTGTAACCATATGTGTGTACATATATATACATATATATATATATATATATTGATCCCAAAAATTGGGCAAACGCTGTTTCTTATGAGTACGTTAACGGCTGATTTATATTCTATTCAGTGTCAAATGAAAACAACTTATGCGATCAGACTGACGGAACGCGTTTTATGCCTTGACAAACCTAACTGCGGTTTGTCTGATGCGTGCTGCATTGGGTGTAGAACCGGATAGTTGGAACTGATGGAAAGATACCATAAACAGCGTTGCAAGAAATAAATCGGAGCTTCATTAAAATAAAAAATGAAGCGTGATTCAGCTGCTCCTGTTCATGTAATGCTGTCATCTCATAAACCTAATTTCGATCAGTCGTAAATACTAATGCGCAGCTCCCGATGATGCACATAACACTGGTCATTAGAAGCGAACGTATAGATGATTTGGCGCTCGATGGCATACCTGCCTGTCTATTTTTCGCAATCTAAACTTCAAACTAGTCGCCTGTGGGCCAAACCGTATGCTAATCCTGCTCACAGGGTTTGGTAACCCAATCTCCTCATTCGTGATCAGTCCGTTGGTCCACGGTTATTATTGTTTTCTTTCGTACTTGGCGAGAAGTGAATCGGGTGAGACTGCATTGGTTAGGTGCTCCGAGAATCCTCTGTCTACGCTTGATTAACTCTAACTATGGTTGTTTGAACTGGCGCTTCGCGTATGGATTTAATAAACCATATTACAATTTCCGTCAAGCTATTATTTATAATCTGAGCAAAACATTGTGGCCCCGCTACCTATTTTGTTATTCTCGCAAATGATGTTGGTGTTCTCTAGCACTTGAAAGCTCTTTGATTTCGAAATAACCAAATGACCATTGCGTGAACCTGCTTGATAGCTTACGGTATAATTTTGATGTATATTTTGGAGCTCCATTTACTTAGCACACTTATTTGAACAACCACAAGTGAAACTTTCAACAGGAATCTATGGTCCTATCATTGACAACAACCTAATCTCTACATAATCCAATTTAAGCAAAATGGTAGCTGAGGCATTTAAGTGGAGATATCCTGAAAGAAGAAGTGACCTATCAAATGCGCCTTCTTGTAAGAAATTCGCGATGAGGTCTCTTGTGGATGAAAAGGGGGTTTCGTAATTAGGAAAACATCCGGGGACAACTTCGCAACTACCGAGTGTGGCGTGCATGAATCTCATTTTGTTTATCAAGTATTGTTTAAGCCTAAAAATGAGGAAAAATTACTGTCGTCCTTTTCACCTTCATATCATAAAACATAGCGAGTTACTGCTGTGCAGGTTATGTCTTCCAACCGTGGATGCCTGACATACGGTGGCGTGTGCTCCAATAAGAGCACCATATTCACTTTTGCAAAATTGGGTTGCCGCAATGTAAGTTGAAGTAATACTGCACGTTTCTCCTCAAACCCGGCACCAAATTCGCCCATTAAACACAAAGTTTGGTTCCCACATTTTCAATCTGCCGCCGGAAGAACTTGCTAGATCTGTAATTGATTACGGGTCTGTCACTTCAGAACAATGACTATAGGATTTCGGTTTACAAACGATACAAAACATGACCGAGAGCAAATAGGCGCATGAAGTATCGTTATTGTGATATTTTCCCGCAACAATGTTTCAACGAAATAACCAGGTGAGATCTGCTGCAGTGCAAGTATGTAGGCGTCCATGATCATCTAGGCAGGGGTGAATCGCCATTCCAAGCATCCCTTCAGTTTCTGTTTAACCCACTCTATAGTTCACGACATGCGTTCAAACTCTTCCTTAATAGTACTCCAAAACACAGTGGAACCGATTGTTGTTTGTGCGTTTTACTCAATTTTAGAATCACTGTTTACCTTGATGGATGATTCACTTTAGAAGTATTTTATTTCTTTACTTCAACATATGGTTTATTTCGAAAATTTGTCGGAACTTTATTCCTTCCGACGGCTTTCCAGTTTTTTAACAATAAATGACTTGGTAAAGGTGAGCTTCTCTGATGCGTACGGTATAAAAAAATTCGGAGTCCGTGTCAAAGGGCGACCGTGTGCTTTATCTCGTAAACAAAGTAGAGAAGCACAGTATGAAATACGCATTTTGTGATCCATTCGCTAAACATAAACTTTTCCCAAAGTGGGTCAGAATTTCGGGATATATAGATATAACTTCAGTTATCGAACCTCGTATGGGAGCTCGTCACTCTTCAACTTGAACCGAACGGAAGGACAGCAGTTTTGGAATGCCACTCGTCACTGATTTCAATTGTGACTGTATTTTCTATCCCAATATGTAGATTTGGATAAATTGGGTGTCGGTAAAGCAGCAAATATTTCATCATGAACACAAGTTTCCGAAATGCGGTTACCAGATTAACCAAACGTCGGAAAATAATATTCTGTAGTAGCTTGTGGCTGTAATGTGCAAATGTCTCAGTAATGTATAAGTGTGATGCTATCGGCAGGCTATTTTGCGCTGTACAGGATAAATTTATCAGCAAACTAAAAGTTCCAGGACCATTTTATGCAGATAAACGGGACCTTTGACTATCGCAAAATTTTGGTCCAGAAAGTATTATTGAGCTTATTGTTATTCGTTTAAACAGATACAATGAAAACAATTGTTGCACTCGCCGAAAAAACAATATGTGGTTTGGATATCGGAAGGTATGAATACAGTACATCAGCACAGGCTCCGTTTTAGAAATCGCATTTGACTGTGAGATAAATGTTTTTTGCAGAGGCTGCGTACACGTTTGTTCAAATCCAATATTACGGGCAAAATCGACTATCCGGAAGATTCCATTTTCTGGCGAATTCTGTGAGAATTTCCTTTGTGCCCTAGCTTGCGATTCTCCGGTGTTGTCTCCATTTTCCTATTTCGGGACTTGACATCGACCAGCAGATCCGGTGGGAATATCCTAAATATCTTAAATAATTCTCCACAAACCTCAACCGAAAAATATTAGAAAAACGTTCAGAATCGGATAGCAGCTTCTTCTATTACTCGAAGATGGCAGTTTAACTAAAAGTGCCGTGAGGATGAAATATTGAATACATTGCTGTTGGAGGACCTGGTTATTGACGCAACTCACATAGTAGACATATCAGCCAGAGGTCATGCGGGTATCTAAGCAATGACGCATCAGCCTTCTGAACCGAATACATTTCGCAATCAGGTTGTGAATATCCTTAGCAAAATTATCTACGGCAAACAGAACATCGTGTTGTATCATTTTATTTTGCAACACTGTCCTGGCACAAAACAGATCGTAAAAATAGAACGGTAATTTTTCAACTGTGTGGTGTTCCGAACGAAAACAGCGCCGGTACTTTTTGTAAGAGTGAGCACTGTGTTGCATACTTTTAAGGAGAAATCAACAACAAAACAGTATGTCAACACACTGTGCTTCGTTTTTATGTTCCCTCATTCCCACATCATACGCCACTTGGTACTCATTTTCATCGATTGAATGTGAGCTTGATTTTTCATTGTGCGCCTATTGTTTTATTGGAATCCCAGGCCACCTAATTATAGGTTTGCAAGGAAATAATAGTACAAACCTTGTAGGTCATCTCGGTGATACCCTTCACTATGGTTTACTACGAAAACACTTATTATGCAGGGTGTGTTCAAGGTATCCGGTTGCCAGACATAGTAGATAGCGAATTGTAAGGCAGAAACCACCAATCCAACCTTCAAATTTACGCTTGTGTTATTTAGGTATGGGTCACATGACAGCTTCTTTCTGGCCAATAATTGCTCACAACAAGTTACACCTTACAAGTCAAGTGGACATATATTCGCTGATTTGTTGTTAGCCCCAAAAACAAAGCAAGGTGTTCAGCTAGTGATTTTACTTGTAATGGCTAAGCGAACAACGGCATACCTATGGCTATTCTCAATGTTTTTACCTGTATTGATTAGGTGAGTGGAACGTCCGCCTTGAAAACAAAGGTACATATTGACAAGGGCGCCCAGCACAGCACTTCGAAGTTCGTTTTTATCCGTGGACATTTACAGCGACGACGCAGTGAGTTCGGTATTACCGTGTATGCATTTTCATTTTCCTTCTTTCTGGGCCTTGCATATGGATTCATTCAAATAGGAGTGCAACAATTCAGAGTTATGTTCGACACCGGAGGTTTTAGTCGGTGGCTTCCTTC
>SJOL01011097.1:590067-602462 GCA_004794785.1 Opisthorchis felineus | reverse complement strand
ACTCGTGCACCCGTGAAACCATTACATATGCTTTTACAAAACTCTGTCGTGGAAGTATATGATGCTGGAGTGCTGCACGTTCCCGTTCAAAGTGTTCCATACCTCCTTCCGATCATTATAAACATGTGTTCCCATGCGTTCACACTGCATCCTGAACAGCTTATTAGACAAGTGAGACATCTTTCAATTTCTATCTTGTAAGATTTAAACTGAAAACATGTCACCAAATGCAATTTTCTGGCTTAAGGTCGGCGATGTTTACGTGTTTGCAATGGAGGGGATGCAAGACGCTAGCGAAAACGAGTGGCTTATTGGAATATCTTTCCTCCGCCATTTCCACACAATATTTGATCAACAAAACAACCGAGTGGGATTCGCCGCAGTAAATTGTTGAAAGTATTTTGACGGAGCGTGGACAAGTGTCGTAATACTTCCTGATATTGCTGTTTGACTTTTTATTTCGTCCTTATTGCTTGTGCGTGGCGCTCCGAAGGATAATTGTTTCACTCGGTTTTGTTTCTTCGTTGCTCCCTGCCGGCAGTCGTAAAGACTGTATAGTTCTCAGCCTTTTCCTGCAGCAAGAGTTATTTTTTACCCAAAAACCGAGAGGCAGTGTAGAGCCGTTGCATCCTTATTGGTAACTGAGGATTAAATCTTCCGACCATAAGCGAGTTATTCAGAGTGTAAGTACCTGGCACTTAGATGAAAGTCAAGGGAAGAAAGGTTACAATGATTTGTGTGTAACTCAGACGGAAACAGTGGGGACCAGCTCAGAAATTGTCAATCGAGGGACTAGCTACATGTGGCCACGTAATATGTATTTCATGAGGAAAGAATGAGTGGTGCCATTTCCCCTCTGATTACCCGCTACTCACACGGTTGTGTAGGTGGTCTTAGTGGAAAGACGGTTTTTCAGAATAGTCGTGAAGTGGTTCTAATCAAATTTTCCCAAGAAGGACAAAAAGCTGCGAAGTGTTGATCGGCACTTTAGCACAAGGTGATATTACTCACAAAGTGAAAGCTCATCAAAGGATTTCCGTTCAACTTGTAGATCAATAAGCTTGTACAGAACCTCAGTGATCTTGTACTGAACGTCAAAATCAGCGCTATCATAGCCGAATGGTTTAGCGATTGTCATCCAGGAGTGCGCATGGATCCTATTTAGCTTCGGCTGCAATTAGATACGTGCAATGACATCAAAATATTAAATCCGAACTTGGACTAGAGTCTATCTAAATGCCCCTTAACTATTCGCGATCATCATGCGCGTCCGTTATAATGCCATGGAAAATAGGCGTTCTTTAAATTGGCTGTTTTATTGTACACACGTCTGATGCAGACAAGTGCGTTTATCAAGCCTGGTTTCAAATTTCGAACACATTATCTGGACTTCTAGGGAAGTATGCATTCTGTATCTACCAGAAACAGCCTCACCTTCTGATTCCCGGCTTCGGCAAAACGCAAATATTGGTCTTGTTATGAGCCCCCATGAATGATTCACCTTGGTTTGTTTGATGTGAAATGCTCTCAGTATACAAATATTGCCGATAGTGCACGTACCACCAACTACGATCATGGAAGTTCCACTGGAGTCCAAAATATAAGTGGGTTCTGACATAAGTTAAAAATAGACGGTGGGTCCAATGAAGGTAATATTGGTGCCAAATCATTTGTCCTGTTTTCCGGTAGAAAATATGTTTCGGCCTATCTAGCCCACCATATACCTCTGGAAATCCACAGTTGCGCGATCAGTACAAATACCCTTAAGTTGACCAATTATGTTTGTAACAATATTACCCGATTCTCAATAAAGACTCAATCATCTAAGTGTAGCCAATTTAACCTGAAAACTCGAAAAGCGTTTTTCAGCCGTTTTATGATTATTCGAGATCAGTGCGCACCTCAATATGGCAGAGTTAAATGCACAACTTTTCAGCCGCCCATGACAGAATAATAGAGTTGGTACTAATGGTATAAGGAATAGGAATTTGAATCCTCCTGGATTTTTTTTAAATGCGCTTCAGCTTAGACTAATCTCCCTTACACAAAGAACTACAGATTGAAAATTTCCAAAGATCCTTGCACTACCTATTAAAGCCGTGCTGTCCGGTTATAGGTACGGTCTACAGGATGTGAAACCTATAACAGTAGAACGTCATTTCCTAACGACCAATTCAGTGGTGATGACTTTGTTGTATTCAAAAGGAGTTGGTTTCTTGATCTGCAGGATTTGACCATTTAGGAGATTTGAAATGAATGCACCAAATTTGTATTAGCCCTGTCCACCGTTGTTATGGCGTATATTGCTGATGACGCCTTAAATCACCTACTATTCAGACCAGATTAAGACGCCACTAGGTATCTAGCTGACAGCTCAGTAGTTAATTACCAGGCAACATTACCCTGTTTTCAATTTTCAGACGACATCATGATACGCTTGTGAGTGTTGAGCTTTCACAGGTTTGCGTAAATTTAGCTCTCGCCTTGGGGTCTGTAAATTTGCTGCCATTCATTTTCCGATTTAGAATGGAAAACCCTTTATACCTGGATATCCTTCCTCTTATTTTGTACCGTGACCAAGATACGAAAAATGAATCCGTTGTCGAAGCACTTTTGGGGAAAATTCGGGAGTTCTTGGGGATTGGCAGCATTAAAATCAATCAGTGCAAAGTGGGGGGTTGTGTAAGGCAGTTCTAAATAAAACCAGCAGAGGCCGAGGTGGGTTTGTCGGTAAACCTGCACATCGTCGAAGAGGCTACGTTATGGGAGTTGAGCAGTTTGAGGGTATCCTCGGTGAATTGTAAGAGAAGTGCGGCACACCGCCAGTGGAGAATCGGCGGTTAGAAATAAGCCCGCTAACCAGAGAACACTCTGTCATGATGACATGCCTGCAAAGAAGCATTCAAATTAACAGATGCTACAAGTGATATACCTAACCATTTTAGTTACGAACATCACTGATGCCAATCCTCCGTCAATACTAACGATTTCACTCCCCGTCATTTATGCGCGGTTTTTAGAGCAGTAACAATGTTCACCATGCAAACACACATTGATATGAATGTGCAGGCTATGCCTCGATTAATTACTACCTGAATGGGAATTTCGTTGGGTTAACATGCAAGGGAACACCACGCATACTTTGGTTCACGGGATTTAATATATTGGGTGGATACCGACTGAAAACTGACTGCCATTAGTGTTTTCACATGCATATGCGACATGGAATTTTGACTCTGGCTTCTTCCTGTTAAGTGATCACAGGAACTTCCTATTATCCGAACGCTTCTGATTCCGGTCAGCCACTGAATATGAATATGTATAGGTAATATCAGCGTGGTGTGAGGGCCTTTGCATACTAAACATCCGTAAAAGGTGCGTTTTGTCCCAGTCAAACAAGGTAGCCGTCACTTTGTCTGTGTGAAAGTATTTGCCGGTATTATTATCTCATCTAACTCTGTCGTTGGCTTCGGGGGGCAGGACGAATATTAGATTCAGCTTTTACGCCATACAGAGCTATCAGGAAGGCCAGATTCATACAGGTTACCCAAGAACGCCCGGAACCCACTGTCACCCTAAAACCCCACTAACATATCAATATGGAAGCCGGCAAGCATCCAAGCTATTCGATCGTTCAACCAATTGAGAAAAAGCCGATGAGTGTTTAGGCACGCCATAGAAGCACGATTGTTGTTGATGGGTGTTCACTAAACGCCAATCAGACAGCCTGCATCAATGGCAAAAAGTGCTGTTTTAATAGCGGGGGGCCGTTGTAACTTTTCCAATCGCACACACTCGCTTGTTGCAATAAAGCTGTTGTGTTCCTTGTCAGTGAGTTCTCTTTCTGGCACCAGGCACTGGGGCGGGAATAGCAGTCAGGTAGGACAAGAACACATCTGTTTTTCTTTGTATTAATGGCGGTCAATACTAGATAATCAGGACCAGGGATTTTATCGTTCATTTCAATTCATCTCTCCGATAATTATTCAAGTCAAAATGCAGAGCAAAACCCGAAGGATATTCCAAGGAAACATGAACACAATTCCAACACCTAGCCAATATTAAGGGATCCACACGAGTACGTCGACCGGTAGGAAATTTTTAATAGCTTGGCATCCCACACTTCTGGTGAGCAACACGGAATTGTTTCCTGATATAACGAGCAACACACAGGTNTGCGTTTATCAAGCCTGGTTTCAAATTTCGAACACATTATCTGGACTTCTAGGGAAGTATGCATTCTGTATCTACCAGAAACAGCCTCACCTTCTGATTCCCGGCTTCGGCAAAACGCAAATATTGGTCTTGTTATGAGCCCCCATGAATGATTCACCTTGGTTTGTTTGATGTGAGATGCTCTCAGTATACAAGTATTGCCGATAGTGCACGTACCACCAACTACGATCATGGAAGTTCCACTGGAGTCCAAAATATAAGTGGGTTCTGACATAAGTTAAAAATAGACGGTGGGTCCAATGAAGTTAATATTGGTGGCAAATCATTTGTCCTGTTTTCCGGTAGAAAATATGTTTCGGCCTATCTAGCCCACCATATACCTCTGGAAATCCACAGTTGCGCAATCAGTACAAATACCCTTAAGTTGACCAATTATGTTTGTAACAATATTACCCGATTCTCAATAAAGACTCAATCATCTAAGTGTAGCCAATTTAACCTGAAAACTCGAAAAGCGTTTTTCAGCCGTTTTATGATTATTCGAGATCAGTACGCACCTCAATATGGCAGAGTTAAATGCACAACTTTTCAGCCGCCCATGACAGAATAATAGAGTTGGTACTAATGGTATAAGGAATAGGAATTTGAATCCTCCTGGATTTTTTTTAAATGCGCTTCAGCTTAGACTAATCTCCCTTACACAAAGAACTACAGATTGAAAATTTCCAAAGATCCTTGCACTACCTATTAAAGCCGTGCTGTCCGGTTATAGGTACGGTCTACAGGATGTGAAACCTATAGCAGATGAAGTAACCAGTTAGAAAACAAGATTTTTTAACAGTAGAACGTCATTTCCTAACGACCCATTCAGTGGTGATGACTTTGTTGTATTCAAAAGGAGTTGGTTTCTTGATTTGCAGGATTTGACCATTTAGGAGATTTGAAATGAATGCACCAAATTTGTATTAGCCCTGTCCACCGTTGTTATGGCGTATATTGCTGATGACGCCTTAAATCACCTACTATTCAGACCAGATTAAGACGCCACTAGGTATCTAGCTGACAGCTCAGTAGTTAATTACCAGGCAACATTACCCTGTTTTCAATTTTTAGACGACATCATGATACGCTTGTGAGTGTTGAGCTTTCACAGGTTTGCGTAAATTTAGCTCTCGCCTTGGGGTCTGTAAATTTGCTACCATTCATTTTCCGATTTAGAATGGAAAACCCTTTATACCTAGATATCCTTCCTCTTATTTTGTACCGTGACCAAGATACGAAAAATGAATCCGTTGTCGAAGCACTTTGGGGGAAAATTCGGGAGTTCTTGGGGATTGGCAGCATTAAAATCAATCAGTGCAAACTGGGGGGTTGTGTAAGGCAGTTCTAAATAAAACCAGCAGAGGCCGAGGTGGGTTTGTCGGTAAACCTGCACATGGTCGAAGAGGCTACGTTATGGGAGTTGAGCAGTTTGAGGGTATCCTCGGTGAATTGTAAGAGAAGTGCGGCACACCGCCAGTGGAGAATCGGCGGTTAGAAATAAACCCGCTAACCAGAGAACACTCTGCCATGATGACATGCCTGCAAAGAAGCATTCAAATTAACAGATGCTACAAGTGATATACCTAACCATTTTAGTTACGAACATCACTGATGCCAATCCTCCGTCAATACTAACGATTTCACTCCCCGTCATTTATGCGCGGTTTTTGGAGCAGTAACAATGTTCACCGTGCAAACACACATTGATATGAATGTGCAGGCTATGTCTCGATTAATTACTACCTGAATGGGAATTTCGTTGGGTTAACATGCAAGGGAACACCACGCATACTTTGGTTAACGGGATTTAATATATTGGGTGGATACCGACTGAAAACTGACTGCCATTAGTGTTTTCACATGCATATGCGACATGGAATTTTGACTCTGGCTTCTTCCTGTTAAGTGATCACAGGAACTTCCTATTTTCCGAACGCTTCTGATTCCGGTCAGCCAATGAATATGAATATGTATAGGTAATATCAGCGTGGTGTGAGGGCCTTTGCATACTAAACATCCGTAAAAGGTGCGTTTTGTCCCAGTCAAACAAGGTAGCCGTCACTTTGTCTGTGTGAAAGTATTTGCCGGTATTATTATCTCATCTAACTCTGTCGTTGGCCTTGGGGGGCAGGACGAATATTAGATTCAGCTTTTACGCCATACAGAGCTATCAGGAAGGCCAGATTCATACAGGTTACCCAAGAACGCCCGGAACCCACTGTCACCCTAAAACCCCACTAACATATCAATATGGAAGCCGGCAAGCATCCAAGCTATTCGATCATTCAACCAATTGAGAAAAAGCCGAGGAGTGTTTGGGCACGCCATAGAAGCACGATTGTTGTTGATGGGTGTTCACTAAACGCCAATCAGACAGCCTGCATCAATGTCAAAAAGTGCTGTTCTAATAGCGGGGGGCCGTTGTAACTTTTCCAATCGCACACACTCGCTTGTTGCAATAACGCTGTTGTGTTCCTTGTCAGTGAGTTCTCTTTCTGGCACCAGGCACTGGAGCGGGAATAGCAGTCAGGTAGGACAAGAACACATCTGTTTTTCTTTGTATTAATGGCGGTCAATACTAGATGATCAGGACCAGGGATTTTATCGTTCATTTCAATTCATCTCTCCGATAATTATTCAAGTCAAAATGCGGAGCAAAACCCGAAGGATATTCCAAGGAAACATGAACACAATTCGAACACCTAGCCAATATTAAGGGATCCACACGAGTACGTCGACCGGTAGGAAATTTTTAATAGCTTGGCATCCCACACTTCTGGTGAGCAACACGGAATTGTTTCCTGATATAACGAGCAACACACAGGTTGCATTCTTTAATTTTGCATATGTAACGTTAACAGAGCTATCACTGATAGACAGCAGTTCAAGTTTGATCCATAGTGCAAATGAGGCCAGTGAACTTACTTGCATTTGGGGCCCCGATTGGGCGCGGATATGACCAATGTCCAAAAACAAATTGTTTCTGTTCGCTACCGTCCCACGGAGGAACCCAAACAACTAGAAACGTCGTCTATATACAGTTGGATGTCACACCAACACTTGTCAGGCTACGCGCCTAACTCAACTCGCCCGTAGTTTATCAGCTAGTGACAGGAACATTCGATATGACGATGCTTGCGGCACATTTCTCCTGAAAGTAAAATTAAAAGCCAGAAACGTCTTCCGCCCGCGACGAACTTGTATAAAATAATACAAACAGACTTCTCGAATTTTCTATCATGGCATCCACAGGAGCATTGCCAAAATGCCGCAAAGCTGAAAATAAACTCAGAATTTTCAGAAATTCCGTCAATTGCACATCTGTGGTTATCTAGCAACGTTATCTTGTGATCCAGGAAGGCAATGTGCTTGCTAATGACTTCTGTATATCCAAAGCTGATGTACTCGGTTAGGATGACCGAGTAGATATAGGATATAAATGCGTAGTCGATAAGCAGATATGCTCCCTGTAACGTTGATCGGGTTGCTGGGTGTGTTGATCTCCTTCTCCTAAGTGTAGCTTATCATATCCACAAAACGTGCACCTGAGTCTACTTTGGAAAAACAGAAGAACACGAGCAAATCATAAGTTCCGCAAAACCCACGAGTGATTTTAACTGATACATACAGTCGACAAGTATAAATCGGTGGTTGACTGCTGCGTGTTCATCTGAGGATTGTGTGTGCTGCCCGTAGTAACATTCAATCACTTTTGTCAACAACGCGAAAAGATCAATGTGCGTAATATATGCTAGATTACACACCCATTTTAACCAAGGATATTGACATTTGGGACATCCTTCTTCACACCAAGTATCCGGGCAGCTGAGCTTCATTGAACAATAATGGGTAATCGGATTTTTTGTTGAATAGCCCAGTTCTACGGAAGTTCTAGCAGGCAAAGAATGTATATGTCTTCACCATACTTCTAGTTATAAATTGGGTGGGATAGCCAGGTGTTATAAAAGAAACCCAGGACTTTTGCCCCATTGAGGTTTCTCCTTCTTTAAGTTTTTACACTTGGTGTGAAGCATGTCAAGATTTTCAACAAAAACACCATGAGCACAAACAAGACCTTTTAATTTGCCACGGAAAAGCAAAGACGTCTTTGGTTGAAAGTTTCTAGATAATTTTTGGTAGCCACAAGGTGTAAATCGGCGAGCATGTAAGTTGATTCAAATTGTCGTACGCAAGATTACATTTCTTCAGACCTTACAGATAACACGGTAGACATTACTAAGACGAGTGTCTTATTTTGGGTTTTAACATACGACAACGAGAGACAAACGCATTTCCTTTAGAATCATTATTCGTATGGCCTTCGCCTGACGAGATTGTGTTCAAAATGTGGTTGGATTAGGCCACAATTTCTAGTGCTCCGGATGTAGCACAAAAGCACTGATGGCGTCTGAATTTCATTTCCGCATATATCAAAGCGTATGTATTGTAGCTCCAGAGTTACGAACAGCTGATTTGTATTTTGTTTAATTTGAGTAAACAGCCAGTGAAAACATGAGCACACCCTTTGATTTCGCGATTAAATTGTGTGTGGCACTTTGGCTTACACAGGTGCGAATCAGTCCAGATACTTATCAGCCACTTGCCACCCAAGGAGGTGTTCACACNTGGATTTTTAACATAGATTACTCTCAATTAGAAGGCGACATTTTCATTTAAATTTAGGTTGCCTGACACCTACACCGTGCGCTCTAAAAGTGGTCGTTTTTCAAGCAAGCTTACAACTATCCATCAAATAATGAACGGTGTCGCATCACCCAAACGGCTAGGATAGATTCTAAGATTTTGTATATTTTTGTCCCGTATCCATTTTAATGGAGGCATCGTGATCCTGAATAAAAGGAATTCGGGTATTTCAATCCTTATTAGGAATCTCATCAGGCATGAAGAAGTGTGGTTGCGGTTTGATTTTCTTTGCTAAATATACCCTTTGCCAAAATATCTCACACTGGGATGTGAGTATACGGCTAAAACACCTTGCGAAATCTCAGTTGCACAAATTATGGTCCAGCTTACTTCCTGTACGCCCATCAGAAATATTAACCCGATCCACTTGGAAAACGTTAAGGTGAGTAGCAAACAGTCTACCGCTTGTATTCTACGAAATATACAATCAGTTAACCCAGGTTTGCTGGTTGCCGATTGCTCAACATTGAGGTATCTCTCCCATAATTCAGCCCAGCAGGAACTGTCTTTATGGGAAATGATTTGCGTCAGACAAAGGCGCAAAGCATCTGCCTATAACATATGTTCTTGAATCTTTTTTGTACAACAGTTGAAAACAACATGCTTGAATGAGCAGTGTTGTAGTGAACGTTTGGACTGACATTATTATTGAGAAACAAAACTGAAGTTAATGGCTGGTCACTGCCTGATATTCAGTCGCGTTTACATTTTTTATATATAAGCATATATGTTTGTTAGTAGTGTTTTTATTATTTATTCGGCAAAGTGCCATGAAGTAGAGTTACTTAAGTCAGATAATACTCACTATTACTAAAATGTTAGCTCCCAGAAGATTCCGCACTAATCGGTACCAGATAAGCTCATTTTCTCAGAAAATGCATATTCGCTTTTGTACTGAAAGTAGATGTAAAAAAGAGCTTAAATAAGACTTACCAATATTAGCTTCCCACATTGATGTTTAGTATTGTATGTGATGGGTTTTGTTCAGTAGACTCCTAAGTGCACTACTCACACACGTGCATTACTGAAAAACGGTGAAACCAACCTTTGACCATCGAAGTCGCAATGACAGCCTATAAATAACGGCCCATCTGTAATAAACTTCTGGCTCTCAGCGTTCGTGTTACCCGGATAAAGCACGAGAAATGAGATACTCACAACATACCCAAGCCTAGGCAGAAGTACTTGAGTGGAACTTGAACCACGGACGTTCAGGTTATCGATAGTTATCTACGTTCGTCCGCGATGCAACCCAGATAAATTATACCTCTGATTTATTTTAGGCAATACATTCAAACGTGAGGTCTCTTAAATATTTATGATCAGGTAGTTTATCACAGTTCACTGTTCCGCAAAATGTGGAATAGTGGTAATAATTTGCTATCCTTGTCCTGCTCGCACGCTTGTACTGCTCATAAAACACTATCCAAGTAAAGCATTTCAGGCATCCACCAAACGAAATATCAAATGGAACAGATTTGGTGATAGAAACCAATCAATTCCAGGATTTGTCTGTTTGGAGATTACTTAGAGTTTTGAATCAATGAGATTAGTGTACCTGATTTTCTCGATGAATAGCACAGTCTAGCTTGCATTACATTTTCCCGAAACAAATTTATCCCCTAATTTCTTTGGGTTCTAATAGTCCGGCTTGGGCCGCACAATCAAAGAGTTGTTTATAACATTGTAAACGAAGTTGTTCGTTATATTTAAGAAGTAATTCACTAAGCAGTATGTGTATGTACTATGTTGCTTTAGGGTGTCCCTTTGTATCACATGGCTCAAGATTATACGGAATAAACCACTGCTTCCACGGCAATCCGGGTAGTTGAGCGTTCATTGTGTTTTAATCGGCTTGGGGCAAGGACCTGCTACAAGCAAACCGTCGGCTAAATTCTCGGGTATCAGTCATAACCATAGACTTTGCACTGTAATTTGAATGTGGTCGTATGCATTGTTCCGTAAATAACAGCGCTCACATATTCCAACACTACCCGGGTTTGGAATTCACTGGGAACCATTTTGATAATACCTTTTAAGTTAAAACAAGACGTGGTGACCTAAGAAGTTAGACTAAGAGTTTCCGTTTGCCGTCGAAAATGTTTTCAATGATTTTTACAACCAGTGGGTTGCGAGGCTTAGTGAAGCCTTATACAATAATGCTACATTGTTCCGATCCCTCCCTGAAATCTGGCTACTGTGTCTTATGAGTTCCGACAAATATGCGATTTGTGTTAACAATAGTCTCTTCAGACTGAAATGTCATCAAATCATCTCCACGGCATCATCAACTGAGCCGCCATCGACGACGGAAACACGTTTCTAATACGGCATTCTAGATGTGCTCGCGGTAGATTGCGCACCTGTTTTCAGTTACTTCGGAATAATTACGACACCCAATGAGATTTGCGAATGATTATTTGAAATAAACTTTGGGATGCGTTGACCAATTCCGATGCTCCAATTAAAAATGAGTGGAGACAAATGTAAAAATGTGCAGACCCAGAAAGAAAGCTATTTTCCGCGGACTTCAAAAAGTAGAAACCTTCACTTTATTTCTTACCAAAACGAATTTTCCAGATTCATTGGGAGCAAAATATCTGCATGCAACCCGTTGCCGAGAATCCCGACTGAAAGGGTGAAACTGCTATTGAGAGGCCTGTTTGTCAAACTTATCCAGAGATGGCTGACACTTTTCGAAGTACTCCCGGCTATAGCGTCCACATCTAAAAGCATTCAGTAGCGCTATCAAGAGGACCCTAGATAACTTATCTGCAATATTATCAAAAACCGACAAACGATCTGAAACCGCCTGTCGCAAGACGACAAATTTGCAACGAATTTCCCACAGAAAGACAAGTAAACACACGTTACCATTTTATATTCCTGTACTAACTATTGCCTGTTCATTGTTTCTGTCATCCGCTTTGAGCTGTGGTATATCTGTAGCCCGGGTTGTCGATTCATTTATTTTATGCTTGCTACGCATTGTGACTCTTGATTTTCTTGTTTGCGTCCTGCGTCTATGCTTCTCATATTTTGGGATGAACGCAAAACACACATTGAGCTTGTCATCACCCGTGATGTTCAAATTGACCACATGGACTTCACCGTCTTTTAGACAACTTAGCTTGATTCGGTGTTAAATTTGGTTGGGTGTAATAATCACTTCCTACCTATAGGCAGACCCTAAACCGCAGTATAGAAACTCGCAAAATCCCACGGTTCGAGGCTTGTACATTTTGACGATTTTGTTATTGTATTCCTAGGACCAGGTGTGTGGTTTAAACTCCATTTGAGGTTCGCGCATAACTCAACGTGACCCAATTGTCCGCCGGAAACAATCATTAGTACGATCACAGATGAACAGACCTAGCTGAACAACGGCGAGCACCGTCTTGCCATGTGTAACCGGAATGCTTCTTCTGAATTGTGTGCGTCACCAAATGCAATTGTGTGTACGTTGGAACTCA
>SJOL01011097.1:534166-559822 GCA_004794785.1 Opisthorchis felineus | reverse complement strand
AATTTCGTGGTTCTGTCCGGTTACGTGGAGTTAAGCTACACGTACCGTTCTACATGTAGACTTCTGAATAGTTCCAGCCGTTTTCTGAAATTTTTCAACTGAAGCGACGATTTTGGCGTTGAAAATTTGACGCGTCTATAGACCGCTTGAATTTTATTCCTAATAGGTGCTTCATTTGACGGACAACGAAGGGCCCATTTTTTGACTGAAGTGATAGAGGTAGAAGCCAGACCTGCGCAGTAATCCTATTAAAAATTTAGGGACTAAAATTGTTAGTATTTGCAACGGCCAGCATATTTATGATTTCAAAAACGCTTCATGCCTTTATAGTCGGGCAGCCTCCTTTCACTTGGAAACCTTGGCTTCACGGCAGCCGACCCACACAGTGGTTATCCGTCCAGCGTATGGCTGTCACCGGACTAAACTTGCGAAATTCCTCCCGTTGTTGTGAAACACTGATAGGTATATGCGCTTGACAAAAACGTTGGGACATCAATCAGTTTGTAGAAACCTCCTCTCGTACGACCAGCTGGACACGCCGGGGAACATTTAACCTGGAGCTCAATGTATGATAGGAATATTAGAACTTGAGTTCGACGCCAACATCAGCCTGCCTCTGAAGTCAGCGGTCAAACGCGCAATCTCCTTGATTCAGTGCAAGAAACAGCTGGGTCATATTGTTTGCAGCTCCCATTTTTCAAACAGTTTGGCGGGCTAGTCGTTGCTAACCAAGTTTCCTTACTACAAAATGTCTGCACTGAAAAAAAAGTCTAACAAAATTGATTTCCCTATTCAAAATGGGTACAACAATCACTACGGCGTTATTCCGGTGGCAATAACTTCCGATGCTTTATCTGCCGTTGACCCGCACCGGTCCACTCGTCACCGGGAGGATCAATTTATGTTTCCCTATGGCCGGGGCAGCATCAATCACATCTTCACTTTTGGGCACTGTTATAAGTGCGCCACTTCTCCAACAACTAAAAGTGGTCTTTTCTCTCGATTATAGGGCTGCATTTGGTGCCGGTGTTCGCCAGAACAAAACTGTCCTTGTCTGATGATGAAGGGTGCTCATTCCAAATTCCTATCTCTTACAAAGTATTTATAACCCATCTCATGGACACGTGCATTCACCGATATCAAGCATGGATGCAATCTATTACCTTTTCTCTTAAACGTCGTAATCGAATTGCTGCAAGTATATTTTTTTAAATAGCTATCACCTTGGAGAACGAAATAATCATGAGGCGTTCAATCGTCGATATTGATTACCCCGAGGTAATTGTTTCTCTTCGGTCAGACCCTTTAGTTATGCGAACTATTTTCAAATAACTTCAATAATTCAGTTACATAGGTCGCGATGGGCTTGTTCGATATATAAGTTAAAGTGCTGCTCCTGAGTGGGGTTGAATGAAATCCAAACAGCCCGCTTGCATCTGCATCGCTCAACTTAGTAGATAATGTCCCCTACATTTAGGGCCGCATCATGCCCGCTGGTACGGCGAAAGATGCATTTACTTCTCGAATTGGGAAGGCCGAGGTAGCGTTTGCGCACCGCCTATTTTTATGAAGGCGACGTGAAATTTGCTTAGTTATCAAGTGTTGCGTTAGCAATCCTCCTTTCCCATCGGTTATGCTTTGTGCTAGAGACGTGGCAGCTGATTGTGTAATAACTTCAGAGGTTACCCGTGTATGAGGATAGGTGCACCCGCAGAACTGGACGATTCTGGAGGGAACACAAGATCAGTGATGCCGAAGTACGCCAAACATTTTTCAGGGATACTTTGTTCTAACTTCGGCTGGACACGTGTTGCAGGTTGTGTTACTTGGGCCAGGCAGTACCGTTCACGATGTATAAAAAACTTTGCTTAGTCTTGTGCCTGGTGAAGGCTGCCCATTATGGGTCAGTCCATGGCCTGGCAATGAGGAAATATACCGTTTCCAGATAACCCATTTGCGCTGGCGAATGCTGTTTCTACGAAAGACAGACCCCGGAACAAACCATGTCAATGTGTAATGACCTTGACAGGCATGGTTCTCATTCAGCTCATTGCTCTGTTGCATCAAAGCTACAGAATTCACTGCGTATATCTCAATACATGTCAGGTTTGGCATCAATGCACAGATTAAATCATCGTCCTCAAAGTGTGCCTGTCATTCACTTATTCTCCTTATCCTCGGTTGACAAAGAATTACCAGCTGGAAATATTGAAATGTGATGCACGATTTAGGCGTTGGAAAACTGAACTGAATTGAACTGAGCGTTACGAAGCCGATTCAAATTATTTGCATTGTAACTAATGGGCTGTATCTCGTAAATGTCTCCTAGGTTCCTTTTTCATTTTATGCCTTGACCACTTCTGAGTTGGTGTATTTGAAAAATAAGTGGCGCTATATGCTGCGGATATAGGAGGTACTCCCACTGTTCCTATCCGCTCTTGATCAAATGGTATATACTAACCAATATTACACAATATGAGTGTGACACCACTAGAGTGGAAGCTCTACCAATGAAGGTGACTTTGTGTCACAGCATCACATATCTGAGACATTTTCTTTGAATCTGTACATAATTCTCAATTTGGGTGAACAATACAAGAAACTTCGCCAGAAACTTTGAAAACCGCAGCGCTTCTTCCCACTACGTCCGCAGATGAAGACATAGCTCAAGGGGAAATACTTTGGCCGATTTTATTGTCTGATAATAAACTGCTGCAACGCCCCCCGATAATGTGGAGGAGAGGCAGTCGCTTAACGAATGCTAATAACTCGTTTCTGCGGTGTGGATAAGCTTCAGAATTGGAAATTTTTTGTTGTACACCGCACACCACGCTGTCATTAATCTTACATGTATGCCATACCGAGATATCTAGATATCCTAATATTAACCAACAAAACCCTACCACAGGAAAATAATTTTCAAACTTCAGTTAACAAAGCTTGGATTGCTTACCATTTTAATAGGTGATGACTCAGTTAGGTAGTCTTCAAATATTGCCTAAGCCGACCTTTTTATTTACGAGGTGCATATTTACATGTTGGTACACATTATAAAAAATGATATCTTCCTAAACTGGGGACGATGCAACTGCTGTGCTCTTTGAAATCGATGTGATTCGACGAGAATTAAAATGCATTTAGAGTTTTACGCAGCTTTTCAACCGTCTGTGTTCAAATAGAGATATGAGGGGATATTTTAGGAAGTAATCTCAATTTTCAATTTAAAACATAAAAGTGTATTTTCGCCGAAACCTTTTTCTTGAGGATAAGCTTCTGTATCATGCAATGTTTTGGTGCGGTAATGTGTAGGTGTTTTTAAATGTCCCTTCTTCGAATAGTGGTGCCTTTCATTCAACTGAGCGAAAGATTAGCGTTCAGCTGTAACGCCCTTCCGGTATCTAGCTACCGTGCTACCCGCAGGAAGCACGAGTGCTCAGACACTGCCATGTTGGCCAATCCTAGGCAGAGGAAGTCGAGAGGCAGAGGTCAGATTTAAACAACGGAAATTGCGGTCAGTAAATTCGCGCTCTAAACACTTGAGCGAACGATTAGGCAAGTTCATATCTTTCAACCTTTAATTATGCCACAATACCATATAATAACTGGTACCAGCTTAGAAAGCACTTTCATCGCGGCCTTTCATTGCAGAAAGTTTATCAGTCAACCATCGTAGTGCTCTTAGTTGGGAACATCAAAATTGACAATTGGAAAATATCGGACCTTTGAAAAACCTCAGGGATGTTAATTTGGTTGGAACAACAATTAGTTTGAAGACGCAATCGCGAAGCTTGACCTCTTGCAGTACTTGACATATTCCCTTGGAGTATCGTCCCCTCCGAGGAGACCTAATCCTTACTTATGCCCTGTCTGAACAAGGTTTGGCCAACAGGCTTTTCACCGTTGATGCAGCAAACACACGGCGGGGACATGGAAAGTTGATTTTCAAGCTCAGAGCGCACAACTTTAGTTGGCAATTTTTTTCTCATTTAGGGTAGTAGCCGTGTGAAATAAACCTCCTCCGACGGCTGTCCACGCTCCTTCTAGAACCCGGATCAAGGCACTACTTAACACTTTTTTATGCGAGTCCTTGCGCTGGTAAGCATGCTGCCCCACACTGAAAAGTTGAAGAGCAGTGTTACACCCTCTTTTAGCTTGTGCCTTTCAGGTGTACGATAGAAGCGGAACGACAAGAAAAAACCGACCCTGGAAACTTGGGCGAAATCCTCGACCCCGCTTATCACTGCGTGAATCCGTGAATAGGGCCGATTAAGCAGCTAAAGCGATCCGCCCAAAGTCTTGAGGTAACAGTTTGAAAAATGCGCCCTGGATCACGGGTGCAGTACTAGCCATTGAAGATTACCGTCTACGATACAATCTTATATTTCGCTCAGAGTAGAGGTGCGTTTGAATTTTTCTATTAGGATGTTTCCCGGGCTTCCCGTTATTCCAGCGGTATGCTTGTGGTTCAAACAAGCTTCTTTTTGCTTAAATACATTCGAATGCGTAAAACTCAACGAGAGCCCAGGTTTAGTAACTTAGTCAGAGATCTTCCTATAATAACATAAACACCCGCTAATGAAAGCTGACTGAAACGTGAAACTAATGCCATAGTGCTGCAGTATAGTTTTGTCTTTAGATTCGCCAAACATTTTCTCCCAATAAATGAAAAAGTGTGAGATTTCAACGCTTAAGATTTTTAAGTGAATGAGGCAGAATTGCTACTTGAAATCAATTACATACATAAAACCCATCGTAAAGTTAAAAACCAAAAACCCGTAAGACACCTTTGCGTGAGTATCGCGTATCATGCCAACCTATTCCAACCTGCAGTCGTAAACCTAACAATGTTCCAAGAAGGTGGGATCACTAGGATGTATGAGCTGTTTTTATACTTGGAAAGGGTGAATTGTGTGAAAAGGGAAAAGGGAGCTTGGAATGCAAAGCCTCGAACTTTAGGGGCTACAAGGTTTTCAGAGATCTTAAATAGAGTCCTCACGCTATCAGTGTGCACAAGGCCTACCGACATACTGGGATGTTGATGTATCAAACTATTGACAGCTCGGGAGCGTTTGCTGGTGGTTGATGAGATCGTCATTGATCATTTCGCTGAGCTTTGTAACTGGATTTTTACCACTTGCCAGTAACCAAGAGATCATCGTCCGCAGTCGAATGAGTACGTCCCTATTCCATAGCTGCGCTCATATATATTTCGAAGTGTATATAATATAATAATAATGTTTATTCCCAACTAGTGGGTAGCATACCTTCAGGCATGATCATAAATTTAGTCAGAATAAGAGCATGACTGGTGCGGTTTGTGGGTACTGGTAATTCCGTGGAATAGGGACGGCAACATAAAGAGTGGCCATTATCCGAAGTAGACTTGGTCACGCGTGAGGAGTTATGAGTAGTGAACCAAAATTACAAGGGCTCTTTTTTTTCTTATGGGGAACATATCAGATGAGACAAGATACGATCATTAAGATTTGAAAATGGCGGGCAAAAAAATACGAGGGAGGGCATAGCAAGAGGATTCCTGCCTGGTAAATAATAAAAATAAGAAAAGAAAAACTTCAATCTGCAGGAAAAGTGGAACCAAAATAACGGATCAGGAGAGGCAGCAGAACTGGCATGATCTGACCGGCCGACTTGAATTAAAGCCCAAAACCGTTACCGAGGCATCGTAGCCTTGGGCTGTTGGGCGTATGGCCAGAGTCGCGAAAAGCGTAACTGGGTGAATATGCAGTACGGACAAATGGTAGTAGGAAATTCAGAATCTCAATGTGCAGCGAAACTGAAGAGACTTACTAGTGTTGCTGCTGGAGCGGGGTCGGGTGTAAAAGTTCCTTGGGAGAGGGGGTTTACGCAAACGAACAAGAAGGAACGCGAACTGCACGGAAAATGACTGACTTAGTGGGGTGTACAAAGTAAAAGACACCGAGATGTTCAGATCCATGCCACCAGAACTGCAAGGTGGGAACCATCCAAACAGTCATAAATGCGGTTTGTGCATTAAAAAAAATACTCCAGCTACCAGTTTTTTTTCTGGTCGGGGGGGGGGAAACAAGGCCAGTTAAAACAGCTCAGTCAATTTGAACAAGCAAACGGCAAACAGACGCTGTCTGGCAAGTCGCGGAGGAGTCAAGTGAAATGGCAGTTGCCAGTGGGACAGTGGGAATTGAATGGTGATTTCCAGGGCGAATGCACTATGGCTAAACGGCGACTGAGCATTGGTGAGCTGCCATGTCAAGCAGATGCGCACCGCGATGTTGTGTGTGTTTAGTGAGCTGTGGAGCAAATCGTCAAATGGATATGACATATATATATATATGTTGGCGTATAGTAATGAAGAAAAAAAGCTGACTTTGGCTTTTTTATCAGTAAGAGTTGGGCCAAGAACACCAATCGCTAGACAGAGCTGATAGAGTAATCCAGGATAGTGACTTGACTAGAACGAGGCATAAGTTGGCTGGGGGAAAACAAGAAAAACAACCAGGCAAGTGTCACAATATATTTAGGTTAAGTGAGCGTTTAAATCCTACGGTGGCTTGTGGCAAGTCAAGAAGATAGGAAGATATGATAGCGGTATATTTTACTTGGCCACTAACTGTATCGTCGCTAAACTCAAATGCGCATTGGACCCGATTCATAGAGGATGTCGCGGAGTAGTTGGGTATTAAGTGAGGTGGCAGCAGTCTCACAGGTAAGGAAGTTGTCCACGGAGTGAGAACAAGTATGATGATGCGTGACGTTTCGCAGCCGCTCAGGAAGGCTGTTCCAGATTCAAGCATATTAAACTAGAAATAAGTAGTTGCGTAGGTTTGTACGAGCTAGAGGACACACTAAGAGGTTGCAGGAGTTACGGAATCCGTAGCGATGACGAGGGTTTACGTTTGGTCTAGCCTCTGCTATAAAGGCGATTTTGTGCAGCAGACGGTGTAAGAGAGTTAGATTCATCTTAAACCGTCTAAGCCACAGTGGTTCGAGGCCTAGGATTTGACAGCGGGAGCGGTAAGAGAGAGGGTTGGACCGAGGAAACATATTTTTCGTGAACGAGCGTTGGACGCTTTCAATCGCAAGTCCACAACTTTGGGTATAAAGGGAGGAGAATGAGGGACAGAATTCTACGACTGGTCGTACGCATAGCTTAAAAATTGCAGCCATTGTGCCTCGAAGGTGAAAGGAGCGTACTATTAAGAAACTGAGCCTGCGTGCTTGGGCAACCTGGAACTGCACCTGGTGGGAAAAGCTAAACGAACAGGAGTATCTGAGACCAAGACCTTTGATCTCCTTGGAATGAGGGATAGGATTTCCATTAATTGTGAAAGCATCTGCCGGGAGGGAGCAGCGGCAGGACGTTATGCAGGATTTCGTGGAGGAGAGGCTTAAGCCGGAGTCGCTTGATCAGTGAGTCAGTGAATCTAAGTCTGGCTAAATCTGGTGAAAGGTAAGGGCTTGTGCGGTGGGGGGAATGTGTACGTGATTTCTATATCGTCCGCGAAGAGGAAGGCCTTACCGTGGAATATGGCGCCCAGGACGTCGTTGATGTACTGTAAGAAGTGGATGGGGCCTGGCACACTTCCTTGAATGACTCCACTGGTGACCGATAGTGGAGATGATTATATGCCCCCGATTTGTGTTATTTGCGTAAACTGCTACAGTGGAGTAACCAGCGTCGTTGGCTGCTATGATGGTCTCAAAGAAGTGAAGCTGGCAGCCACTTACGGAACTTTGAGACAGGAATCCATACTGTCGGTCATCTGTGGCATTAGTAGCCAGGAGGAACTTGGTAAATGGCCCTTTGACCAGACGTTCAGGGGTTCTCAGTAGGAGGGAGGTATGGTGGATTCCCCTGGGTTTGGAAGGGGTTTGTCTTGATCCTGATTTGAAGCGCGGGTGGATTATAAATTTCCTCCGCTGGGAGGAGACGATTCCATGGTTTATATAGTGGGTAAAAAGACTTAATACAAGGATTTCATTATCTTGGCCGCCTTGTCTCAGAACACGGGCTGGAAGGCCATCACCCCCTGGCACAGCAGAGTCCTTAATCTTTAGAAGAAGGTAAGGAGCGTCAGCTAGGGAGATGGTTACGGTACTGAGAGTCGGGTGGTTACCCTGACCGTTAAGAGTTTGGAGATACGCAGCAGTGGGTATGGGTTTGGAGTTTCAAGGAATGGGTAAGTGGCAGCTGGCGAAGTAAGCATTTAGAAGGTTTACTATATTGACAGGATCAGTGATGGGGCCACTATCTGTGAAATGCAAACAAACAGTTGAGTGGCTGTTTGGTGTGCAACGCCTACGGGACAGTCGGCTGAGTAATTTGGTATAGGAAGGAGCTCTTATTGGCGTTCGAGAGGTACCCGCAAGGATCCTCGGTCAGTAGAGTTTATTGATGAGAATTAGTAATCAGAATTCCTGAGACTTCCGATATTCTCTGCTAGCCCGATGTATTTTGGCATCCAAGGTTTTTAATAACTTATAGTGGCTGTAGACACTGGAGTGAAAAATTTTACAGGAGAAACGAGGTGAAGAGGAGTCAATAGGTTTTGGTAAAAGATGTCACATACGCGGTGTGTGTTTGTCGAGAGGAAGAACTCGTCCCAATTCTGGGAAGCCATGGTGGACGAAAAGCTTGGAGACTTTTCAGAGAGAAGAGGTGAAACGGGGAGGGTTTCAGAGGAACAGTTTGTCCGAAACTGACTGCGTTGCAAGAAACGACGCAGTAATCACTTCCTTGAAAGACAGGCCAACTGCAGCGGTAGCCAAATGGCCATCGTTGGGCAATATTAAGTCCACGGTCTGTAAGCCACAAGTGGGGCTACGTACAATTTGGGACCAGCCCGCCACTCTAAGTTGGGCCAGCAGTGCGGTGTAACGGGCGGGGCCCGGAGTGGGAAACCGGGAGATATCTGGCAGGTTGAAGACACACAGCAGAAATTTAGACGAATGAGGAAGGGCATGCGCAGTAGAGATAATACGGGAAAGGTCAGCAAAAGAGGCGGGGGAGAAGGTCGGTGGTATATAAAAAGATACAGCCCACTAGTACAGGTGGTTTGGTTTGTTCTGTAGGTATCCAAATGGTCTCTGGAATCCCTTCCAAAGAAGAAGAATCAAAGGAGGTTGCACTAAGTTCTCATTTGGAATAGATGGCACAGCCGCCGCCACTTGAGGTTTTCCTGTCAGAGCGGTGGATATCATAGCCAGGGATTGAAATAGCCGTGTCTGGAGTTTCGTCTGTGAGCCATGTTTCGGTCACGCAGATCATACATGGTCGTGTAATGGCGCTACTTGCTCGGAGATTATGGACCTTGGGCAATAACGAGCAGGCATTGAACAACATTATTGACAACCCCATTGGAGATCAAACGGTACTAAGTAGGAACTTTGTAACCTCATTGGTACTGGGGGGGACTTCGTAGCTAGAGGTGGTCTAGTACGAAGCAGGGTTCGGAGTCCGCGGAGGAGTATTCACTACTGGTGGTAGATGGGTAAATAGTCGGGGAAATAGGTCTGAGCCCACGGCGGGAGGTACTGTATCAGGCTCAGTATGGGGTACGGAATGACTTTGGGAGGAGGGCGTCCAGTTAAATGCACAGTTGTCGGCCGCGTCGTCTTCTGCATCGTCAGGTGTAGAGGGCGATAGGTTGCTAAAAGGGGTGGTGGTTGTAGAGCGATGGGTGGCTGCCGAAAATGGTGTTCAGATGGGACGAAATTTGGTGGGTAGGGTAGTGGGAACGGATGAGGGTCGGAGCTCGTCACCGGTCTTCGTGGATACGAGTTTTTTCCAGGCTCGTGGTGTGTATAGCTTGATGTGCTTCTTAAAGGTCGTAAAGGTGGAGCTACGCGTGGCTTCGGAGGAGGCGGGGTAGATTGCTGCCAAATAGGCATCTCAGGTAGGTAGTATGCGGGTGGCCAGGTGGGCAGGGCTTGATAAGGACTAAAGTTAGGTAACGCTGTTTGTAGGTTGAGGGTTCTGCCAAGACAAGGCTAGCATGGAGGGGGGCACAGGTATTTATGTACCATGCGGGGTATGGTTGGGTTTGTCGATGAAGTTCCGAGAGTGGGAATCCGGGGAGTTTGCGCTGGCGGGGGCGTTGAAATACCAGGCTTTGATAGAAGGTGTTTGAGCCCGAGGAAGCGCTTTGGTTGGGAGAGGCGAAGTGACATTAGGCCAGGGGGTCTTGAGCGAGAGAATGTATTCTCATCTTCATTTGTAGCATCCGGTAGGGGCTGGTGAGATACTGCATAAGTCATCACAGCGGTGAATTTTGTTGGTGGGATTGAGGTCAGAGGTGGCATAGGCAGGTGTCCAAGCGTAGAAGTGGGGGATCATGGTCATGAGCGGGAGATGCCAGGCTGAAGGCCGCCATGCCGGTTTGTGTGCCATCAGGCCAGAAGTTGGCATCACGGTATGGCGAGCTTGGGCGTGGAGCGGGTACAGGATAATGAAGATCAGGGAGAGGATCAGTGATGCAGCATCGAGCTTTAGGGGATAACACGTCAGCCCCAGCATTTGGAAGGGCAGCTGTTAGTCCGACCGGTTTAGAACAATCTATACTGATGTCGGGGACGGATGGCTGCCCGACGGAACTAGGGGGGTTGTAGGAGTTGCCGGGTCAGTTGGCTGATTCGATAAGCTGTTGTTTGATTCGGAGGTTCTCCGGGAGCTGTGTGCACCTGTGTCATCGGTGATAAGACTTGCGCAGCCTTCCAAGGGGCTGGTTACATGGGAAGTCAGCGATTGAGTCACATCGAGAGTATATACTGGTACGGATTGCTGAGGGGAGTTAGAAGGAGTTAGAAGGCAGGCTAGTGGTTGCATGCTACGGTAGGATAGTAGTTCACTCTCCGTCTGATGCACACGAGCGATGAGATTTGCCAGGTCAGCATAGTGCTGAGATTTCTTTGGTAAAGAGGAGAGAAGACAGCTACTGAGTGGGGCGGGAAGGAAAATGTCGGTTAGTACAACTGAGCAGTCTGAATTCAACTGGGACANCTGGGGCACTCTATCGACTGGCCTTGAGGAGTGAGGCGGTTGAGTGTTGGGCCTTTTGCATGCAAGGCGCTTTTTAGGACACAATGAGGGGAAGGAAGATGGGGAATCAGGGTACAGCAACCGCTTAGAGGAAGATGGGAGTGGTGGCATTTTTCGATTCGATTTAGGTAATAGTTAACCTTGCTGGAATGGTGCTGCAAAGCTTATAACTCAGGGAAGCCTAATCAAGCGGGAAATGGTTGGAGGGATAGTTGAGTGCGATTAAAGATGAGGTGTGCTAAGAAAGGTAGCTAAATGCTATACTATACGTAGGTAAAACGCTACGGTCGGGCTAGGTTGAAAAAAATATTTTAACAACACCTGCCCTTGAGATTCGAGCGGCGCGGCAAGTAACCTCTCACGCGATTGCATAATTGGTGAGCACCTTTCTTTTCAACTTATAAGACCGCTTGTTATTCGTCCTGCATTGTAACTTCCATAGCTCGTGCTATCCGATTTGGTCGTGCTTGACCGGTCAGTTTACTACCTCGCTTTGTTGAGTTGTTCCTTGTCGTTCCTTGAACTATCGCTTGGATGCAAGTCTTGGAAATTGGATTAATCCCCTAGATTATTGTTTTGGTTTTCCCGCCTCATCTATACCAACTCACTCTGTTTTTTAATGCGGCTCGACATTCCGCAATTCTGTAGCCCATTGACTTGCAGAACGAATGGCTCCTGGCGTGCTGGTTGACGGTCTTTTCTGTGTCGTACAGTGCTTCTACGAATTTCCATCCTTTCTTCGTTTTGCTTGAGCTTATAAGTGAAAGATGACATAGCCCAGTTTGTCTTTCTCGGTGTTCGTGCACGGGGACTAGGGAAAATATGCCGACTTTGGTTGCAAGGTACTGCTTAGGTGTCCTATCCTGTTTGTCCCGCCAACTGTTTGTCCCAATCTGTGCACTAAATCTTGTATAGGACGTTGGTCCCCAAAATTGTGTGCAATCGCCCATTTGGGTTTGATAGTGCTCTCTAAAGGTGCTCGGATGTTTGCGCGCTACGTTTTGTAGTACTTTTGCAACGGTCGTGTGAGTACTTCCGAAATATTCCCAATGTATGCAAGCATAATTATTTTGACTTCTCCAGCTGCTGTTGCGTTAGACGAATTTGGTTTCCTGAGAGTCCACCAAATAAAGTATCTGGGGTGCGCATTATTCTGAAAGCTTCGTACCAGCGTTTCACTCCAATGACTTTTGTTTCCATATTGATACAGTGCGTCTCCTTAAGGCTGAAATCAATCCGGACGCACCGTCGACGACCAAACTGAATAACAATCAAACAAAAAATCTGCACAATTCAGGCCGCTTCTGCACAACGCATTGTGCAACCAAACAGTACCGGAGCCAAGGAATACACGCGGGATTGAACGTTTACAGCATTCTGGCTAAGAATATCTAGGAGAGCCTGTCTAGCTGTGTAACGACCGTTTCGATTTCTTGAGCAACGAGCACCCAGGTTAGGAACCAAACCGGCAAAACTCCGAACGAATGGTTAAACAAATGTACTGTACTATAAAAATAAAAGTAGTTACATGGATACAAAATTACAAACCTCAACGGTTTTCGACAAACGGCGAGAAACTCCAAAAAGCAAGCAAAGCTGAAATGGATCAACAGTCCGCACGTGATCCAAACTGAGTTGCGAACCGATGCAATAAAACAAATTTGGAGCTAATCAAAGTTTTGGTACAAAAATAACATAACAGGAGCAGTAAAAGCTATCTGCGTAGCGGGGAAAACGGAAATGCAAAGGTCTTTGTCAAACCGAACAGAGTTCAATTATACCAAAAACAAGAAGGGCGGTTCATTTGAGTTGATAACCGAGAAGGCATTCATTCACGATGGGAGGCAATTTTAAAAATATACAAAGTTGCAACAATCTGCATATTCGAATGCTTTCTTCAAAGCGTTGTAAAACTATGCTCGTTGGCTTTTGTTACATGCAGCTTTAAGAACGTTTTTGATCTGGTTTAAAAATGAGGTAAAACCACACTTTGCTAGGTCAAAGTCTTGTTTCATTATCCCGGAGTGCGCCCCACGTAACGAGGATAAGCTACGCAATATTTGGATATTCAGCAGTGATGCTTCAACACGCGTAATGCTTATGCTAATGATTTTTTGAATTGCTGGTTTATGGTGTATAGCTGTGTACGTGGACAGGGCCATAAATGATCGACATTTTTCTAGTACGTGCCAGTCTTCCCGAATACGTACAAAAAACTGCTGAAAGGGTAAACGCAGATTTCTCTTCATCAATCAGGTGTTAACTGTTGGAATATCTGGCTTACGAGAGCACCTCATTGGCCAATCTTTCTCAATGTCTGCATGTTAAAGATTTAACAAAACAGGATGGCTGGGAGCGGTAATCATTTGCGAGCCGTTACAGTTTTATGTTTCTGTATTGCATGACCACCGTGCTTGCAGCTAAGATCTCCGTAAGATTTATTTCCACGTGGGAAGGGAGTAGAGCTAGTAGATAACAATTAAAAAGAATGCGCAGTGAGCAGTGGTCTACATAAATTCAACTCAAGCCAATTCAGTTCAGTGGTACAATGCTCAAGTTTTGTGCCAAACAAACAGGGCCCAATGATGATATATTCCCCTGATAACTTAGTTGCCTTTGCTGTAATAAATAATGGCAGCAACCATAAGCAAACATATGTAGACCAGGTCTGGTTTGATTTTTGTTGCTTTTGCGCCCCACCGGGCCTAAAGTTTATCAGTGACACAAACTAACAATAAATGAATCAACATCATCCTAAAATGCACACCCGGAGCCATACTAAACTGATTAATGTGATGGTCTGAGGGGAGCACTTTCGAGAATTCTACCCATATATGGATAGTTTGTATCAAAGAGCAAAACTTCAGGGGGATCGTTTTGCTGAAAAAATGAAATGAATATGGTATAAGTACAAGAACTATTAGGTTAGTTATTCATTACTTCATAAGAACGTTCGTTCGCGTCCAGCCTAGAAATAGTGTACTTTAATGAATGATTTTGCGCCAGATTATAACGAAGGAATTTGTCAGAATAGAAGGTGCCAAAGAAACAACCACGTATTGTCGCGCGTGAGCAGGCTTGAGGGCTCAGCCACTGACGGAGCACATCAAAGTCTGCATCCGTTTCACGCCCGTGTACGCACCTCGGCATGCATGAACATTTGATGGAATGCGGGAAAACTTTGACCACTTTTCTGCTTGTGACGCCTCCAATGTCAATAAACGTACGGAAGCTGATAGTTCTTTTGGTGTAAGACAGCCTATGTTTTGCCTTCCGGCGTGGGGCCGAAAGAAATCATTATAATATACCCTGCAATCGACGTTCTGGCGAAAGTTCAGTGGAGAGCTGTGGTAAAACCACTGTGTATTCCTGCAAAGACCGATAAACTATACGTTCCAGAAAAATATCACGAACAAAAGAATTTACTGAAATATCCTATTTTATTTTTCAATGATAAGAAAGCGTTCAAATTTTTAGGACAGAAGAATATCATTTACGAGTTTCGTCGCATGCTATTCGGTTAGGGTAATTGATTTGCAACTCGCAGTTCTAAGATACCTCGACATAAACTATGAGATTATTGAGAAGGTTGATAATTACAATCGGTCCTTCCTCAGAATGCCCTCAATGAGGGGGATTTCTTCATGTGTAGTGTTTCACGAGTGATTATTTTCCATTTTCTAAGAATTGACGCATTTTTCCCTGGTAGGGTTTACGAGAGTGTCGTATGTATAGTGATCCAGCCTGTGAACATGGAACACGCTACCGCTTCCCATGAATTGTTGAACCTCATTAGATCAAGCAGAATCTGGCAGCTGAAGCTGCAACCTAGCAATTGCATGAGCTATTTAATGAAAATGAAGATAATAATATTGTTCATTCCCAACTAGTGGGTGGCATAACCTTGGGCATGATCATTATGTTACAGTCAGAAAAAGCATTGCTGGCAGGGTTTCCGGGTAAATAGGGCATTGCGACGAAAAGGGACACTCATGACCAGTAGGCGTTATCCAATGTAGACGTTAGAATTTGAGAGTTGCGGGCAAAATCAAAATCAGGAACGGCAAAACAAGAGACATTCTGCCTGACAGATGACAATAAGATGGCGAATTGCAGAAAATGAGTAACAAGAACAACAATTCTGGTGAAAGAACAGAGTTGGCGTAACCCGACCGGTCAATTTGAACTAAAACGTTAAACCACTGCTGAGGCCTAGTGACTTTGGACTGTTGGGCTTATAGCCAGGGTCACGAAAAGCGTAAGCGGGGTTGATGAAGTGAAGGGATTAGCAGTGCGGATAAATGGTAGCAGGAATCTTAAAATCAAGGTGTACAGTGGAACTGTGGGGACTCACAGGTGTCGCTGTTATTGTGTAGTCAGGTGTAAAACTTCCTTAGGCGAGGTAGTTGGCAACACCATACAAGCCGGAACGAGAACTGTGCACAAAATTATCGAATTTCTGGCGAGAATTCACTCAAGATCCACCGAAATGGTTAAATCCAAACGACGGTTCAGCAGATTTGAATGAACGCGTCCTTGAGGTGGTTGGGGCCAGGGGAAGCGATTGTTCGTATTTGCAGTGAATGAGCTAGAGGTTACGGTCAAGAGTAAGCAGCGAATAGTTGCGGGTGTGCTATCAAACTGAGGAGGTCAGTGCCGTGCCTTCATTGGCCTGACATACTTCGGTTTTTGGACAGCCCCGTAGCGGGTGCCATATTTGAGGTCATTGGACAGGGATGTGCAATTCTTTGAGCAGCGGGATTTTTTCTGGTTGGCCAAGTAAATCCGCACAGGTAGGAGGAAGGGGGTGTAAGATCTCAGGTATCTTGCGCAACGTTTTCTTATGAGCAGGAAGAATATACCGTCATTTAGTCTTTGACTGTCAGCTAAAAGCGGATTTGTGGACGGATTCATATGCTACACTTTGGTTTTTGAACCTACTGATTACGCTTAAGAAACGTTTTAAATTTGCCAAGAAAACATGCACCTAAATACTAAAGGTTTAGGCCTGCCGGTTGAACTTTTGCATCTACGCATTTTCAACAATAGTCCATGTCAAGATTCTGTCTTCTCAAGGTTGTAGGATTCCGGGTGTAACATTCAACAGCTCCATTTGGGTTTCTTTTGTCAGGTGGATTTATAGAAGTTCGTAAGTTAAAGCGCTTCCATTGTGTTTTTTCCGCACAGAATTGAATATTTGATAAAGTCTATGAAGTAGGCGGCAAGGGAAGCAATTTAGAAGAGCTTGCGCACTGTTATCCAACGCATGCCGTTTATTCACACTACCGTACGTTCACCACGGGGTGTGACAGCCTGGACATAAAGTAATAATTAACGGAGAGGAATTATTCTGAGCAGGTTTAACGCAAGCTGATACTTATCATAAATGTGCGCACTTTATTCACCTGCTGATAATGCCTAATGCTCTCGTAATTTTACAACATAACAAAGTCGCCTCACCTTAGGGGACGCACCGAATGGCGAAGTGATATAAACGTGATGCATAACTCATAAGACCACCGCTGTGTAGCTACTTCAGTTGCTATCTGCGGTACAGATTTTTTCTCTCTTTCAGTAAAATACGAAAGTCGCATATTCTAGATCTGCATCCATGATTTAAAAGGCTGCTGAATTCAGCCTTTGGACTGCGGCCACAGACACGTAAATACCAACCTACTCCCGGACGACCAACATTTCTGCGGGTGCTTTCACGATTTTTCGAGCAGCTGATTCAGCAAATTGTACCATCAAACAATTTAAGATAAGGATTCACGGATTGATACACAGGATCGAGTCTTTCGTATAGGCACCCCGGGTTGGGTTTTTTCTTGTCATCCAACGGCTTTCGTTCAGCTGGAAAGCACTAGCAAAACAAGGCGTAGAACTGCCCATTTGTTCTTAGCCGGCGCAGTAATCCAACCGCAGAGAAGACTCAATTAAAATGGCGTCTAAATGTGCTCTAAACTGGGTACTAGATGCAGTGTCAACCACCGATGGAGGAAGTTTTTTCCTCCCACCAACTACCCGAGGTGGTAAAATTGTTGCATTGTAAAGGTATACACTCTCACCTTAAAAATATTCTTACGATGTCTGCGCCGTGTGTTATTTGGGTGAACGGTGAAAAACCTGTCGACCAAATCTTGTGCAACCAGGGCAAAGTAAGTATTTCGTCCCCCTGGATGCGGCGACAGTCAAAACAATGTGATCTAGCACTGCCAGACGCGTTTCAAAGTCCACAGATTTAAGACCAGCAATAAATTTTCATAACAGATGTTTGTACACGCCTAATGAAGGTTGTTTCTTCGCTGCGCCCTGAGAAGGCAACTTGAATGGCACATTCCAGAAGCGCTCCGACGTAGCCATATACAGTGTCCGAAAGTAAATTCGAGTAAGCTGGGGAAAGTTCTCCCAAATCATCCGTAAGACGGCCAGTAGCTTTTGAGTTAATTTTTAATTGTGCGATGTAAAGTCCATCTTTGGGGACAGCCAGGTACCTAGATCCATTTTAATATCCTCGTAATGTTCTGCCATCCATTTTCATCCTGCAAGAGCAAGCCGTTTGCTGAGTCCCATTCGAATGACGTATGGATGCACGTTTCGCCATTGAGGAGAAGATTCCAGTCTGGCGATCACTGCTTTGCAGCGTGTACATCCATTTGGATAACACCGGTGTATGCTCCGCAGGATCTCAAGTCATCCGCAAATTGTAGGCGCGGTCTTCGGAAAACAGCTGGAAGAACTTTGGCGTGGACCATAAACACAAATGGTCCATAAGCAGAGCCTTGAATGACCCCAAAAGAGACGGGTGCTGCAGAATAGTAGGTCGAGCCTACTTTCATTCGGAATGTTCCGTTTGTACAGAACGCCAGTGTATAATACTCCTTTGAATCACAAAAGACTCGAGTTCGTGGAGCAGCGAGACGTGTGGGACTCGATCAAGCGCCTTTGAGAAGTCGAAATATATGCATATCATACGAGTCTTCCGTCCTTTGCTTGGGTTGAGCTCCATGCAGACCAGCATATTCGTCACGTAAGAGCGGTTTGGGAGTAATCCTTGTTGCACTAGGGATATCAAATTGCTGCTGGTGAGGTTACTCAAGATGGCCCGCTTCAGAATGCATTGCATCACCTTGCATGTTACGTTATTGAGACTTACAGGACTGTAGCTGCTGAGCGATAGTCGGCTACAGTTTTGTTGATTGGTGTGATAATCTCTTGCTTCCAAGCAGGGGGTGGTTGGCTTCTTTGATTGACTGACGAAAAACCACGTAGATAAGCTCCGCCAGTTTGAACAACGGTATCCTTGGGTAGACCTCGTCTGTCACCAACAAGGTGCCTTTGGTAGGTAATGACCAAACCCAGTAGGAATAGCAGATGACCTGCGCGGAGTCTGGTGTGTGGGACGTTATGTTTATTCCAAGCGTTTTGTTGAATGTCTTTGGTCAGCGCCAAAGCAAAATATCCAGTAGGCACGATGCGCTGGACTTCCATCCAGGAGGCATTTAGAGCAATATAATCACCTGCCGGCAAAGGATGTGTGAAGTGGTAGTTTGAGAAGTTTGCTCGTGTTCGTTTGATGAACAGATTATCCTCCGGTGGATTCGAGGGGCAACCGTATAATAGGCCGAAAAGAAGAAAATTGGTCCTACGAAGTGGAAGTTGAACTCGGAGTGCATCACAAAGTGGTAGAGAAGCAGTTGAGGAGATGACAATTGGGATGGGCAGGGCATCATGTAAGTATGAAGCAACTCACCTGCCCTGCCACGCTTTGATTCAAATCGAAAAAAGTCGAAACCTCCGCATCAGAAGTATCTCGTGTGAGCCAGGTCCCTGTACGTGAGACTGTGGATGCATGTTCAAGGCAAGCTGTCTGAAGGATTTTTTGAAAAGACTGAAGACGTTTGTGGATAATCGGTGTGACACCATGGAAATTAGCATATTTAATAGCTGTAAGCCGGTTTTTGCGTGGAACGTTAGCCCCCGGGTAACGTGGTTTATTCCCGGGCTAATTGCGGAATACAAACACATTGACGACAGGATCTGTTGTCGTTCATTGGTTTGTCATGACCATGCGTTTTTAGACGCAAGGTGCCTCTCTAAGTCTTTGCGGGCTCGCTTATATGTTGGATGGCCCCACCTTCTGTTTCACACATAGGAGTCTCGATATCGCAGTGGGCTGCCTACATAATCTTCCCCACAGGCTTTCTATGCGGCGGGGCTTACTTGGCTTCTTTGATAGTAGTTGCTTTCCGCTTGTGAATGTGCGAGCTATAATATCGTCCGCGATCAATCTGGCCAACTCAGTATATGTAGGACGTTTTAGTGAACTGCCGTGGGGTTTTGTTATCGGGCTGCTTTTGACGGAGTGGAGTTGAGGCCTGGCGGTTTTGAATTTTGCGTAGTTGTGGGGTTCTTCCTGCAGTCCTCACCGTTGAGACCGACGCTTGCGGTTGACGTGTTGGTAGAGTTCACTAATTTTTGGCGGGTAGCTGACCCAATAATAATAATACTAATACTAATAATAATGTTTATTCCCAACTGGTGGGTGGCATACCGTCAGGCAAGATCCTGATATTACAGTCAAAATCAAAGTATGACTGAAGGGTTGTGAGTAGAGGGGACTGCCTAGAAAAGGGGCAGCGTCGTAACCGGTGGGCGTAATACGATATGATAATAATAGGTTACATTTCCCGATATGTAGATAGCATGCTGATGGAGGCATCATCGAGTCGTTACAACCAGATCGCGGCAGACTACAATACAACGGGCATGTTCATTACGTGAAAAGTCACCACAGATGTAGGAACGGGGAAAATACGAGGGCAAAGAGCGTGAGGTACGACAAGTTCAAAGATGAATCCAGCTTAAAAACTGTGAACTGGGTGTGGAGTTCATTCTTGCGTCTACGTCGTCCGCTAAGGAATTAGACGATGGTAATTCCAGGGACCTTATGCGCTGCGTCCAAGCGAGAACTGCTTCCTCAAATGTATCACTTTCGTAGCCTAGGGTTTGCGGCGGTTGAGTAAAAACTACAATACTAAGTCGCGGCCTCTTGCGTTGGTGTGCCATTTATAGAACAAGGAGATAGTACTACAATAGGGTTGACAATTCGTCTGAAATCAACCAAACTGTCGCCCAGTGTAATCTTGTTTCGCGCCATCCCCCGCTAGACTGGTACATAACATTCGTCAGTCATAAGAGTGGAGTGGACTTGGACGAGTCAAAATTCAGCACAAATGGATGCGATTTGCTGAAGACAGTTGGAATTCATTCCATAGTGTTGACATTTTCCTAGAGACCGTCTTGAATGTCAGTTGATTATTGCACAGTGTTACGTCATCAGAATTCACAGACATAACAAACAAAGCATAACAAACATCAGAATTCACATAACGATTGACAAAATAGAACCAGTGCGCAACACAAGGTACACCAAAGTTATTTGTTATTTTGCATATCTGAAAACAGAAGATTTTCCAATCTGTCCCCTGTTACAGCAAACGGGAATAATCTCGGAATCAGAGGTACGACCTTACGTTCGGTGAGTTTTATATAACGCTTGCTAATATGGAACTTAAAATCCACCCAAAAACGAACATTTCTTGTTTGCTTGCTTGTAGAAACTAGAATGAGTCTACCTTGATACCATGAATTTTGCAGTCGTCAGAAACCACATACACCATGGCTCGAATTGTCGTTGAAGCTAGAGAACGGGTAACAAAGCTCCATTACAATGTTTTGACTTTAAACATTTCACATTGTACAACAAGTAAAGCGGGTTCAAGCAAGTCACCGCTTGAACAAACGTGTATCGTACTTGTTTGATATTTTGCAATTTTAAAAGCAGAATACCTTCCGCCTTGTCCCCTCTGTACATCAAACTGCAATAATCTTAAAACTAGAGGTGCCGCTTTATGTTCAGTGGGTTGTGTTTAACGTCTGCTGAGTTGAAATGTAAAGTCCATCTAAAACCGGGATGAAGGAATAGACTCCCCTGTGTTGCCCGGTGATATATTCATAATAAGTTCAACGGATCAAACGTCCAAGACAGAAAAACCAGGTTATCAGTAGCACAGCTCTTTGCCCAAATATGGTAAATTTCATTTTCCCTTTTAGCACAACCAGCCCTGATGGAGTAATTAAACCCGGGTTCCCATAAACCTGGCATCGAAAGGTGTTTTTGCAAAGCAAAATCCATTATCAAATCATGATATCTGTTTGCATCCAAAACTGGCTACTCGAATAACTGGGACCGCTGAAGCATCTACATGTGAAAGATCAAACCAAAGCAGAGGCCAATATAATGTCAGCAGTGTATTTAGCCGTTAAATTGTCGTTGAAGGGTGATTACATCCACGATCCAAAACTTATAAGTTATTTTGTGTTTTCAGTGTTTTGCCTGCGATGAAGGTCCATCTAACGAGTCACTTTTTCTGTTTCACCGGTTCCGCTTCACAATTTCATCTTCAGATTAGTTCGGCGTTCCAAGTGAATTTTCATCATCTCATTGTCTCAAAGTCATCTTGTCGTAAATTTTAGTGGTTCTAAACAACCACGCTGAGTTACTTGGAAACATCTTGCAATGTGGACTTCTTCTGAATGCATAGGGTACAGTAAAACTGTAGAGACTCACTGGTGTCACTGTTGGAGTGTAATCGGGTGTAAAATTTCTTTGGGGTAGTGAGGCGTTGCTATCACGGAAGACGGAACGCGAACTGTACAGCAAATAATTGCCTTTGTGGGCAGCACAAATTGCAAGTCTACCTAGAATTTTAGATACAAACGAAAGGTTCAGCGGAGTAGAATGAACGCGTCTTGGCGTCAACTTGGGCCATGTAAAGAGTTCGTTCATAGTTGCAGGTAAGACAATGGGATGGCACAGTCTAGACTAGGAACAGCATAGTTGGGGGTGTGCTATCAAACTGGGTATGGCAGTGCCGTGCCACCAGTGCACTGACGTACTTCGGTTTCTGGACAGCCCTGCAACGGACGTCATGTTGGAGGTGATTGTGCTGGGATATGCAAATTTGTAAACAGCGGGATTTTACTTGGATTGGCCAACAAAATCTGCGAAGGTGGAACAAAGCCAATGTAAGATGGCCAAAATGTTTTGATTCGGTTGGGGATTTTTTTGGATGTAAAGCACATACCAGGTTGAGTGGATAATAGTCAAACGGGGCGCTTGAGGCAGATATTGCTGAAAGTCGAATCTTGGAAAGATGAGGGAATGGGATGAGGTCACTGAGGCCTGGTGAGTTTGGAGAGGCATCAAATAGTATAAATTCCCCTAATAGAGGAAAAAATGAACGCTTATCACAACTAGAGTGGTGACACCAAGTGACCAAATGGGGCAGTATAGGGGTAGTACTCAGTCGTACTTAGTAGCTTGGCAATCATATTTTGCCAATATATGCTAACATAGTACCAGAGACAAAAAAGCGGTATTAGTATGCAGAAGGTTGGTGTGGTGAGGGACATCAAGCACATAAGCACTGACGGGAGTAGAACTTTCGAGATAATGGACTAGTTTATCTGGAGTTTATTGCGTGAATTGTACGGTACCATAATCTAGAAGCGAAGGCGAACACAATAAAAAGCTAACCATTCCCTGAAGCACTGCCATCATCCTGAATCAACTAGTGGTGCAGTGCGAAAAAGCCTCCAGGCGTTAGCCATGTGTACTGGCAGTAGAGGGTTATTAATAATACTAATAATAACAATGGCTATTCCCAACTGGTGGGTGGGATACCGTCAGGCATTATCATAATGTTACAGTCAGAAGAAAGGCAGGACTGGCGGGGCTTGTGTGTACAGTTGATTGCGCGGAAAAGGGAATGTGTCATAAACAGTTTACATTATCCAATGTAGACGTTGGAATTTGAAGTCAGCAAGCAAAAACAAAATCAGGGAGGGCAAGCAACAGGCAGCGTGCCTGACACACGACAAGAAAACTGCTAATTGTGGAAAATGAGGAACCGGAACAACGGTTCTGGTGAAGCAGCAAAGTTGGCGTAATCCAGCCTGTAAATTTGAACTAGAACCTACAACCACCACTGAGGCCTCGTAGCATTGGACTGTTACGCTCATGGCAAGCGCTACAAAAAGCGTAAGTAGGGATGATGCAATGGAGGGGTTAGCACTGCCGATAATTGGTAGCAGGAATCTCAGAATCATGGTGTAGAGTGAAATTGTAGAGACCCGCTGGTGTCGCTGATATGGTGGGGTCGGGTGTAGAAGTTCCTTGGAAGAGTGATTCGGTGACAACACAAGTCGGAACGTGATGTGTACAGAAAATTGACTTTGTGGGGCGCACAGACTGAAAGACCACCGAAATGGATAAATCCGAACGAAAGGCTCAGCAGATTTGAATGAAGGCTCCCTGGAGGTAGCTGGGATCAGAGTTTGTTCCTATTTGCAGTTAACTGAACTAGCGGGCGAGAGAGTATGGTCAAGAGCAGGAAGGGCATAGTTGCGGGTGTGCTATCAAACTGAGTGTGGCAGTGCCGTGCCGTCACCGACCTGACATACTTCGGTTTTTCGACAGCCCCGAAACGGACGTCATATTTGAGGTCATTGGGCTGGGTGTGCAATCCTAAAGCAGCGGGATTTTTTTTCGGTTTGGCCAAGAATATCCGCAGAGGTAGGACGAAGCCGACGTAAGGTCGCTGGTAATTTTTTGTCCAATTAAGGATCTCTGTGGATGCAGATCACAGGCCAGGTGGAGCGGATAACACCCAAACAGGGCGTACAAATTAGGCAATGCCGAATGTCGAAGCTTGGAAAGACTAGGGAATGCGGTGAGATCAGTAAAGCCATCATACAAGATAGTGTGCATTAATAGAGAGAGAAAGAGCCTTAACTTGGGTGGTGACAACAAGTGATTAAATAGGATAGGATAGGGGTGGATTTGTGCTTAATAGACTAGCGATCAAGCAGGGGTTGAGTTTGCTAATATATGATATTAAAGTACAAGAGATATAAAGCTAACAGACGTGAGCACGCAGAGGGGTGGTTTGCTTAGGGAAATCAAACGTATAAGCCTGACGGGAGTGGACATCCAAGATGATGGCCCAGTTTATCTGGAATTTATTACGTGAGTAGTACAGGACTGAAAGTAAATGTAAGAGAAATGGTCACCAGACCCTGGGGCACTGCTACCGGCTTCAATTAACGAGTAGTGCATGGAATACGAACAAGATAATTTTATTACGTGAAAAGTCATCGTACTTGTGGGAACCGAGAAAATAGCTAGGACAATGGGCGTGAGGTACGACTAGTTCAAAGAGGAAGCCGCCCGACATGAACTAAACTGGTATTAAGGAAATAACAAGGAAGTTACATTTTACAGGTATACGATCGCTTAAATAACAAGAGGGAAGAACGTGTGTGTTCTGTCTGGATGATGCAGTAGACTTGGAGTAGTGCAACCCAACTATGACACAGGTAACAACACCTTGCACTTCTATGTTAGCCGTGAGCCTCTCACGGTGCATTCAGGCTGCCCGATGCAGATTTTTTATAAGTAGAACAAAAGGACAGATGTATTCCTTGGTGCTGCCAGACAAGTAACAATCGGGACAAGTCGAATCCAGCTACAGACAAACAACAGCGGTGAGCTTCTACGGCCAGCCTCAGAACCACCGGTGATGGGCGATGCACCCGTGCTTCTGGCGGGGTGGCGAGTATACGAACGCCCCATGGATCAACATAACAGGGCGACCCTCCCTGCAGGGCCTACCCGTCCACCACACGAGGCTTTCATCACTCGTGCATGCTAGCTGATCTCGTTGCACATATTTTTTTTATATTTTTGCATTGCGTGTGCCTAATCCTCGTAGCAGAAAGTAGCTATGTGAGTTTTGTTTGGTAGATGTGTTGAGTTTTGGTGCGGTACAAATCCAATCATGAGAAAGGCAGCTACAGCTTCGGCCGTTGATGTAAGCCCTGGACGTAGCAATGTATCTTCAACCTATCCCATGTATGTTTTTTAAATAATTTTTTGACAGACGGAAGGATTTCAACCAATAGGTCACAAGCAGGAAACAGCAGTGCTTATTTATGGGTTTCCTGAAGTAAAGCCATCCTCAGAAGAACCGGCAGTATGCAATAATGATAGATAAAAATATGTTTGTACTTCTTGCATTGATTTACAATGATGAAATTTCCTAATCATATATGTTTTTCATGTGACTTATGGGATCACGTATCAGAATGCCCTGATAAAATGCTAATCACTACCATCATCATTGTGCTCAATAGATCGGCAGGATTTTGAGCTGATCTGTATTTGAAAATTAATATTAACCTGTCAGCTGACTTTCATAGCCCACCCTACGACGTTAGGTACTGCGCGTGCAGACGTGTGATTCATTTGTTCTTGTTCGCATTATAGTTCAACTGATTAAACTTCCAACTGTCAGCTGCTCATACCTGTTACATATCAAAATTAATTACCTGCACTAAGTTGTGTTGTCCAGCAGGAGAGTCAAAATTGCCGAAGCCCCAAAATTCGATCACAGGCTAGGTCCGACTAAGACGGGACTCACATGGGACAGCATTTTATTTCGTATACCTGTTGGTAATATTACGGTCCCCTTAACGGACCTTATACTAAGTTCAAT
>SJOL01011097.1:429933-510006 GCA_004794785.1 Opisthorchis felineus | reverse complement strand
GCTCTCTCAACGAGGAAACTGACAATAACGATAAACGCTTTTCAGAAAAACGTCCTTATAAGCTGTTCGAAGCCACAGCTCATGCCATATTTACTGTTGATCTGAAACGAGAGCTTAACTGATTCTATATTCCCTCACCCCTATTTGTCAATATGGATTTAGACGTTGCCTTCGTTGTATTGCACAAATGTCAATAAACTAGGTTTAGAAGCTTAATCTTCACTTCCAGAAATACCATATATTCTTGTGTTCCGCTAACATTTTCCGGTCGAAAAGCAAATTAATGAACTGCAATTTAAGGAAACAACGTGAGAAAGTTTACCAATTGCCGTCATTCTTTCAGCTTTGGTGAGAATCGTTACCATGTGTCACAAGGCTCATTTTGCTGCAAAAATGTTTTGTCTCACTCTGTAACAATTAGCCAGCTTTGGAAAAAAGCCAATCCTTTACGCTGTCGCTTCAAAATTGATGAATGAGTGTTGAAAATTCTTAACCGCTTTTGGGCCGATCGTTGAGAAAGACCGACGGCTGAACCACCCGCAGTTACCCGTTGGGTAATAGTCTTCACGAAAAACAAATTAAAGTTCAGCATAGGTGCTACAGAACCTGCGAAATATGACGGTGGTGAAACATTCATCCACCTTTCTTGAAAAGACTTTTGGATTTTGGGTTCACAAACCTGAAAAAGCACGCAGGGAGGCCAGATTCCTTAAACTGATGGGGTGGATTTTGAATACAAGATATCTGACGAAAAGTGGGGCAAAAGTTAGCATTCGAGCCAAGCTACAATCCTAAATTCTCAGAAGAGATGCTCCCGTTTCGACGCTAGAAACCTTCCAACAGCTTGGCCTCACCTGATTATACTAACCATGATCCTGAGCAAATATGTAGCACATATGTGTTTGTAACTAGCTGCAATCTAATCGGGACTTATAGAGACATGAGTTTTGAGATAATCTGTTACCTCTGGCCTGCGTAGAGCAAATCAATCTTGGCGTAACAGGGACGCCTTGACCACCCTCGTTCTTTCAATCTGAACTCAACACAATTTGAATGCCTAAATCAGTAGGCTTGAAAATTTACGGTGGATCCTTGAACTCACTTCGGTTTTACACCTACAGAATCTGGTTTTGACGGTATTTTGTAACACCCACGTTTGACGTATTGCCCAAGTTTCACAAGTCTGATAAAATGCGGGTGAAATGCGCCTTCTTAATTTAACCTGTAGCTAATGATATCAAAAAACTTATGCGTAAGCTGTTTCCACGTACGAACATGAAAGGGGTTGTTTTCGTTAACAGATTCCAGTGAGTAGTAAGTGCTCAGTTGGCAATCAGTGGACCACAAAAGATTACATCATAGCACCCAAACAGGGTGAACCCTTCTTTAGACCGCATTCACCGAAGGGTCTAAGTATTTTGTGCTTCGAATTGCCGTTTTGGCATATATGTCCACTTCAACCAATGGAACGTTTTCTTTTAGATATGCGGGTGTTTAGCTAAAATTAATCTGTTAACATGTATGATCTATTGAATGGCTTTGCGTGCACTTGCTGCTATGAGCTTAAATGGATATTCCTAAAAAAACTGAAGATGCATTAAGGACGCCCGTTTGGCTGAAAATTAATGGATAGATTTACGTATGCACCAGAAATATTTGCTAAATCTCCTAGATGGATACACGGCATAATGCCTTCAACTTACCTCGTGATGTCGACCACCCACTGAGTTGCTCCATATAGTGGCACATGCACAATTGGCGGATGGTAGTAATCCGCTCGTGTCCCTCCAAATTCCAGATTTCCATGTAAAAACCAAGAATCTCCTCGCACTCCGTGTTGACTGAAACCAGAATTTGTGAAGTAAGTTATGAACCAACTGCCATCTACCATCAACTTTGTAAGATAGATGCTTCGCAGCTTGCAAGCCACCTTTTATTTTTCAAGTGATTCAGCGTGCCCACTAAAACTAACTGCTGAATGAGGATACCAAGGCTTAGTGTCTACACTAGAGAAGAACAAATAGCGATTGCGCAAGAAAAGTGAATAAGCAAGTAGGACTATCGTCTACGTATCGGCCAATCTGCGGATATTTCGTCCTTCAGAACATGAAGGTCACCCTCTTCAACAACCTGTTTCGAGACAGAAATCCATACGTTGAATACCCCGCATGTAGACCCACGTAATAATTTTTCTTTTAGAAATCCTCTTTTAAATAGTCTAATTTATCTAATTTATTTACCAGATGCCGTGATTTTTCGTTACCTCTGATCACAGTATCCCTTCTTATGTTGGGTTGAGTAAATTGGCGTCCGAGTTTCTGAATGACCTAGGCGGGTATCGACCGCCCATGAGGCCAATAACTGAAAAGTGTTAAGCAAACTGCAACGAAATTTGAAGGCAGGAAATGTTAGACCAAAAACGTGCAATGAACTTAGTGTTAAACAGAGCACCTAAGGCCTGCACACTGTTGGAGCATTTTGATTAATTTACCTGAAGCCTCTCTGCCACAAACCATTCTGCTATCACAGACCAGGTCAAATTCCGATACCACTAAAGATTACTGGTCCGTGCTTTGTAATTGTGCGCAAGGAAATTTTTTTCAAGCAGATGCATCCAATGCAGTACAAACGAAACGAAGGAATTATTATAATGTTTGGTTGGGCTACAAATAGTTGCATTAAGGTTCAACCGAATCTGATGAAATTTTGTACCTGGACCATACATAGACAAAGCAAAATTACCGGTGCACAAGGATCCGAGTAAGGAACATCCCACACAATTAAGGAAAAAGCTCGCTTTTTTATCTATCGATTAGTTGGCAATTTTGGATGCTGAACGTGTGGACCACAAAGTGTTCGAATCTGTTGTCTTGTAGTATGACGTTTAAAGGTAAGTGGTAAAGGACTCAATGACAAGGCTCTCAGGAGCATTTACATATAGTCAAATCATTACAGGTAATATATTGGAGTAAAAACGTAGAAAAAAGCTAACGCCTAAACAGTGTATGAAGTCCTGTTAACTTCACGCGGTTAACGGAATAGTAACACTAAAGTAGGTTGTGAGTTTGCTTGTTGCTATGGAGAATACTGCGGGCTGGATGCCTTCACTTCTCGTTGCTGCATCGGAGACCAGCAAACCTTTTAGGCATTTAAGGTACACAAAGTTATTTGGTAGAGTTCAGCCTGGAAGGTTTTAAAATTTATGCCAAAAGGATGCGCGTAAATTATTCCCCCGTGCAGTTCTGTCGGACTTTGCGACCACTGTCCGATCAATTTGCTGCTTAAGGAATGCGTAATTGCCTTCGTTCGGCCAAGTGAAGTAATTTGTGTGCTATTGGTAGTTTGGGCATGGTCAACGATGCGCAAAACATGTGGGATGCATAGTTGGAAGGAAAATGTCAACAAATTATAGAGGGCACAAACCCGCAAAACCGGAACGTGAAAATGGCGTGGGCCACAATGTTGGCATTAACAACATAATCCAAAATAGTAGTCTTGAAGAATTCACAGCTTGCGTCATATTCTGGTGGACGTTTCATCCCAATTATTCCGTCATATCTTTCTCTGATGTCCCCAGTACCATATCCCTCCATCATTTCAACGAACGTAAATTGCGGAAACAAGCGACCTGCAAGCTTTTTTTAATTTTAAGGTTTAGTGAGTACACTAACCCAGAACTGGTCCACCATCACATTTCCCTTATAATTCTGACCGCTATAAGTGGCTTCGTAAATTTGGTTCAATGAGACGCTGGTTTCGGGGTGTGCGGTGTATTTGTTTTTGTTTGCAAATACTGCAGAAGTTGACTTGCTAGAAGGGATCCACCGTGTCCAACCTCCGGTATCAAGCAGAACCACAAAGGGCTGCCCGCCCATATATATTTCGACGATTGGATTGCCCTAGACACATGAAAATGATAAATCATCTATAACCACGTAGAACTTACTGCGTTGTCACTAAAGAAGTCGACGGAAAATATCTGGCATTGAACACGTGTTGATCTTTTCCATTAGTCATCGAAGAAATTTCGCTGCTCACTTTAGGGTCAGTAGATAGAATAAAAGTATTTTGAATACTAATTCGTTTAATGGACGTTTCGACATTTGAACCCCTTTTCGATGGTTCCAGACCAAAAACTGACTTGTCGTTTGCCGAATAACGAAGAAACAGGCAAGTGGTTTTATTTCTCCATTTTCTGACACCATTGGTTTGCTTGGGATTACTGAAAGTTGCGCTACACACTCAGCCAATCTAGAAAAATCTAAGAGTTACGGATGCACGTCGGTGTTATAGGTCATCATTGTGCACAGCTAATTTTTCAACGACCACAAGTTGCACCAATAACAATTAAGTAATTCACATGCCTACTAAACTTTGTTGAATTTATCTGTTTCAACGATTAAGTGCCTATTTGTACTTACCATAAATTGTGGATTTATTAGCGGTTTATGGAATGTGGCCACGCGTGGTCTTCCACCTCACTTTCGGATTTAATTTAACCCTCGTAACCTCACAACAATATTTTGTTCATTAGAAGGGGTCCGTCCTCAGCAGTCTCGTATAATCAGATCTGTTGCAGTCTTCAAATATCCTTGTTGAACCTGAAACCCGAAGCAGCAGTTTGTGAAAACTTGAGTATTTTTCGAAGAAAGGCTATTCCACAGACTAATTTTGATAGCGATGAATTCCTACCGGATTTTCAAATCCGAATAATGTGATTTCGATTATACAAGCTTCTTGTTTTCTTTCTAAAATGTATCAAACTGATACTATGCGGTTATGGTGGCAGCTGTTTATATCTACGTTATCCTATGAAATAGCAGGGGTATATGGGCAACCAACTTTACGCGGTTTGAACTTACCTTCGGCTTTACGCTCGAAGTGCTGTGGAATTAATTTGAAATCGTATTTTCGTTAGTTCAGCAAGTCAAATGTGCAGTGTGTTTCACAAGTACGACATGCCCTAGGTCTGTGTTACACAGATAATTAACCACCAAGAAATCAAATGTAACAACAGCTAATTTTCACATGAAGTAGACTGCTGGAGAAACTCGCAACACATGGAATGTGTGTAGGAGAATGATATGCGGCCTATCCAAAAATGATAAGATTGATCGAACGTCAGCGAAACACCCTGAATTGGCCGCCTGCCCGATGATGTGAGGACAAGAAGAAATGAGATTTCTTGCCTCCACGCTAGGTAAAGCGTGGAATTGGGGCATACGTATTTAGAAATTCATTGGGTTATTTCAAACATTGGGGGTTTGGGCGGCCACATTTATGTACATATATAGGAATCTGGTCATCGGTTTGCTGATTTCGAATCATACAGGTAACATGTAGTCAGTCAGGTTTTTCAGCGCACTTAAAGTCATTAGGTGTGCCTAATACGGCAATCCATGTTTGAGGTCCTAAATGATCACCACTGTGTACGTCAACTGTACACAAATCAAGATGTCCACTCACAACAAACCCACAGGCAAGCTTACAATGACGAGTAACTGTAATTCATATGCTTGGGCTTCACGGAGATTCCATCCATCAAGAGGATCTAGGGTGACGCGCGCGTAATGAGATTAAACGCCACCTGGTGGTTGATGATGACTTCCAAGGTAGACTTTATTCACTGGAAATGAGGTTATAATATTATTTTCGCTGACTGAACATAATTTTCCCACATCCTTTTCTATAACGAACCCTCCATTTTCTTTAACTGGATAAAAATCCAGGTCACACCTTCAGTTTTTTAGCGACCGCAGCAGCCCTTGATACACATGGCCGCTCACAGCAGAAGTCGTATAGATCTGAACTGTTGACGAATTCGCTGGGTTGCTTTGACTGTGCATGACGTTTTGCTCAATTATGTCCCATAACCTCGTGGCATTTGGTTCCCTCGGGTCCGATAAACACTTTGGTTTTTGTATATAATTTATAATTTAATTATTCTTTGAGAGCCACATCAATATACCCGCAAAGCTCATCACATGCGAATCCAGTTAGCATGAGATTTAATCTATCCGACTTGTCGACGTAACCTGCAAAATTACGCCGATCTGAGGAGACGGGCTGATACTGACACTATGGTATGACGTAACATATCAGAACCCTGGGATTTATTTGCATATAGCTCCGTCAATCTAGAGTGCCTTCTCCCACAGTGTGTTGTAAAATGGCTAGCTGATGGCTTACAGGAAGCAGGTAGTTCCCAAAGATGTTTGAACGGTTGGCATCCAATCAGATGCTCATTGCACCAAAAGTGCCCGTTGGTTTAACGGGTTGGTGAGTACTGCTATGTTAACTCATTTCTCCTCTAGTAGCCAGATAACCTTCAGTCCTTAATAGCACAATAGATAAATTCATGCGTCCGGTTCCCCAGAATCCGCACCGTAATCGGTTACCCAATAGGCTTGTCTATAAAATGCACAATATAATAGGGTCTATTCTTTGGTGGATAGTATACGAGTCAGTTTTTCAGATGCTACGTGATGGGATGGTGATAGCCGCAAAAGTGTTATGCGAGGCAACGCTTTTCATCAGCCCACCGCTTTACAGCGCCTACTGGAGGTGTCGTCACCCCATAAATTACCGACTACCTGCTGCAAGTTTCTACAGAGGTCCAACCTCACTGATCCAGTACGAGAGTGAGAGCCCGAACGCCTAACACAGTCAACTTTATGTAGATTCTCCCTTGTGAATATTGAATTCACGGCGATATGTACTATTGGTAACCCTGTTAGTAAGGATAACCACGAAAGCAGAATTATCGATGTTTTTCCTGTTCCATTCTAGAAGAGTCAGAACTGTTTATAAAGGAAACTGCATTCACAGTGTGCCAAATCATGGTTATCGGGTCACTTAGAGACAAGACGCTTGAGCTCGATTTTCTTAAATCTTAACTTGCAAATATTTTGGCTAGCAAAATTTAGTAAAATGCAAACTCTTCGGTGATTATCGGGGATTTTGGGTTGATAAAAATTGCAGCATCTTTTCTTGTCAGCTGATCTCTGAAAGTGAGTGCCGCTATTATGACACCAATTTCCTGGCAAATTCTGCTCGTTGTTTTCCGGAAAGAGATAATAGAGTGCGGAATTTCCTTCATCTGACAGCATAGGCACCTGACTATGGTTAGGCGAGAGAAGGCCTGTTTTTGAGTGTTTTTGGGTTGGCTAATCGTTTTAGTTTCAGAGTTGAGGTAAAAACGACTTATTGGATAAAGGCTCTCAAATATGTTAAGAATCCCCCGAAGCTTGTGTGGTTTTTCGGAATCTGTGATCATCTTGGCTGATAATACGGTCAAGCGTGCTGCCCTATCCAAAGTCCAGAGCTGTCTGGTAAAGGAAGCCGTTCTCTGTATAGGTTGCGTCAATTACGGTCCTAAAAACAGCTTGTTCGGAGGCTACGTATATAGTTCATTTATGATTCAGACGTGCGCGACCCGTATTCCCAATCAAGTCTCCTGAAAACCGTTCGCACACCTTCCGGCATACAACATTCGCTGCGTATTGTGGTGCAAATTAAGGTGGACGTTTTTTTGTTCAACAAGAATATTATCGCGGACAGATCAAAGATCGAAGTTAACTGCTTCCATCAAATATCTCGCCCTCCAAACGTCTTCGACCAAAGGGAAGATGACTTAGTAGCTGAAATTCCAGACACACTCGTCATTATCCATTCACTCGCAAGTCAAGTGAAGTAAAAATACCACAGTAAAATACAGCAACCTAAGTTTCGCCAGGAAATTTGAAGTGATTGTATAGTGTCTTCCCAATGAATCAATCATAGGAGGGTTTTTTGGTTAACAATAATGAAAACTTCTTGTGAAGCTGGATAGAACTATATAAAGGATGATGCATTTTAGCCAGTTGTACTAGACACCATTTTGAATGGATGAAAACACTAGCGCGAAATAATTTTGAATCATGTCACCGGCCCGATGGCATTGACCGGAACGTTCCAGTATCCCGTTTGATACATTTTTACTCAGAATTATTTCGTTGTACATTTGCGGTCGTTTTATTCTACCGAATGCTATGCCTAAACAACGATATCATTCACAACACTTTTTACCCAAACTCAGCAAACAACGATGACCCATCCAGAGTTAGGCGCTTAAAAAACCATTCTAATGATTATAATTTACACAAGTTTTGGGGGAAGTTAAATGTAGGGATGGGCTGCCCGATGCATGCGACCATGAATGCGCGAAGCATTCCCAGACGAATAGAAAATCTTGCCAATGGAGAAAATGCCGACGTTATCTGTAGCAGCACCATCAACGTTACACGAACCTACCAAATCACACGATTTACTACAGACAAATAATCCAGTCCCGAAGAGCAAGTGACTTTGTCGCACCGCTGGCTTCATCCATTTTGCTGTAGGTCTTCCAGACCATACGGCAGAAAAATAAACCTGGCAACATTGGTGCATGGTTTGACGGGGCGCTTTTAGCTATCAACCAATGAAAAGACGAAATGCAAAGCAATTTGACGGGCTGCGGACCTCAACCATACTCACCACCAATGTATTACTCAGTGGATTTTAATGCGTACACAAAACAGGCAAAATTATTTACGTATGGGGCGGAGAACTGAATAGGTCCGTGAAAGTCGTCAGACTGTTGGGAGAGAAAAAGTGCGCTTACCACAGATTTAGTAAACAATGGAAATAGAGCTAAAACTGCAGGGAATAGGCAATCGACAGGTACGTACCACCCGAAAAATATCACAGCTCTAAGTGTGCGCCTTGCGGCTTGCCGACATATAAGGATATGCGTGTACTGCGCCGAATTCAAACTCAGGAATTTGCGGGTGCAACGCAGCAACAGGTCGGTGGAATATAAACTTAGCCACACCGTTGCAGCGCAAAACTGAATATGTATTCGATAGAAAAACCCTGATCACGTTGCGCGTTACCAGGGGTGGAGTAGGCTAAAATCTCTTTCTGACCGTCGAAGACCGACTCCAGGTAGGTCTTTGTTCATGAGTCATGGATAACTGGTCGGAATTGCGACGGCTATTAATAACATCAACAAAGACGCTAAACTCCAAGGCCAAACTTGAAGGTCCCGCGAGATGGAACATCAAGCAAGGTACTGGAAAGAATAATACAAAAGAAACCACAGTCTCGGAAGCAGAGCCTCAAGAAAAAGTAGTAGTAGCCTGGGACAACCTAAAAGGACAACCTAAAAAAAGCCTGGGACAACCTAAAGACCGTCATCAGACGGTCTGATTGAATAACTGATATCATGGTATCGAGGTTTTTCCTAAGGTTTTCTACTCAGTTTTGTTCTTGCCTGTCTTATTGGTACAGCAAATGCAAGCGAGAATATGGTCTAGCATCACCCGATAAGTTACCAGCTTCCAGCAGTAAATCTTCCATCTTGAGTACCTATATAGGGGCATTTAAAATCGCTTCGAAAGAGCTCTTACTTTGAATGCGGACAACTGTCTGAGGAACTGTCCTGCACGCACCATTTTTCCGGAATGAGAGAAACTGTTGCCCAATAGAAGGACGTTCTTTAACCATAAAAAATTTGCAATTTTCCCGCTTGAAGTAGTGGAGTCAGCTGACTCTTGAATGTACAGACAAACTACTCTGAAACCATAGCTTAAACGAAGTAAACTTTAAGATAATGCTTCAGCACTTGATGGTACTTACTCGAACCCCTAAAATCTCCCCAGGGGGCAGCAGCTTTTTTTGGCAGTCCTTAAAACGTAATAAAGGTCTTATTCACTGCGGTTAAAAATGCTTTATTTGCGTAAACTCACAAAGGGGAAGAGATACGATACTTTTGTGTAAAAAAGCATTCTAGCGTCTCAGCAAGCTTCCGGCTAGACCAGAACAAAGACGAAGATCTGGTAAGTCGAAAATAGTAAGTGTATCTTGGCCTTTTTATGGAAGATAACATATGCAGTACTGTTTTCGCGGCTAGATTCTATCTTTGCGGGTACAATGAATCCTTATCGGTTACTTGACACCACCTGGAGCACAAACATTCACTTAGAAAGATTTTGCTAGGCTCATCGTCAAACGCCGATGAAGTTGAAGGGTGCCGTTTTCTTCTGAAGTACGGAATCCGTCGTCGGAGGCTCGGCAATAGATCGGAGATCAATTTATGAAGGTGCTGATCACCCAAAATGTCTGCATCCAGCCGTCATTTCCACCTTCGCGAAAGCTGTTACCTTTTTAAGGATATGATACGTGGAATTTACTCGGGTAAGCCATTCGTCACCGTCGCAGATTTGGGCTGCCGGAGTTGTGTCCGGCTGCAACATAGTGCTATGATATTTTCACGCTTGCCAAGCTAACCTGAGGTTCGTACGTTTCACCACGTATTTTTGATTCCTCTGGAGACAATTTCGAACTACAGCCGGCACATGTTCCACCGCGTAGGTTGCTTTAATGACGCGGCTGAGAAAAAGGCTGTACACCAGACAATACTCACGTTAATTCCCAACTATTTACAGGTCGTGCATGGAACGGACCCCGGATTTTTACCCTATCTGAGTATCTGCGGGTTGTATGTCACGCAGGTTGAACATCATGCGCAGCGAGTGTCGGTAACTTTCGAGAACCTAACCCAGGACCCCATCGAGAACACCACTGGTCGTTTGGAGAGGCGTACGCTTCACCCCCGTAGCCTGGAACATGCCATACACAAATTCTCCAGGCACAACGAGTAGCTCATACGCGCGATGCAAACCGCGTATCACTGTGACCGCCGTGACTTTCGTGAGGGTGACAGCTACGTTCTTCTAGTTCTCAGACACATTGCCACGTTAACGCCAAAAATTATGTACCATTACACAGCTCGCTTTAAGGTAAGATGCCAATTTTTTAAAACAAGTGGTTCTGGTACCAACCCAAAAATGTTATCAAACGGTCGACACCTGTGCTGTTACCCGCACGTGGACCTGTTATTAATTTGTGTGGCTACCTCGTGTACACCCGTTTCGGTATTCAGATGCCACTCGACTTCTTGCAGTAAGCTAACTAATCAGATATGCATCGCCTAGGTCCATTTCAAATTTATCAGCGGTGGCTAGCCAAATACAACCCACAAGATTAAGGCATATCTCCTTTCGGCCAACAGTGAGTCACGGAATCCGAACATGACCACGGTGTAAACATCGACAATGTGAATTATGGAGGACCTGATAATTTGGCATATTAGGCTTCTTCACACTATGACGTTCAAACCATCTGACCGAAGACATACACGAGAAGTCAATGAATATGCATTTTCTGTTTCAAAATACCTGTCGAGTGAAACTGGTCTGCGGGAAACGGAACCTGGAGCGACTACCTATTACATTTGTACCGGCGCATCCAATGAATAGAAACTTACAAAATACCAATGGAAGTTTTTAATTTTCGGGCGTGAATATGTCAAGTAACTCACAACGCGGGCGGTTAGAGTTATGGATGGGCGTTAGATTAGGCTAACATGCATAGCTGAGGACCTGTGTTAGCTGGCGCGCATATATACTGCTCAGGTTTCACCATCTCGGTAGACTTTCTTTTTGTCCTCCCCAAAAAGTCAATGGGTACCTTTACAGTTCGCGTTCCTCACTGTGCGCTAGCCCTAACTCAATCTACCAAGGAAACTTTACACACGCCTCCGCTCTATCAGCGGTACCAGAGGGTCTTCACAGTATTTCTCTAAACCGTGATCCTTAGGTTCAGCCTACCATTTATTCATAATGCATATCTCTCCCGAATTACGCTTTTCCTGACCCCGGCCATATATTCATCTGACCGAAGCCACCGAGCCTCAGCAAAAGATTTCAGTTTAAGTTCATACTGGCTGGCCGAGATTGAGACACTACTCCCCCAAAATTTATTGTTCACCTTTCCTACTTTGAGTGATTTGCAGTTTTATTATCACATGCCGGACACGATACCTTACTTTTGCTCTTCCGCCGTTGTGTTGCTGCCCGCCATCTCCAAATCCTAACGGTCTGATTTTGTCTTATTCTGATTCTTATATAAACGATAGAAAAAGCCTTTAAGACGTGTTTGTTTATCCTTGATGTCCATTCGATTTAGATCGTGCCAGTTTGAGCATGGCATCATCTGTGTCGCATAATGACCACTGCTTGCGTGAGTGTCCCGCTTCCGCGCAATCCTGAGTAACCGACACTAAAATCAGCCGTGCCTTTATTCTGACTGCATCCGATCACGCCCGACGATATGCCACTCACCAGCTGAGAAGAAACATATTATTATGGTTATACCTAGCAAGAGTGTAAGGCGCGGGATCTGACTAACTGAAACCCAAAGCTCAGTATCCTCAGCTTTCTTCGAGTATCCTTACTTGTGTTTCCTTTAAGATCGTTCACCCATCATTCTTTCATTTTCAAATATTGTTTGTCTACCCGGTATTTTCTTCCCTTTTTAGATTTAATAATAGTAATATTAATGATTGCTTTATTTCCCAAATTGTAGAGAACACGCCAATGGAGGCATGGTCGACTCGCTGCAACCTGAAAGCGGTTGGCACATACATCGGGGAGGAAAGTGCAGCCGACGACACACGCTTGTAACGTGAAAAGTCACCGTAGTTGTGGGAACCAAAAAAAACTAGGACAATGCGACATGCACTTCGACGTGGTCAATGATCAAGCCGGTCGACCTGAACTAAAACTGAAAAATTGTTGATGGCCAGGAGGGACCTTGGGCGGTTGAGTAAATGACCATGGTCACAAAAACAAAAGTTGAGGTGGAGACGGAATAATTCGAAGTCAAGACAAATGGCAAGTTTCGTCTAAAAAATGTGGTTTACGTCGAAATTGAGTAGACTAACTGGTGCCGCTGTTGTAGGGAAGTCAGGTGTCAAATAATATTTTCTATGGAGAAATAGTGCCAATGCATAGGGCCGAACGAACTCTGTAAATGAGCTCATTGAACTTGTGGAAGAGCCAAGCAGAAATTTCATCGAAAAACCCGGTCAGTTAAATCCGAAAGAAAAGTTCAGCGGGTAAGAGCGAACTCGTCCCATAGGCGGTTGGGGCTGGGCGAAAAATTGGTTCGTAATTGTAACTGAGGGCTCGAGTTAGCGAGAGTTGAAGGTCAATGTGGGAAGACAATGATTGCGGGAATGCCATCAGTCTGGGTAAGTCACTGCTGTGCCATCAGTGTACTGACATACGTCGGTTTCTGAACAGCTCCTGACGGACGTCAACTTTGCGGCAACCCACAGGGTATGCGCAATCTTGTGGCGGCTGGAGCTGGGCTAGACGAGTGGACTGACACAGGCAGAGCCATTCGGATGTAGAGTCACGGGCGATTTCGATTTATTTAGTGGACCATCTAAGTGCGAACTGGGGACCAGCCTGATTGAGCGAATAACGGCCATACGGAGCGTTTGCAGCAGCTGCTGCCGATGTTTGAAGCTTGTTCAGTTGGGGGTATAAGAAGAGAATAGTTTAAGAGAAGTAGCATCTGATGAATGCCGGGAGGCATCAGATAAAATAGTGTCCAATAGAAAAAACGAAACGGGTTGGCATCAAGTTAAATGAACCTACGAAAGGGTGGATTTTCTTTGGCAGATATAGCAACCAAGGTCTAGCTGAGGTTGTCGATATAATATGAGGACACAACATATCATTAATATTGTATTTCTCCTTGGAAGTTATGCAGTAAATGCAGATGATGATGCAAGAAACTATCGTTGGTGGTAAAAGTTGTGCCGCGTGATTGCACTGAGCTTCAAGGTCAGGGCAATTGTAGTTGCGTAATTTTGGAAAAGTGAGGACTTAGCCACCGAGGTAGCGAGCGAGGAAGCTAACCGCAGGACTATATGGTACGAGCGCTGAGAGGGGGGGTTAGGCAGGAAGCTGTAGTAGTTTTTAGCTCAGTCAAATAATCCAATTAAAGGGTCCCCGTTTTATGTAGTGTGTGTGTGGGCGGGGTAATGTGAAGAAGGACAGCAAACAGACAGGATAGGGACTGTAGTAAAACTAGAAGGTACTACGTGAATTAAACAGAAGTGTTATAGTATGCTTCGCCAGTCATTGAGTCACTGCTGTCAGCCCCAAGCTAAGAATCGTGCATGGCATGCCATGCAGATATTTGTGGATACTACGCCGCATGGCTTCCTGTTTGAACTATAGAAACCCAATGCACAAACTTCACCTTCCATTTGGCCGCCATATTAAGTGATGTAGTTATTATGAGGCACGGCTCCACCGTCAATAACTCTGAACCATGTTTAGAAGAACGTGGTGTAAAAGCTCATCGGGCTTAATTTCAAACGGAGAGTGTAAAGGAGTCGCTTCATCAACCGGGAGCGTGCCATAGGCATTCATCACTCGCTTCGATACCAATTTCGTTGTCGCCGCGGCTACTCGAAGCCTTATGGCAGATTTCATGGGTGAAATTGCACCACGTTGGTCCAAGTTACCAAGATGTTCCACGATTTGATGCCCTAGGGGCCTTTCATTCATACTTTTCTCCCGCGGATAGCAAGGTCAGAATGTCTAAGGTCCCGTCTCACAACTGATTACTCTCCTCCCGGACTTTTCTAAGCATTCTGTATCCCTAACCTGTCAGAAGGTCAGATTTCCTGACGCAAAAAAGCCTCAGAAAAAGCTTCAAAAGGCGGTAGAAAACGTACGATATTTTTGGCCACCACTGCTGTGTACTCTAGAGTTTTATAAAAGCTGCTTTAGGTTAGTGAGGCGTAAACGACTTCCGCGAATCCCAGGATCGCGTTTTGCAAGGATGTCCAAACCAGACACTTTATCACGCATGTTCCCCTCTATGACCTCGCAGGCCACGTCCGACAAACGGAATTTTGTCAGTTTACGGATATAGTCCAACTTTCGTTTTTGTCCATGACTACCATAGTTACTGTTTTCCGTTTAACCGTGCTACTTTGGAGAGACACTGCTTTCAAAAACGGACAGTGAAGAAGCCTTGACGAATGTCACCGTCCCGAATCAGGCGGTGCACAACGGAACGGATACAAAGGGTTGTTGGATTTGGGCCTATTACTTCGTTAGGTACGACCGTCACGCTAAAGTGGACCCTTAATACACTTGCTGCGTCGAACGGACGAGAACAATTTGAAATGCTAATGAAACGCTTCTATTTGGTAATGGTGAATCCAGGAGTATCTCCTACATCCAGTTACAGCATAACCAATGTGACGGGCGTGATTGATGCTGTGTTCATTGCTCTATTCGCTCTCCTGTTTCATCATTCCAAGTGCTGTACACATACATCAATTCTAATACACACGTGCTACTCGTTAATCCGTGCTGAGCTATGAATTTCTAGTTGGTTTGGTCATACTTATATACGTGCAGCACTCTATTCTTACAGATTAAGGCCCAGTATTACCTTATGCACGTCCCTCATGCTAAAATAGACTCATAGTACACTTGCTGCGTCAAAAGAAGGAAAACAGCCTGAAATATTAATGAAACGCTCCGATTTGGTAATGGTGAATCCAGGGGTATCTTTTACCTACAGCTACGGCATGACCAAAGTCCAATCCCGTGTTATCAATAACGAAAGTAATAATAACAACCACAAAGAAATGAAAAGTGGCCCCGGCTGGTCTATAATGCTTCAAAATGCAGATGCGCCTATAAGGTGTTAAGGAAAGCAATAACCTGCATTCTCTTTGCAGGCAGTCTGCTCATGTTGATGCTAAGATTCTACGCCTCCTCAGCTTAATCTAATATTAATATACTTGTTTTCATGTCGTATGATACCAGGTGGCTGCTTTCTTCTGCCTTCTCACCCCATTAATTTCAGCAGATGTGTACACGAGGATACTAGGCAGTGGCCGCTACATTTGTTCCCGATATTCAATTAACTTTGGACTAGTGTTTTGAACAAATACCAGTAGGAAGCCTTTCGCTTTACTTGCGAAATAGCTTTGAGGGGCTAGCCAATATCTGTTCTAACAAGATAAAAATTGGTGATTTCGCGAAAGTGACTTGCAAAAAAAATGTTTGTGGAAAATACGTATGCAATAATTAGATAAATTTAAAGCGTTGACCAAAGGCAAGTGGTTGGTCTGTGTGCGTTGAATCTTTGGGAGTCCGCTGCAGGGACGTCAACTGCTGATTCCGTAATCAGGTTGTGTGAGCATAAAGAGTGCCTCAGTGCACCTGAAGTGAGTTGTGAAGTGTTTGAGAAAAGAAAAGCAAAATAAATGGTGTGTGGCTAGGGTGGATTTTGGGAGGTTAGTAGAAAGTTGTTAGTGATGAAACCTCAAAGTATTGATCTATTTGTGTGCTTCTTTGTGATTGTACTAGGGATAAAGGCGATATCGATATGGTAGTAGGCATCCGGTTTGTTACAGTTATCGCCCGTAAAACCGAATCGGTTAAGGATCGTTCTGAAGTGCAGTGCCCAGCATCATAGGCGTATGAAGGTGTATAAAGATTCTACAGGAGACGGAAAAGGTATTTTCATTTTATTCAGAATTTGAAAAGCTACAGAGTAGCGGAGGAACAAGTGTTTCCGTGTATGCTACAATGAAGAACATTTGCAGGTGCTACAGAGGACGCAGTGTCGTCGTGTTTGCTCTTAAACTGTGAAGTGCCATTTGAATAGAACAGTTCGACAATTAGAAGTAGGCGAGGTTATGTGCTGATGTCCCTATTGGCACAGAAAATTATTTGCCTGAAGCTCAATAAACAAAGATGAAGTTGCCTTCCTCTGCCCTTCCGCCTTGCCAACCGCTGTGGATAAACAATAGGTGATTACAGTTAATAAGTCACCTGGCCATGTCTACTTCAACAAGGAACGGACTCTGGTGCAGGTAACAAACTAAGCTGATAAAAATGTTAGAGATAATGAATTTGATGCAAGGATATATAGACTATCAAAAAGTTCGCTGTGAACAAGCGGAACAGGATGTAGCTCGGGCAAAGCAATATTGCCCTTTTGCTTCTGTGGCGACCAGCGATTCCGTTGTGGCTACCGGTTTTGGTTCAGGCGAATGATTGATGGACTGCGTGGTATAAAAGGGGTCCCAAAAAGCTCGGTGAGACAGCAAAAAGCTCGAGGCATAGGATTGGTTTTGAGAATGGTACATGACGTTTTGTGGCTGTGATATCGGCATTTGATTATACTCTGAGGCCATTCATATAATGCAAGTACTATACTCGTCAAAACCGCTACAATGTTTCGTGTACTTATTGCCGTTTATTTATAATCTGTTTTCCAGGGATAAGTGGATCAGTATGTGGGTCAGATGTTAAAGCATTTGACTCAAGAAACACCCAACAAGTTCGGATTCTCTTGAATCGTTCGGTGACTGTATATGGCGGTCGAGAAATCGGAAAAATACATCAGTAGAGCAAGTAATCGAACTTCGTGTTGGCGTGAAGTAACATGTTTACGGATGAAGCCACAATATAGGCAGTGTTACCCAAAGCTTACAAAAATTTTTTACAATCCAAACGTTTTGTGTTGTGATGTCCATTTATATTGTATAATCATGTCGCATTGTTTGGAGGGCAACGTTGTGTATAAATCTATGCTGCCGAGTCTGCGCAGTTTCTCTGTTACCACAACAATTACAGGTACTCAAAAACACCAGCTCCCACTTGGTACTTGCCCACCATTCCACACCTAGTAAAGATGACTACCCCGTGAATGTAGAAAGCTGCATAATACACCCTTACTCGAAAGGAGTTCGAAGGAACAGCAGTTAGCTTCTGCTCGCCACGCTACACACAACCAGGTGAAAAGCCACATATACTAATTTGGCCATGCTCCATTCCAAGTGAAAATATTTTAGCCAAAGTATATCCTGAGCTAACTACTCATCTCCCATTCGGAGGGGCTTGGATATTATTACCCTATATACTTGACCAGCTTGTAAAATGATGTTTGCCTATCTCGCGGGTGAAGCCGGTTCACCTAGTTATTCAATATAGTTTATTAAAAAGAGTAATCGCCAGTAGAAGGAGCAAATATTTGTGACCGCTGCCAGTGACTTTGTTGTGAAAACATATGAGTTCATCAAAACCGATGAAGTAAATTTTCCGCAGATGTTCGACCCTGTCAATGGATCTATCCTACGCTGAAAAGCCTATAAACATTGCACATATATTTGATTTTTGTTGGGAATTATCAGCAATGCGCCAATGTGTGGTCATTCCAACGCTTGACCGAAAGCGGAAGTGCTCTTAGATCTTACTAAGACAGGACATAGCGTCACTGATTATTTAATCATGGAAACCACATCATGTGATGTCGTATCGACTCTCTCTCTTCAAGTGACGACTTCTCAGAAAGAAATTCCACTGCTTTCGAAAAAATGGTTTTCCTGTGAGCTAAATGTCGTTTCATGCATGGACAATTACCTCCCACTGGCCTATTGGGAGGGCGCACTGTCGAACACACGATTAACGTTACTTTCCATCAGTTTAAATAAATTCAAATCGGTGTACTTTAATAATCTTGGGACTGCAAATACGATGGCACCTGAAAAATGGTTTAGTTTGCAGACATTACCGGCCAGCTCGGTTGGAAGTGAGCTCGCCTGCCGCCAACTAGTGTCATATGGGAGAAGCATAGACTTGGCCACGGATCCGTTCACTTGAACTTGGTCCTATGTAAATTCACAGAGTAGCTAATCAAGTGTGCTGAACAGTGATACATAAAGATGATCGATATCTTAGCTCCTCCATAACACGTCCATCAAACTCTGAAGCAAGAGCAAAACGTTAAGTACCATAGACGTTAGCGCACATGTTGACATCGTCCTTGTGGAGTTCAACAGGTGATCTCTGGCAAAGCTTTAGGATCCCACTAATTCAGGAAACTATGTTCAGTGCGCGTGAATGCGGATACGATTTGTCCACCGTCGACAGAGTGGGCTGCTTGGTGCCCACCATTTCGACAGAACACCCAGTGGCTGCAGATTAATTGCAATGCATTTGCATCCGCAAGGTCTGTGAAGTTAGTGAGTGCGGAATACGCCAACGGATTGCACAGCGGGTTGAATGATTCAAGCGCATCATTCTATGAATCCGCGTGCGTGTTTTGCTGCTGATGAGCGTGATGTTGTGTAGTTCGGGTCCCAAACATGTTGCTCGACTTCTAGCCAGGAAGGCTTCAAGCGGAAATGTCGATAGGTTTGCGATATTCTCTTTCCTTATTGCTACCCAGAACGTTGTAAAAGATTATTGGGGATGGTCGGAAACACATCTGCCAGGGCGGGTAAACGGAAGGAACCGCGTGTACTCACTTATGCAGTGATTGAGGAGAACTGACCCCAAAAATAATTCACCTGAACGCGTCTATAACATTCTCAAGCTTTTACTAAACACGGCCGGGTAAAATCACCAGGAAATGACAATTACTTCCGTTTCGTGTTGCGACAGCCATAGCGTGCTCATTGTATGCAACAGGCTCGATAATCCAATCTGATTTCCTCGTGGCCGAAAGGCGGCCAATGTTGCGCACGTCCTTGAATGTGGGTGCAAAAAGGATCTTAATTTTAAATCCATACAATGTACATTAAGTTCTCCACACTCACCGAATAGAACCGCAAATAATGGACTATGTCCCATTGTGATTATTTTAAGTTGCTGGCTGCAATCCGGTAAGGTTTTAATGTAGCTTCGGCCGGCAAATATAGCCAAATATAGGCATGCTATTCTGAGTTCTTCAGAGCTGCGACTTAGCAGATCTATGGTTATAGCTTTCAAGGATACTTACATACGTGGACCCGGACGGATTAACCAAATATGAAGCATTCAGGTCTGGTGAAGGGTCAGGCTGAATCTAGAAGAGGAAATGATGTTAATGCGTTGGCGTATTGTTTTCTTCAACGTTTTGGAATATCTATGAAACGCTGAATTTTTTTACATTCCGCGTTCTCTATGGATATGAAGTAGATAAATTATTTACTCACGGTGCAGTACAAGAGGATATCCAGCAGCTTGCCAACAGACTGCAGAATAAAAGATGAACAATGCATGGTTGAATGCCTGTGTACTGTAGTGGAGCCATATCTGAATACCCTGCCATAGAATCTGCAACTTTGTACCACCTTCACTGTTCCGAGCAACGAGCACCCATTGATATACCTGCGGTAGGTCTCTACCAGATCTCGGACATTTTGAACGAGGATTCCTGGCTGAAAAAATGATACCATTCACAACGAAACAGTTTAGTTCACATAGGGTACGGGAAAATCCGCGGCAACTTGATGTGGTTAAGTAACGAAGACAGTGTGCGATACCCGGTACAAATAATTTTAGAGCATATCTTTCGGATGCGTGATGAGGCTTTCGTCCGAATTCGGAACGGTCTGTCGCATGAAAGTACGTCACGCACAACGCGTGCTGCCATACACGAGTTATGCTGATGTGCAATTATAACCAAGTGAGCTCTCTGCACACCCGAGGAGGGTAGAAATAAGTGTATTTCTCGGTGGTGACCAATTAGCGCCGAGTCAAGTAGGGACAACCAAAGAGCTGTAGCCCAAATTACGTGTGAGGGACAACTTAGTGGCCCCTATCATTATGAGGGCACACCCTAGGCATAGGAAAAGATAGCCATTGCTTGAAGTTATTCAGATTAGCCTGTACATCAAAAAGTTATTTTTCGCTATAGGAAAGTGCTCGGGAAAGTTTTCGAATGCGAGAAAAATAAACGTATAAAAAGCAAACTGAGTGAAAAAGAGTGAAGCATTTCCTAATACAGTTAAGCAGAATGCATATCATCTAAAGTTGATGTGGCCAGACTAGCCAACGGACAACCAGCCAACCCAATCCGGAGAAATTATGCAAAGAACGCTTAGTATAGTATACTTAGTATACTTCCACAGAAGGTACTTGGAAGCGTTACCAGTTCTAGGGGTTAGAACGTCCACAAATACTGTCACCCATAATGTAGCTCGTACACGGTATCATTTTTTGTAATTTAGACTAACGACCTAGCCATACCCCAGGAGAATATGTAAAATTAATTGAAAAATTCAGAACAATTCAGAAAGCAGCCTAATGCGGGATTCTGCAATAATGTGTCTAAGCCGAATAGACAGCTTTTGCGAAAGTCAGTTTTTGGGATTGTGAGGTCAATAATTACCTGTTAAATAAGTTAGTTGTTTAAACTAAATTGGATTAAAAATGTAAGGGAAGGAGTACTTTCGTGCACATTATGTTGAATTTCAGCCGAATATCAGAACCTACATAAGGTTCATAACGGGCATCAAAGCGTATTTTAATAGCCTCAGTAAACCCTGCTGACCAAAATATAGAAGAATAGAAACACTCTGGTTTAACGCACGGCGTCTTGAGTGCATTGGATGTGGTTATGCTGGTCCGAAACCGCACGATTTAAGAGTTAGCTGGAACGTCCCCAACAAACATACAGGAAGAAGTAATTTTTATTCCAGCCCTTTTTGTAACCTTGATAGTCTTGTTGGAAAATGATGCAAATTCTTCCGTTTTTTTCCCGATTGGAGGTGATGTATAGTCCGTAATAACTAAATACCAGCGCACGCGCGAACAAATATCAAACACGAGATATTCACAAGTTGAACTAGGTTCTTACACCTGGACTAAAGATCTGAGCGGATTCCCTTCCAAACGAGTCAGAGCTACTTCATGAATGCTCTATTTTGTGCTAAAATGCAAAAATGTTCCCCAGACATTCTCAGTGGCTAAGAAGGCTTGTGCATTTAATATTATTCATGAGGTCTGTGATAAAATTTAATTTGCCGTATTCCACCTATATACCAAATTGCCTGCGTGCTATAGCCTAGAATTTAATCGTCCTTAGTTCAGTAAAAAATCAACCATTCCAAAATTCATTCAGCCATGCTCACATACAAAGCTTTCTTACTTTCTTCACTTTGAACTCTCCTAAATCCATTTCTGTCAATTAAGCTGTGCGTCTTCAAAATGCAGTGACTTATGAAAGGGTTCATTGACAGTAATGTGTTCAAAAATATACCATTTTATGACACCTCTCACTGACATCATCGAAAAATCTGTTCGTAATGCCACAAAACAGCAAACCATATGTCGTTCTTTCTGTAGTGAGGCATTCTCACAATAAAGAGCACTATAAATTGAAACCGATTACCATCGACTGAACTTTAGTGGGCTAAATCTTTCCATAAAAAGCATCTGCTAACTTTATACGATCGAAAAGCCAATGGCTCTCACGTCTGGTTAGCCTACTACTTATGCCCTAAAATTTTTATCACAGGTTATGTCACATTCTTCCCACTCACATCAAAACAAGCTCAAGAAGAAACAGCAGAAATATCTTTGCAATGATACCTGATATTTTCGCTGAGTTGTAAATTATTGTACAGTGGGGTGGAATGACCGTGCTAATGTGAAATCAATCGGTATGTTTTACTCAAGTCCCTTATTCATGAAGACGGACTGATTTTTCACAAAATTTCCAAAATACCTGTTTAAATGCATACCCGCTGGTGTATTTACTCCTTATGCAAAACGAAAGTTTACCCATCGCAAATTCATATACAACTACCAATAAACTAGTTTGGTTTCCAGTCTGCATTTTTTGGGAACACCCACCGGAAAATAACTTCACCAGGTACCACTATTGCGAACAATGTCAACCTCATTACCCTTTTTAGGATTTTTTAACGCTTTGCGAGGGCAGTCACCACTATAATAACATAAGTAGCTCGTTCATTCGTGTGAGTATCTTGAAAACTTTATTAGTCGTGATTTTATATGACAGGTAAGGTCAATGCACGAATCTGTAAGGTTAAGGTTGCGCCTACCAATTTCAGATACCCATGGCGTCAACGCGCTATATTTCTAATTATCCGGGGGACGTTTGTATCAGGCTATGGTACAGGCTGTTTCGTCATATGAATGTGAGACATGGCCATTTCGAAAGTGGAAGTGGGACTTATTCGGGGTTTTACAACCGTGGTCTCAGAGACAAAGCGTGTTTGAGGTTGTGCAACGGGAATGGTAATCGAATAATGTATCCAGCACTAAGACCTGCGTTGGTTAGGCCATGTGTTGCCTAGTCCAAACCATTTTTGGTCAAAGAGAGCGTCGCTTTCCGTACCCAAGTGGAGGAAGCCAAGAGGTGGTCAAATTTTGACCTGGCAGGGGGTATGAAAGCGGGTATACAAAACGTTTCGGGGGCTTTCGGCGCGTTGTATACCGACAGGAGTACGCTACTCACCGGCACACTGACAGTAAATCAAATAACCCACATTATAATAAGACTTTCACACGCAGACTGCCCATGCGACCTATCAAAACAATGTTAAAGAAAGAATCTGTGGGGCATTTTCTTTGCAAGCAGCAAGCATCCAATTCTCAAGTTTTTCTCACAACATCTACGAAATCGAAGGTTCCTCCAAAGCAAAGGGGAATAGCGCTCATTTGTTGGCGTTCTACCTGATGCTGATCAGGCATCATGGTCAATGCGCCATCCACTGGCTTAGAGTTATGTTTGTTGATCCCAAAGATGCGTCCTACGCATCGAAAATGGGGGCCGCGATATAGGAAAAGCCTGTCGCCATGTTGCGAATGGAGAAAAAATCATAGTCCCTATGGTGGGACGTTTTGGTTTGTGTATCATTATTATACATAAATACAACCAAAGATGATCATCGGTTTTCTGACAAATGTGGACCTTTCCAAATAAAGGCAACCTAGTCAAGGCTGAACACAGAATTCTCCCCTGTGGAAACCTCGTCAAGGAAGCTATTTTCACAAAGTATATCAGAGCTGCCTCCATTTAAGAAGGAATAGTTGTATTCGATAACATACATGGGATCAAATCTCACTGACGACTGGTAAAACATTAGCCGATTGAATAGGAGCTGGGACAACCGGTCAACTATAGTGTTTTTAAAAATAATTTCCTTTTTCTTTTATAGATGCAAGTACACAAAGTTTTATTTCATTGACGTTTAAACCCAGTTGTAATTTCAATCAGAGTGGATAGTGTAGCCCATATTAAGGGACAATAGCTGCCCTTCTTACAGCCACAGGCGTGCGTTTACGCGCTCGGAAACACTAAATGCAAAATTCAAGGTATTATTTATGGCCTTTGGCTTTCTCGCACGTTTCGCGGACATTCGGCGAACGGGGGTGTCGCACATGTACAGTGAACCAATCCCGTGTTCCGGCTAAATTCCAGTAATTTCTGGTGGAATGGATAATGGTCAGTTTTTGTCAAATCCTAAACTTTAAAGCTTGAGAAAAATGAGTAAGGCGCGTTTTGTCAGATACATCTCCCCCTACAAAATTATATCGCGGGTGTTATGGCTATCTGCTCTCTGAGCTTTAGTGACGTGTGCTAATTCACGATAAAGGACCAAGAAGTACAATTTCTGGTATCACGATACTATTGCTAATATAATAATACACACATTCAACAAACCTCAACAGATCCTCAGTTGCAGATACTGTAGGAGTTACAAAATAGTGCTGTACAACCATCAGCCTGAATATAAAACCGCAGTGCACTTCGCCACAAAATCGATATGGTCACAAGGAAACAGATATTGACGGCGAGTAACCACAAAACACAACATCCGACCAAAATCCGTAAAAGTTATAAAAACAATTCATTAAAACAAGAGGGTTGTTCATGTCCTCGGATCAGGGGGAATGATTATTGGAATTGGTTGTCACATATGGTGGGGAACAGGTGCAGGTTTTTGATAAGCTGTGTTCTACAGTGGAGACGGTGATGATGGATTCCAGCGCATACCCCATCAAAGTATTTCACGTCTTTTTATGAACGGTTCACACCGTAAACCGGTACAGCTCGTTCGACAATTGAGTTGATACGTGTTCCGCATTCTACCTTGTAAGATATAAACCAAAAAGTATTTTAGGCTGAATGCAATCTTTCAATTTCGTTTCCATGGCGTTTATGGTTTTGTAATAGAGGTGATGCAAGAAGCCAGTAAAAACGAGTGGTGCTTCAAAGTAGCTTTCCTGGGCCATTTGTCACATATTTGCCACAAAAAACAACCAGGTTGGATTTGCCGCAGGACAATTGCTGAAAGTAGTTTCACAATGTGTCAGGAATATTTCGTCGATTGACAATCGAATTTGTATGCCCTCTCCATCAATTTTATAACCGTTGTTCAAACGCCTGTTCCCTTTATTCAGCTTCGGTTTCTCCATTGAATTACTCCTTATGTGCTGTGCACGATCCTCATAAAAGTAAACGGAATCTACGGATTTAGGGGCAACATATAAACAGGTCATTCATTCGCTTGTTTGCAAAAGGCTCCACCTTTGAAAATAGGCTCTTCATTCATTCGTTATTTTCAGTATGACTAGTGCGCAGCCGAAACTCATTTGGCGTGTAGTAACTGAAAAACAAATTTCAGACCAGCACACGTATGAAAGTGCAAGCGAATGTTTAAAGTCAACACAAACATAGATTATAAGTTTTTCAAGGGCGTTATGCGAAACACCTGGATGGGCTACGATCTCGACAAAAAAGATTCCCATATGAGCGTTTTTGCCTTAGGGCGGGTGAATAATTGTCGAACATTTTTATTCACGCCTCGTCGTTGTTTTTTTTACCGTTCCCATGTCAGAAAAACGAGTTCCTTCACGGGCCAGGGTTACAGCGCGTTGGTTATGTTACCCTCAGCGTAAGTGCCCATTATTTGGGTGCCAACATTTATGAATGCACAGACTAAAAACGTCGCTCAAAAGCCAAATAACATTGACGTTTTGGATAGAATTTTTACCAGATTCTGCGTTTTTTTGCAGTACAAGATGTACGGTTTTAATTTCAAGAGTGTTTTGTTCATCCAGCACAATTTATCAGAAACGTATTTGGGTTTATTGTTTGATATCGGCATGCGTTTAACAGGTTTGTAAGCGCAACAGCTCTCCAGCTATGTTGGCCAAATTCGGTTCCAAATCTAAGCTTTGTGAATGAATCTATAATAACATTGAACTATCAGCGAATGATAAACATTTTTGAGCAGTGAGGAAACTCTTGTTGTCATATGCTTTGGCCCAACTCAACAGCTTCCAGATAGATTTTACTTAGGTTGAACAGTCCATCTTGAGCTAACCAAGATGAGTATTCATGTCCCACACACTACAATCAAGGAAGTTAAGGAGACTGACGGTACAAAACACTTACAGCAAGCGCAACATCCGGGCCGTCATTGGACTAGTACTACACTATCGCTGAAGAGTTGGTTCATTAAACATTTCCGGACAAACAAAGATAAGAACCAGGAAGAATTCGCCATTCAGCTGAGTCGAGGATATTCTCGGGTGGAATGGCATACAAATGAACACGTCAAATAATTTCAGCGCTCCATACGCCGCTTCCAATTCCGGCACTGACCTATGCTTCTCGTTCTTCCGAAAATGGAGTGAAAGCTTTCTAGATATTAAGTAGATAACTTTGTTAAATGTGGCGTACATATTTTTCATTACATAATGTCCAGAAACATGGACAGCCAGCATGGCTTTAAATTTTGGAAACCATTTTCCAATAGACATAATTTTTGCGTGCGGAGTCTAAACGTTAGTGCCAGATATATCGACAAAACCTGTGGCAGTATCAGCAGCAGTTTATCAGGAACACGCGATTGACTGGGATTCGCAGCCTGTTACTTGATGCGCACTAGCCCGAAAAATGTTTTAAAAAAACGGCTTAAGACATAGGCGCAAACGAGTAAAGTAAAACGTGCTAGAAACATCTCTCACAGCTAAGAATGTGTAAGTCAGGTACAGAAAAACGTAAAACACTACCTTGGGTTGGATGTGTGAACCCAGGGACACTTGCTCAGTTAAGAATGCACAAATAGTTCTAGAAGAAGTTTGCTTCATCGCCAATCCATTCAACTGACACGCACAAATTGATTCTATCTGTCCACATCTGCCAGCGAACGACTGTCCACTAAATCGTACATTTCAGAGCCAGGAACAAGAAAGTGAAACGCTATTGATTTTTGGCCAGGACGCTGAGTGTAAAAGGCCATCTGGACATTCATGAATGAGAGAATGGCTAGCTGTTCAAGCAGCAAGAGCAATTAGTTGAAAAGCAGTAAGTAGAAAACAATGCAGCTCAATGGTTTTATATCAGCAGCCGCGAAGCTGTTATTTCACCATGGATAGTGATGAAACCTTTTAACCGAATGCAACCTCGGTGAACACAACAACAGATGTTCCATCAATCTGAACCATCAATGTCACTATCACTGGTAAACCCATAGGGACTTGCAACGCTCAAAAGAGCTCTTCATAATGAGTGCCTCAGTGACTGGCTAGCCTACTTGCATGTACACGATTAACTCCCCCCGAGATCGTAGACGGATGCGTGCCTCTTGGTGTACTAACAGCAGAACAGCACCACGTCACCATGATCTTTGCATATCAATTACATGACGCGGATGGTGAATAGCGATAAATATGGCCGCAATCGTAGGAAATAAGCCCATAAGATACAACCCCAACACCACTGGCTTGCAAACATTCTAGGGACAGTTTTAAGCCATAAAACTGAAGATTAGGTTTAAAGAAAACAAACGTGGCCCTAACTTAAGTACATGGACAATGAGCCCACGAGGAGCATGCAACCTAAAATCGTGATTACTCGCTGAAAGTTTGCCAAGTTCATTTCACGATATGTACGAAAAGCACTTGTCTCTCACAAGATTCAACCTCAACGTCGGAAGTATATTTCATTTTGTTCCACGTCGCAAGGTAAGGCTTCATTACAAAAGGCGAAAACTAACCATCAAGTTCTACCTGGAAACGGTGACCATCCGTTTTGTCTGCAACCTGTATTGGAAGTTCCCTAAACGCCATACACCACCAGTAAGTCGTAAGCTTTGCTGAGCTATATTCGACTTACTAGAATTACAGGTTCAATGTTTTTGCTCCGTACACACCGTACACTGCATAAGGAACCGGCTTCCGGAAGGATTGGTCGTGACGCTCAACAACGTTTCTGCCAAGATGCATAGTGGTGGACAGCCAAGCGGTAGTTGAATGCCATAAAAAGCCTTATCCTTTTTCATATGAAATCTTTGCTGAGATCAGTGAAGTTTCAAGCGCTCTCTTGGAGCTTACAGGGAATACGGTAGGTATAATTCTGATACACGTCCGATTGTAGTTTTTAACATGCGGCCACCGCAATAAAGCACAGAGTTTAACCAGATTTAGAGAATCGTCTGCTTGTATCACCAGATTTGAACGATCACTAGGACAGCATTTAACTTTAAAGAGTTTTTAAAGATGTTTATCTGGACACATGTCATAGGGAATCTTCGTACTTGACGAGATTGTTGTTTTTTCTAATCGGTCTGCTAAGCATAGTAAGTAAATAAATATTTGGGGTTTTCAACGAGTAAGGGTATTAGGTGATAACCTTTAATACGCTTAGACCCGAAAGTTTGACTTACAGAAACCGAAAAAAAACATACAAAATGATTCATGATGATATTTCAATAGTTCCAATACAGGTGATCCAAAGAGGTCGTTCGCCAGGGTTCATTTTGTTCCTGATGTTGGGTACGTTTAGCGTTCTGTGCAAAGTTCCCACTAAAATACCTCAGGCCACTTATGTAGCCCAAATAATTTGGACTCGTAATTGTGCACAAGTGACGGCGGTGGTTCGCACAATATATATACATATATACGAAATAATCAAAGTACAGCGACCAGGAACAATCAACACAAGAAGGTGGACTAAGCAGCACGTATAGGACTAGGTCTAAAACCAAACATGGTAAATTGCTAGTAAGCTTGGTGTGAACTGTTTCAAGCACATTGTTCAAGATGCACTTGCGGTCCTGTTTTAACAAGAGAAGGTTGACGGCTGCAATCATACGTCGCCACAGTGGGCAAAGTAGTCCTCAGTTGTTCTCAAGAGCTGCACCATATTGGGCAGGCAAAGCGAGTCAGTAAAAGAGTTGCTTCTACATCACAATATACAAGTGTGTGTAAATCGTTTGGCGAAATATTGATTTACAAATGTTTGGTTCATCCATTGGTGGATGTCATAAATTGACCTGTACAACAGCTAGAAATCTTCGCAGATGGTAGCTGGCTAGCGGAAGTAAAGCGCTACAGGTAACGTATCGGAAAGCTTTCTTGCTGAAGGTCACGCTTCGGTGATATATGAGGTGATTTTACGCGACGTCAAATTTTTTGTCCGATGTTTTTCTTTTGTCTAACGCGACTGCTTCCCACACTTTCTAAACCACAAACATCTCGCGAAGTACGGCCCATCTCAGCAATTTGGTCAGTTAAGTGGTACCATTTCATTCACTACTCGCCAACCTGTGAACTCTAATTATCTGCGTTCGCATTACAAAACCTCCATGCACTCAACTGCACACGCAAGCTATCTAATAATTAGTGACATTTTGAGACCAACAGCAAATTGATATTTCTTGCTACATAGTCGTACACTAAGTGAGTATTCACCTTGGCAACTTGGTGCTTTGCGTCAATTCAAGAAAATTTTCCAAAAAGGTGGAGAACTACTTCACTCAACTAAAGCACCTCTATTTTTCATCAAACCTTCATCTTTGTGCCATGTAATCTTAAAAAGCCTGATACAAACGGGTATCCTAGACTGTCTGGCTCGTGTCTGAGAAACTTGTTGTAAAAATTGGTGGAAACAAATCTTTTGTTGCGCCACCTTCGGTTGCATTATTTAGTATCCAATGAAACTGGAGGAAAGTGTTCTCTCTGTCTAAGTTTATTGCAAATATTATTATACTAGCCGACGGGAAAAACATTTGGAAAAAATGAAAAAATTCAAACTCCCTAATGAAGGTTTCCAACCAAATAGAGCACCATATTACTAAATAAATGATTAATAGCTCATAATCTGCTCCGTTTGTATGGCGCATAGAGGATTATGTAAAATCCTAAAGATAAGACTTTCTGTAGAACAAAGTGAGTTTTGTGTACGCTGAAGTCATTGAAAAAGCAATGAATTCGAAAATTCTTATCCCTTTTTTAGATGCGGAACACTTTGATGGATGTGGTACTTTGTCAATGTCCGAGGCAATTAATGCATACATGGAAATCACAGAAAGTTAAATATTGCCATCTTGATATTGCATTCTGTATGTCAGTGAAAAGTTATAGCCAATATTCAAAAGGAAACGCGGTTGAAGAACTTTGGTGTCTAAAAATATAACTAGTGCATTGTGTCTACTGCGATCTTAAGAACTATTTCAAAACAGAGAGTAAAGTCGTGCAGTCAATTTACTTGCTATCCAGTGCAAACGATCTCGGTAAATCTGCATCCTCAAAGTGTCGTTTTTCCAACTGTCACGGACACCGTATTTTTGAAAACAAAAGGCAGCTCCAGATAGTCAATGGAAAGCGGGCGTAGACAGCTTCAGTTAAGATCTGTTTGTTCATTCTGGAAACGTCATCACAGACGCTTCAATTACTGTAACCTGTTTTACGTTCACTTCTTAGTCTAAAAGAAGTTTGTATATATTTTTCTCCGCGAACCAAACAAATTCAGTTTATGGTTGCCTGTAGTTCAGTATCGAGTTCCGATTAGTGGGTCTGTAGAACGTGTCATTTAAATGATGCGACTCTCAGTCTACTTGCATGAGAATTTAGCTAACACTTGGGTAGCTGAATTTCCAATGCTCCGGATGCTGTAGAAATCCAAGGCCGATCGAGCATTGGTGTCACCTGGATCGTGTGTGGACATTATTCAGAAACGTCATTCAAGCAGATTTCACGCGAACTATCACGAGATGATTTGGTAGCCCATTTATAAAACTTTTCGGGATGAAAAAATGCGAAAACCCTTTCTTTCAATTTTTGAAAATAAATTAATGAATAATTAAACCACGCAAATAACCACACTTGCATAAAGAACCCATTTAGTGTGGTGTTGCGCTGTTGTTTTTGAGTAATTAATTGTTTAAAATCTAACACCTAAATCCTGGCGATCTGGTCTTGCTTCTGGTTGTTATATTCCCCGAAAGAGAAAAAGCCCGGGTAACTGTGCTACCCTACCCGTGACGGATTGGGCGTGACCGCGTCTACATCGGATAATGCCCACTGTTTGTGACACCGTCTTTATTCCACGAAATCCCCCTATCTACAAATCCCGCCAGTCGTGCTTTTATTCTGATCATGCCTGATTATGATCATTCCCAGCGGTTAGAAATAGACATTATTATTATTATAGGAATAAGCACGCAGAAGATTGGCTCAAATGTGAATTCTTCTTCCAAAATAACCTAAGCGCCGATTGCAATGACCAATAACACCCTTGTTATCGTATAACCTTTTGCACGGAGGAAAATGATATTACAATCGAATCATATTTACTAACAAGCCGCCTGCTGAGGCACACGAGATTCACTTAAAAACGTAGCTCAAATATCTTATTGAACCCGGCCCGTTGAATTTTAATGAACATCAAGCAAGCAGACCAAAACAAACTCCTGGATTCAATGACACTAAAGCAGATATGCACATTACTCTACGGTTGCCATACTAATAACACATTTTTCATGATAAAATTCTTGATTTGTATCATTGCTTTTGAATCAGCTGGAAGTGCCAATATTGTCGTTTCAATTCTGCTTTCAACATTCGATTAAAGCTTTCCTTGTTATGGCTTGGGAAGGTACTGCCTTAATAATATACCACTGAAATTAAATGACAAAACATAAAATATTCCCTTAAAATTCCCTGGCCTTATTCGTGATATTTTAGTCTGTCACACTTCTGGCCCATATGTGCAAATTGCGCCAATATCTACACGTATAAGCTGTGTTCGGCACGTCATGCAAAACCAGTAGACCACTTTCGCAGATAGCATTCTATAATTTGCAACGTTAAGAATTTAACCAGGTATGTGTAGCAATCATTATTTTCCGATTTTAGCCCAAGCAGCCCCGATCGATTAAGTAAACCAAGATTTCCATAAAATAGGCACCGAAAGGTGTTTTACAAAGTGAATCCATAATCATATCATGATGGTTGTTTACATCCAAAACTAGCTACTCGAATAACTAGGACCAGACCGGAGTGTAATAAAATGTCAGCACAGTGTATTCAGCCAGTAAACTGTCACTGAAGTGTGCTTACATCCGCAATCCAAAATTTTGGATTTATTTTGTGATTTCAAGGTTTTCGCCTGCGATCACAATCCACCTAACAGGTCACTGTATCTGTTTCTTCGGTTCCATTCCACCATTTCACCTTCAGATTACTTCGGCGTTACAAGTGAATTGTCATCGTCCCATAGTCACGAAGTCCACGTGTTGTAACTTTTGATGATTCTAAACAACCACACTAGGCTGCAGGTCAAAAATGCTGCACAAATTAGGACTTTTTGAAGATGGTGCTCTCTGGTATAAGGCGTTGTGATATAATCACAGCCACAATCTTTATATACAGTCGCTCAGTTCAATACACGGCTACACTTTATCCAGGAAGGAAACCTCAGAAGATTATTTGGAAGTCGCATGCAATGTGATCTTCACCTGGAGACACTGTGTACAGTCAAACTGTAGGGGTGCACTGGCGTCGCTGTTAGAGTGTAGTCGCGTGTACATACCCATTGAGAGAGTGGGGTGGTGCGAATGCACAGGATGGAAAGCTAACCGTACAGAAAATGATTGACTTTGTGAGAACTACAAACTCAAAGTCCACTCAGATGGTTATATGCAAAGGAAAGCGTCCGCTGATTAGAATGAATGAGAGTGCAGTCTAAAGAAGGAAAGGCATGGTTGGGGGTGTGCCATCAAACTGTGCATGGCCACCCTAATATACTGGTAGTGCAGGATCATTAATCCCATTGTATATATATGTATACATATATATTATATTTTTATTTCGTAGGTTTCCACTCCCGGGGGCAGTATGTAGGTGTTTATTTTGCTTGGTTAACGTAGTGGGCTTGAGTGCGATGCATCTGCAATTATTGCGAAGGGTTTGCCCGTCGCGTCAACTATCCCAGAGTATTTCTGAGGTGTCCCATGCATGTTTTAAAGAGTTTTTAACAGACGAGCCATCTGTAGCTTATAGCGTTGCCCGATATATGACACAACCGGGACGAGTCCAACTCAGCAGAAACAAACAGACATCAACAGTGCTCCTTTATGTATTTTCTGAAGTAAAGCCATGCTCAGAACCACCGGCTGTACGCAAGAGTGATAGATGGAAATAACTGTTTTGTACTTCTTGCATCTATTCACAAAGATGAAATTACCTCATAAAATGTGGTTTTCATGTGACCTATGGAAGCGCATATGTGTGCCACGAATAAAATGCTAATTACTACCATCATTATTGTGCTGAATGGATCGGCAGGAAAATGAGATGATTTGCGTTTCAAAATTATTATTCACTTGTCAGCTGACGTGCATAGCCCACCCTGCGAGCTTAGCTACTGTGCGCAAGGACTTGTGATTCATTTGTTCTTGTTCGCAATATAGTTCAAATGATCAAACCCCCAAGAGTCGGCTAGGCATACCCGTTTCATATAACAACTTAGATGCCCGCACGGAATTGTGTTGTCCAGCTGGAGGGTCAAAACTGTCGCAAGCCCCAAATTTCGATCACGATGGAACTCACATGGGACAAAATTTTAACCCAAATTCGTGTTGGTATCCATGTGGTCCTCTTAATGGACCTTAAACTACGTTCAATAAAATGTTTCCAAGTATATTTGAAATCAAGAAAACTGAAATAATTCGGGGCGTACATTTAGTGTGGTGCTCGTTGAATACAATCGAAGCTTTTCACCACTTTGTACGTAGTACCAACTTATGCGCTTGCAGTTTGTCTCTGATTTTGCGATAGGTGAAATTCCAATAGTCCATTTCACTTAGCGCACGACATCGACGCGGAAATACAGTCTACATTGAAGGTTCTATATTCCAACCAGGCCCTTGAGCTGTGTAATTCTAATACCATATTGACAATCGTTAGTCTACCTCGCAATGTTTAACGTCGTCGGGTATAGAGCCACAAACCGGAGTTCTTGCACCTCGTATTAGCATCTCAGATTCACATATCTCCTCAGTGTGGAGAATATTCCTCAATGAAAGGTTTGTACGACCGATGTGGATAAAATGTCGGACAATAGCACTGTTACATTGTTACATTCCAGCGGACAAACCCCATGTACTAGTTCGAGCTGGATGTCTTGGTAAATATGAAATATTCTGAAACTAAACAAGTTTCGGCTAAAGACTCAAGAATGTAAATTTGTATTTGAAGCTTTTGGTTGACTGATCAGCAGGCTACCTTAAGGAGCAACATATTTTGGATCTTAGTATGTTGACAAAATACTGTGGCAATGCATGGTAAACAGTTTCCGCCACGCAGTGTTAAATTGCTCCGAACAATCTACCTTTAAGTTAATAATTATCACAGCCATACGGTCTCTATTTGATCCAAATGCCTACGGATTCCTTTTTTATCTGCTGCCTGCCTAATGCGCGCGATTGATGTTATGAATGTCTGGACTCTTGTATGACAAAACGTGCGATTTGGGTTGCACCACATTAAGTGCAGTAAGTACAAGGCACATGAAGTTGGATCACGCCCAGTAATTGTATGCTGTGGAAATTAAGGGAAGAAATATGTAGTGTGCAATTAACAATATCAACGCGTATTTAGAGCATCCCAGTTTTTTATTCTGCATTCTGTATTATGCTTTTTGCTGTATCTTCTCTGATTAACTGATAAAGATGAAAGGCCACATTATCCTGTTGCATAACCATGAAAATTCCCTAATGCGGTTTTTTCTGGCCCAAAGGAATATAGTCATCCTAAAGGCAACCATCTGAGAAGACCAATGATCTTACCTTTTTTGTCAGAAATATGTCATTCAAAACAAATATTGGGAACTAAATTGTTAGTACAGAAGATACACAGACGAACAACCTATGAGAACAATGGAATGAAAAAAACATAACTTCTGTAAGTCACATTTTTTGAGTTACCCTGCCTCAGCAATAAAAAAACAACAGCTCATGTGCATGGGCCTCTGAGAGCAAAAAAGTTGATTCCATGCCGTTTTTGCGCGACATAGGACGGTCAATACTGTTCCGCCTCCCCTACCACAATGCTTGGCAAAGTTGGCATTTGCCGAACGACTTGGCCAACAAGTAGTCACTCGGTAGTCTCGGTCGTTCAGGCTACCGAGGAGTCCAGGTGATACACGATTTTGTGGAAATGTTTGGATGCAACCCGCTAGATGACTGTGAAAGCAGTAGCAGGCAGCATCCGTAGATTCTCAACAAAGACAAAACAGCCATCGAGTGCTTTAAGACTTTTCAGCGTACGCTGGTTTTGGTGTCAGGATGGAAACTCCCATGAAAATTACTGCATCTCCCCTCATCACTGCGAGCACAGAAAAACTCCGAGGCGCCTTAAAGTTTAAACTTTCAATCCCGAAATTGCGGTTAGTCGCAGCGTAATCTGCTTCCAAAAAAATGAGAGGCAAATTATTCTAGTGATCTGGCAATGTGTTTTAGTCCTCCATTGGAATATATCCAGGCCGACAAACATGTACTTGCCTCAAGAAGCAAGAAATTTGGGCTCTCTGTATGTTGTCACAAATGTGTGAGATTGCTTGATAAAAAGTTACCACCATGCGGTGATAAATTGGTCCGAATAATCTGGCTTTAAGTTGATAATTATCAAAACCATATGCACTCTACACGATCCAAATGCATAGAGAATCTACGTTTACGTGCTGGCTGCCTAATGCGTGTGATTGAAGGAATGAAATTCGGGTTGCTTGTCCGACAAGATGTACGATTCTGGCTGCACCTCACTTAATGCGATAAGGACGAGACCCTTCAATTTGTATTACACGTAGTAATTGTACGCTGTAAAAATTTGTAGTATACTTATTTTGGCGTCAAGTAATAATATCAACTCGTGTTTAAGGCATCTCTTTTACTAGAACGGGAATGGCGCCCCCCTGAGCAAGCAAAGTGGGTTGATTTTAGCGCCCAATTTCTGCGCGCCAAAATACACCTAGCGATATGGCATTGCTGTACTCGAGGATTAAAAATGCAGTTTGCCGAGATATACACCTGAATGGTGCAATGCCAATCTGGCACTGAACAATGACTCGACCAGGCGGCCTCGTAATATAATGACCCGTGTAATAATTGTTTTCACCCAACCAATGGGCTTTTAAGAGATCTCGAAGAAGTGTAAGTTCAGTCTCGATACGGAAGACCGTCTCTATAACGTCCAGGCAAATTATATTTCAGCGAGAGATTAACAGTGACTTGTGTTCAAATTTGAATTGTGTTGTTGCACACTGGCATTGTCTGAACTGCCATAAGGAAAGAATCACGCGGTTTAAAATTCGGTATCGTTGTTCATCTGGTAGTCACCATCAAACTCAACCCAACCACCATCATCAAAATCTCAACCAGAAGGCAACGATCTTTTTCAACTAGCAGGACGTGGAAATCAGAAGTTATGCAAGCGTCTACTTCTCGTGGTAAGTTTTAATTATTTTGGAATACAAATAAAACAGCATAAACGTTGCCAACCTCAGATTGCCAGTTTTGAACATTCAAAACATTGAGATACCTAGCCAAATGGACTAAGCACTAAATATCCAGGATAAAGTGCCTAGCCACAAAAATAAGGCTTTTGCACGAACAATTCGATAAAGGATATCGTAATTAGTTCTTTTTCATTTTTATGGGAACAAACCACGACAAACTAAACTATTATGGGTGGGGAAAGTACTATGGGTGGGGAAATAATTATATGTTCACGTGCGCTGCTGATCCAAATTGGCAAATTTGAGGAGATTTATTTTTCAACGCAACATATCAAATATCGGAATTTTTACCCGTGGGTTTGAGGAGATCCAGAACTGACGTATATCCACTTTGTAACAACAAGAAGTTACCCGTACATACATGTGGATCAAGAAGAATTTTATTATTGTTTCCTAAATTTGGGTAAAAAGCACGCTTACTACTTCATTTGCAACACGAATTAACCATTGTATATATAAGCTCGACCACGCATTTCCCGTCCACTGAACTGAATTTTCACACAGTCTAACTAAGCTTGCAAGCCTGCAAATATCACCAAACACAAGAAAAATTAAATCTTTGTCTACCTAGAGAAGCAAAGTGTGCCTGAATAATTTAAAGTCAAAATGCGCACTAAATGCGTACCACAACGTGTTACAGTGAAACAACGCACATTATTGACAACAATGTGTATAATTCTGGAATTGCAATTGGAGTCTCATTTTGCTTGGTGTATTTCACAAACCGTAAAAGAAAAACAAGGCAACCTTTAGGACTGACAGCGAAGACCCAACTAAGCCACAGCAACTTCAGCAGTTCACAGCGGCAAACCCCATTTGGTCACTCTTTTGGTCAAATAACAAGTAGAAGTGTCGCAATAGAGATATCCCGATAGTCCAAGTTGTCTGACTGACGTCTCGATCCAGTTGTATTGCAAAAAAATTATATCCAGAAGTCTAAACCAGTAAAAAAACATAAAAGAGACTGTATTCTTTCATAAATTGTTAACGGTCTACGGCAAGCATCAACTCCCAAATATTTACTTACAAGTCTCGTTAGTTCTTGCGGCCACAGCGTGAACACGTGAGAGTTCAGCTTTACTTTCAGTGCTTGAACGCGGTGCAGGTTTTGAGAACCAACATGCAACACCCCATTCGCAAGCTTTTCCACAACTGAATGTTTAACAAGTATATTTAACGCTTCCGCTGGTGCAAACGTATCCGATGATCCTGTATCCACATGTGCGCGGCACAGATTACATAGCACCGCATCACCATATTGTATGCTGAAATTAATGAAAATGGCGAGAAATATAGTAATCTCTTCTTAAGCGCAAATAGCGTTCCAAAATTATGTTTGATTTCAAGCTCCAACATGTTGAGGTTGCCGGCGGTTTAATTATTATCGTCTGATTCCGTTGTGTGGTTTCGACTTCCAGGTTATTGTGACACATCCCATATTCCAGGTATGTTGCCAAGACAAATCTGTCAGACAATAAAATGTGCTTTTACATAGGTTTGGGCACAGTATTTGCCTCCGATCCTCGCTCAACATGAATTTCAGAAATTGGGTTAGTTCAAGAATTTTCGAATGATCAGCCTAAACCTAACGGAGAGATACTGTTGTTAGTTTTTGACGCTGCTGGAATTTTTAATTCAGGCGTAAACTCAAATGCAATAAAAGAAGTGAGTTGCGACGTACTGGTGTGCACGAGGTGCTCAATATCGGCAAATTGACCCCACTACATAAGGTAGATTCAGCCATCTCTACAATTTCTAGTCATCGATTGCGGTCTTAGTATGTTTGTGTTCTGAAAATAACTTTACGAACTCTGCTGATTAGTCTTTGGAATAAAACAAACCGACTGTTGTATGACAAGGGATTTTGCGTGCAAATGCTGCTTAATCTTTGCATTATTGACATTTGCAACAAAATATCCAGATGAAGCATCTATGGAAATTTAGGGAATTAACGCAAAACTGTAGGGAATTTTCATCCAGATTAGCAATAATATCTATTCAAAATAAGCAAAACACAACGCGATTGCAAAACTTTTTGAATTCCGAGAGGTCCACAACTGGAGGGATGTTTTGCGTCCAAGTTTCAAATTCACCCCGCTTGCTGTTACGCGCGAAATCTGAACAAAGCGCGGGTTTCCTTCAAGATAATTGTCGACGCCACTTCATCATTGTTGTTTGTTTTGCAAAACAACACACTTGTTTATGCAGTCTCAGTGGCTTTTGAGGCCCGTATATTCAACATGTTACCGAGATCTCTAAGTAAATGTCATGTGTGGCGCCGCGCACATATACGATGTTTTCCGATATGTCGTAACCCAGAATACAATCGTCCCAGTATTACACACGAAATCATCCATCCACAAATTCCTTCAAGTTTGCTGGCGTACTAAGGCTTATTCTATTCTTCAACTTGCAAAGCCTGCAACCTGCCTTTTCAAAACCCATATTTGTGTCTTCAGAATTTTTGACATACGGAAAAGAGCTTTAAAAGAATTGTGGTAGAAAACATGCTTGTTTAAAATGCGTTGGAATAACATTGGCGTAAAATCTTTCTAACGCAAAAAGCAGCTATTAACATTTAGTTGATTTTTGTGATCAAAAAGCTTTCCGAACTGATAACGTTATTCGTCGGAATTATCATTACTAACTGTATCATATTGTCGCAGTGTCACATTCGTTGAGTTAGGTCGGGGCCATATGGTGTACATGTTGGACAATTTTGTCAAGTTTACCTATGTGTGCGGGTTTAACATGGGCTAGATAGATGTTAGTAATCCACGACGGGAGTGATCCAAAAAAAGAAAGCTCACGAAGTCTCCCACGAAGCTCAATTTCATCCCCGAAAAACATGATGCAATTCAAAATATCGAAATACGCTGGCAACATTCATGTTGTTTGAGTGTACGGAGGATGATTGGTCGTTTGTTTGATCGCTGAGCCAACACCAGTCGGCTGAGTACCAACGTGAAGTGTTAATTTTCTTATTCGGCGTCATCCTGCAAAATCCCTGTAGTACACTTTGTTAGATTTCATTCAGAATTGGTAAGTAATAACTATAAAATTCATGGTCAAAACAAAAACTTAATAAAGGCATGGAAATCACCGTTAACTTTCAGGGCAAATGTCAGCCCTCAGGATCGTGGTTAGGAAGTTTAGTTTGCATTTTTATCCTGGTAGATTTTAGATGAAGTAACAAAAAACCTGTTTAGAATAATGCCAACCGCTCTCCTAACGAGCAAACTGACAATGCGAGGATTGATTTCCAGAGGAGCTTCAATATAACTTGTTTGGAGCCATAGCTTACGCCATATTTACTATTGATCTGAAAAAAAACTTAACTGATTCTATATTCTGTCATCCCTATTGGTCAATATGGATTTCTGCATTTTCGTCCTAACCTTATACAGGTGACAATAGACTGGTTTGGGTGTTAAGTCTTCACCTTCGTTAGAACCCAATTTTCTTGTGTTCCGCTTTAGTTTTCTCACCAAAAAGTAACTGTGTGAGCTGCAACCTTAGGAAACAATGGCAGTAGTTTTATCTATCGACACTACTTTTTGAGCCTAAGTGAGATTTTTTACCGTGCAAATAACTAGGCTTCCGTTGCTGCGCAAAACGTCTGTATAACTTTACAGCAATTAGCTGACGCCTGAAACAAGTTCTTTTTTCACGCCTACAACTCCAGGTTCGTCAAAAAATGTGGTGAATTCCCTTCTCTTTTTTATTGAAGAAGATCGACTTTTGGACCGCACACAATTACCCATTGGGCAACAGTGCTTACGGAAAACAAATTGTTGTTTAGAATAGATGCTACGTGACCTGTGAAACACGACGGCGGTGAAACATTTATCCGCTTTTCTTGACAAGATTTTTAGTCTTTGGGTTTAAAAACCTGAAAAAGCACGCAGAAGGAACACGTTCTGTACACTGATAGAGTGAAGTTGGAATGAAAGATATGTAGGAAACATTGGGCAAAACATAGCACTCGAGCCAAGCGTGGGTCCACAATTCCCAGAATACTTGCTTTCTTTTTCACGGGTAGAAACATTAAATCAAAATCGCATTCCGCGATTATGCTATCCATGATCCTAAGCCCATATGTAGCGAGGAAATTAATATTCATTGTGCCTAAAACTAGCTGCAATTAGCTATAGAGACAAACAAACTAAACGTTGTTTTACGTCACTGGCATTGAGTTTGGGCCAATCTTCTATCTCTGGCTCGGGTAGCGAAAACCAATCTAGGCAAACCAGGAACGCCTTGACGCCATCGTCCTTTTCAGATGGAGCCCAAATTGAACTCAACACAATTTGGACACCTAATTCAGTAGGCTTGCACACCTACGGTGGACCCTTGCAATGACACGCCTTTAATCGGATTTTGATGGTCTTCTATAACACCCACAGTTAGCATATTCCCCCATTTGTACACGTCTGATAAAGTGCAGGTGAACTGCGCGTTCTAAATTTAACCTGATGATACCAATAAACGTATGCGTAAACCGTTTTCCTGTACGAACGTGAACCGGGTAATTTTCGCTAACACATTGTAATGTGTGAGGAGTGCGCATTCGTCACACAGTAGATCACAAAATATTACACCATATCATCTAAACAGGCTGAATCAGTCTTCAGCCCGCATTCACCAAAATGTTTATGTAATTTGTGGTTTGAATTGCCGTTTTGGCAAATATGTTCACTTCAGCCAGTGGAACGCTTCCTTTTACATATGTTGGTGTACTTGATAGACTAAAATCAATCAGTTACAATGTATGGGCTTTTAAATGGTTTTATGTGCACTCGCTGCTATAAGCTTAAATCGATATTTCTAAAAAGAGCTCAAGGTACAAATTGGACGCCCTCCTGTGCTAATAATCTGTGGCGAGATTCATTGTGCTCCATAAAGCATTAGTTAAATCTTAAGGAAGGATACACTTCAAAATATTTTTAACTTACCTCGTGATGTCGACCACCCATTGAGTTGCTTGATACAGGGGCAAACTCACAATTGGAGGGTGGTAGTAATCTGTCCGGGTCCCGCCAAATTCCAGATTTCCGTGTATAAACCAAGAATCTCCGCGCACGCCATGTTGACTGAAATCAGGATTTATAATCGTAGCTTATGAAGCAACTGCTAAGCAAGGTGTCAACGGTCAAAACTATAAGCTAGGTACTTTGCAGCTTGAAAGCCGCTTGTTATTTCATAGTGGTTTCGCTTGCTTGCTAAAAGTGAAAATTGAATGAAGATACTGAGGCACACAGTCCATACTGGAGACAAGCCAGAAAAGCGAATAAGCAAGTAGGACTTTCGTCTAACTATCGACCAATCTGCGTATCTGCCGTCGTCCACACAAGAATATGAACCTCTCTAACAAGCTGTTTCTAGTGAAGATCCCATACGTTAAACACCTTGCATATAGACCCACGCAATAGCCCAGTTGGCACATCAGAGCAGTACTATGCTAGAAACAGCTCACAGGGAATCAAACATTCACAAAAAAATTACCCATCAGTGGCCATATTGGTGTAGAGAAAACTATCCGCACAACACATTTACTTTTTTCGTCTAAAAATCTTGTTCTAATTAGACTGAAATACGTGAGTGCTTTTTGCATCTAAGGTATCTAATTCGTTTACCGTATACCGTGTGTTTTCGCCACCTCTGATCACAGTACCCCGTCTATTGTGGTGATGCACGAATTGGCGTGCAAATTTCGAAGTTACCTAGGTGGGTATCAATCGCCCGTAGAAGCGAACAGGTGAAAATTTTTAGGCAAATTGCAAATCTGCTAATTTATCATTCATTTAAAACATTGCGAATTCAGGAAGTGTAAGACGAAAAATTACAATAAGTCAAGAGTTAAACAGTACACACTCTTGCACACTTGTGGAGCATCATGAGTATTTTAACTAAAGCTGCTCTACCGCGAACTGGTCTGTGATCAGAAACCAGATCACATACGGATACTACTATAGAGTGGTGCTTCGTGCGTTTTCACTGAGCGCAAGGTAAGCGGAATCATTGAGTACAGTACAGACACGAATTAGCAGTTAGTTGAGCTGCATACGTTTTTGTTAAGATGCAACCTAGTATGACGAATGTATGAATGTATTGCACAAACAAAGCAATAATACCAGTTTACAGTGATCCGAGTACGGGACATTCCAAGCAATTAGAAAGGAGCATGATTATAAACTACCGATTAGCTTACATCTTCAGATGCTACATGTGTGGTCCTCAAGACACTCGGAACTATTGTCCTGTAGTATGACTTTCAAACCCATGTGGCCAAGAACTCACACGACAAATTCTTAGGCGCACTCATACAGTCAGATGATTACAAGTTAATACATTGGAATAAAACGTGGGAAAAAACGTAAACGCTAAAACAGTGCTTCAGGTCCAGTCTACTTCACACGGTGAACCAAATATTGTTACTAAATTAGCTCGTGATTTTTTTGCTGCTGTAGTTTTATCTATTCTCACTGCCGCACCGGGGACCACCATACACTTAAGGCGGTATACAAATGTATTTGGTACAGCTTAGCCTGGAAGGTTTCATAATTTATGCCAATATGATGTGCACAAAATGTTCCAACGTACAGTGCAGTCAGACTTTGGGAACACTGTCCGATGAATTTGTTGTTTAAGGAAGGCGTAATCGCTTTCATTCGGCTCAATGAATTAGTTTGTGCATGGTGGGCTATTAGTAGTTTTGACATGCTCCGTTATCCATAAAGCACATGGGATACAATTTTGGAAAGAAAACGTCAATATATTATAAATGGAACACACCCGCAAAACCGAAACGTAAAAATGGCGTCGGCCGCAATACCAGCATTCATTACATAATCCAAGATTGTTGTTTTGAAGATTTCATAGCTTTGATCATTTTCGGGTGCTCTCCTCATCCCAAGTATTCCGTCATGTCTTTCTCTGTCATCCCCAGTACCAAAACTCTCCACCATTTCAACAAACGTGAACTGCGGAAACAAGTGGCCTGCAAGCTTTTTAAGTGTTAAGGTATAACCATCATACTAACCCAAAACTGGTCCATCATCACATTTCCTTTGTATTTATCAAGGCTATAACTGGCTTCGTAGATTCTGTTCATTGAGATGCTCGTTTCGGGCTGTCCGGTATATTTGTTTTTGTTTGAAAATAGTGCAGATGTTGATTTGCTAGACGGAATCCACCGTGTCCAACCCCCGGTATCAAGGAGAACCACAAAGGGCTGTCCACCCATACATATCTGGACGATTGGATTGCCCTAGACACATGAAAATGATAAATCATGTAATACCACGTAGCACTTACTGCGTTGTCGGTAACGAAGTCAACGGGAAATATCTGGCATTGAACACGTGTTGACCTTTTACACTAGTTGTCGAAGAATGTTTGCCACTCACCTTAGGGTCAGTAGACAAAACAAAATTATTTTTGATACTGTTTTGTCCAGTAGTCGCTTAGACATTGGAAATCAGCCTCGATGGTTTCAGACCAAAAATAGACTTGCCGTTCGCTGATTAACCAAGTAAAATAATAGTGGTTTTATATTCCTCATTTTCTAAGACTATTGGTTTGCTTGCGATTAGTGGAAGATGTGTTACACACTCAGCTATTCTAGAAAAACTAAGAGTTACGGACGCACGTCGCTGTTATAGGCCATCTTGGTGCACAGCTAATTTTTCCACGACCTCAAGTAGTACCGATTACAAACACATAATTAACATGCCTACTAAATGTTTTTGAGTTCATCTGTTTTGGCCTTAAGTTGCTCACTTGCACTTATCATGAATTGTTATTTCATTGAATGTTTTTGGAATGTGTTCACGCATATGTTGAAAAAGAAGTAAAAAAATAGACAACGGTATTTTTGAGCGTAGGCATATACCTCACTTTCGGATTTAATTTTGCAACCATAATTCTGGTATCCTCAGAAGGACATTTTTTTGTTTAGCCGTCGTCTGTCCTCATCAGCCTTGTACTATCAGATCTGCTGCAGACTTTGAATATTCATGTTGAATTGAAAGCACGAAGTAGCAGAATGCGAAAATTTGAGCGTTTTCCAAACAAAAGTTTTTTCCAGTAGACTAATTTCAATATCTGTTCGTTCATATCAAATTTTTCAAATCCTATTTATATACTTTCGTTTATGCATGCTTTTTGTATTCTTTTTAAAATGTGTCACACCGATACTATACGGATATACTAGGAGTAGTAATTTTGTCCGTTTTCCTGTGAAATGGCGGGTTATTCATGGCCGACCGAAATAATACGGTTTGAAAATACCTTTGGCTCCACGCCTGGGTTCTTGCGGAGTCAATTTGAAATCATATTTTTATTAGTTTACCAGGCCAAGTGTGAAGTGTTTTATAGATACGACAAACTTCATGTCTGCGTTATACAGATAGGTGGAACCAATGCAACGCTGTCATCATCCTGCAGTTTCATAGCGCTCACCAGCTGCTCCAAATTCCTACAGAGTTTCAACCTCATTGATCCGGTGCAAACATGAGGGCATAAACTCCTAGCACAGTCAACCTTACGTAGAGTCCGCCTTAGGAGCACTGAATTGCCAGTGATGTATATCAGTGGTAAACCTGCCATCGACGACAACAGCGACATCAAACTTATCAGCGTTTTTCCTTGGTTAATTCTGGAATTGTCCAAAGGAACTGTCAAAAAACGCTAACTGAATTCGCCATGTGCCAGATGATGGATATTGGCTAACCGGGCGTCGGTGATCGTAAATACGAACGTACAAACATTTTGACTAGCAACATGTAGTAAAGTATAAACTATCCGGATATTAATGGGGACCTTGGACTGGTATGAATTCCGGCATTTATTCGTGTCATCTTAGCTGCTGATCCATCAACGTGTGCTCATAAAGTTCTTGGGCATTTTTCCGCACGTTGTGTTCCAAACAAGATATTAAAGTGCCGGACTACTGGCATCCACCAGCACACGTATTCGGCTATGGTTAGGCGACAGGAGGTCTGTTTTCGGGTGGCGCTTTGCTCGATTAGTTAGGCGATGTTTCGAGTTTGCCAATCATTGTAATTTCAAACTTGCTATTTGTTTATTGATATCACCAGAGGGCAACCAACTGGATATATACTTCCGCATATCGTAAGAATCCCTAAAGCTTTTAGGATTTTTCTGGTTTTATTGCCCAAAAAGGTGGCCAACTTGTAGCCTGCCGGCCCTATCGAAACTCCTGAGCTGTCTGGTAAACAAAACCAGCCTCTGCTTAAATGAACAATAGCTAGAAATCTCTTATTATATGTTACTTGGAAAATCCTAATATGTGCATATGATGGGAAGGGAAAAGAATCAGTTAAGTAAGCACACAGACGCGTAAATCAAACCACCAACAGAGCAATCCATCAAGCTGTCCCTCGAAAAATGCATGAAACGAGGTAGACATTGTAACTGAGGGCACACATTTTGAATAATGCTTTTGATGGTACAAAAATATTTGGCCATTAACAGTGTGGTTTGTATGTATGGTTAGTGGACCTATTTGAATCTAAAACAACAACACCACTCCAAGTGATATATAAAACTGTTGATTGCAAGGTGAACTTGGGCACATTGGAATTGTCACACTTGGCTCGTGTACAATCGTATACGTCAGTAAATAGCTCACAAGAAGCTCGATACATAAAGGTGTATGAAATAAACGCAAGGTTCAAAATCCGCGTTAAACATTGTCCTGAGAAAAAGGTTGTTTAGGGGCTAAGAATATAGTTCTTACATCGATTGAAACTGCAGCAATCCTATACCCAGCCAAGTCCCTTGAAATCCTTTTGCATGCCTTTCGGCATAAAACATTCATTACAAATCGTGGTGCAAATTACGGTGGACGTTATACTCGTGTAACAATAATATTTTCACGGACAGTTCAAACTCGGAGCTCACTGCTTCAACCAAATATCTCGGCCTCTATACGTTTTCGACCAAAGGGAAGACAATTTAGTGGACGAAACCCCAAATACAAGTGCCACTATTCATTCATTCGTAGGTCAAGCGTAGTGCAAATACCGCAATAAAATACAGAAGTATGAGCCTCGTCAAGGAAATTCAAGTGATTTTATGGCAACTTCTCAATGTGTCTTTCGTGAGAAGGTTAATCGATAAAAAATACAGGCTAGTTGGTCATGAAGCCGGAGTGAATAACATAGAAAATAATGCATTTTTGCTAATTGAACAAGACACCGCTGTAGCTGGATAAAATGTTTTAGCGCAGAGTAATTTTGGAAGAATAGTGGAGACATGTGCATTAGAGAACAGCTCAAATCATGCTATCGGTCTGATGCAGCCCAACAGGACGTTCTAGAACCCCGTTTGATGCATTTTACTCAAAATATACATTACTGTATGTTTACGATAGTTTGATTCCACCGTATGTTCTGCCTAAACAGGGACATCACTCGCAAGATTTTTTTTCTTTCAAACTCAGCAAATATTGATGCTCTATCCATGTTACAGCTATTTGCAACCCATGCTAATGACGATACACATGAGTTTTAGGAAAGTCTAGTTTGTAAGGGATATCCTGCCCGATGCAGGGGAACCTAAATGAACATAACATTCCCAGGCGAGTAGAAGGTCGTGGCCAATGAGTGAAGTGTCGATGTTAACAAAAAACGTCTGTAGCAGTGCTATCATATATATATATATATATATATATATATATCGGTATGCGTGGACTTCGCCAAAATCAAACTTAAGGGGGTGCGGGTGCAACGCAGCATCAAATCGATACAATATGACTTTAGTTACACCGTTTCAGTGCAAAACTGGATACGTATTACGCCGGAAAACCCTGATCACTTTGCACGTATCCAAAGATATGGTAGGCTAAAACCATTTTGATCTTCGGGGATCGACTCCAGGTAGGAGTTTATTCATCAGCCACGGACAATTGGTCGGACGTGCGACAGATATTAGTAACATCAAACAAAGACGCTGGAGTCCGAGGTCAACCTTTAAGGTTGCGCAAGATGAAGCATGAACCAAGGTCGCAGTTTCCGAGAGTTGGTAGCTTCGCCTCTGTCGAATCGATGGCTTGTATCTCCAGAACCAATGTTTCCTGGGAATTACTCCACGGCATCCAGCTCCGATGCAACTTGCTCAGAACGGGAGCTAGAAGTGCCCGGCATGGTCATGGACAGACGATCTTCTGTCGTGGAAGCTGTGGCTAACCGGTGAGTTTGGTGCATATGTTGCGGTCCTTCTGTATTACGCATGATGATAGATGTGTTCGTCATAATCGGGTTGCAAGGAAAGTCGCAAAATGACTCCGTCGCCTGGGATATACCGTCTTTGAGAAGTTGAGGGTACCTTTTTGGAAGTCTTTTATCATGCCTGACCTATTCGTTGTTCGGAAGCGCTGAGCAACTGTGATAGACGTCAGCATAGTCTCGGATGGGCGTGGAGTGACTGTGTGGAATAAGAACAAGCGGAAGTATGGAGCTGATGAATAATCCCTCGCCATAATCTCAGCCCTACGGGCAATCGGTTGTGATGTCGACTTTTTGATTCATCAACTGATGATCATCTCTTGTCGAGGGATCTGCTTTCCTAAATCCGCCAAGACGGTCATTGGACTGGGACTTCATAAGTTCACAGTCAGTGACTTGTGTTTGCTTGCCATCGTGGGCTCCCTGCGTACTTACGACACGTTTATGCGTGGTGCATGGCGTTGAGTGCACACTCTTGTCATTGAGTCTCACACAAGTCCCAGTATGACGGACACCTTGTGCCTGATATGCCAGTCTTGACTGTGCTAGCGGTTACCGCGCCCTGAAGAGCATTCAGCACTGTTTTTCTTTTCTTTGGTTGTTGGCCCTTACACGCTTGTTTCCATACCAAAATTCTTACATACGTTGGGATTCATCTTATCTGACTGGAACTGTCGGTGGCATGACTTCGAGTGAAAGGCTTATCTCTCCTATCACATATTCTCCTGTCACCTTTCCACTTTCATCGCTCGCATTCACTTTTTATGTATGTGATCATGCTCTTCAAGAACAAACGATAATGGGTTAATCTGAGTTTCCTGAGAAGAGTCTTGAGACAATGTTTTAGTAGCTTGAGATAACGTAAAAATTGGAAATCCTATTCGCAGTACGTAAACCTGAGTACACCACAATCAATTGGTGGAACCTGAAACAGAAGTAGTAACAATGGAATGCATAGATTTTAGCTGTGTGTTTCAGTGGTTAGTTGTTGCCTGGGCACTCACAACTTTTGAATAAAGCGAGCCACCCAGAATAAATTTCACTGAGTCTCCTTTGTTGAGTCACTCTGGAGACAGCACTTTTATGGTTATGCGGAAAATCCTTTCCAGCGAACTTCAGCAGTTTATCGCTAAAAGAAAGTTCCTTTTTCGAGATTTAAAAGGGTTAGTTAAAAAAGTGTTAGTCCAACATGCCTATGTTATTGCATGACCTCCCAATGTCACCTGTGCCACATTCAACGGTGTACGATAATCGCGAACAATTGTGCTATCTCAATTTTGGGTTGTAAGTGTCCAGCACCTCCCAAATCGATAAAACATATATACACTTTTATATCCAGCAAGGTTTTGCATCATATGAATTATTACATAATATTCAGAAGCCCGAAATATCAGGTGATTTTTATATTTTACAGCGGCCCCTGGGGGATAAAATCTTTTATTTTCCTCACAACAAATTGATTCGGATCAAATATCAACAAATTAACTAACAAGGAAATATTGTCTTCTACTCTCTGAACAATCGGCTCATCCCCTGAGATGCACAGATACTTTTGTCTTCTGAAATACGTACATTTCTGCGTGGTGCGAATTCCACTAAAGTGAAAGCCACATCGTACATGCTCTTTGCAACAATAAAGCATCTGCAATCGCCTGCAGGTTAGTTACGGATAATTTTTTGAATTTGACAAATCTTTGCTGTCAATTTTGTTTGCCATCATGGCTGATTGTGCCTGAGCATAAGGCGGTCCGACAAAAAGATTGATATCATAGTATTGAGGTTTTGCCTAATTTTTTCTAGTCGAGTTTGTCCTTGCCATTCAATGGCTTTCGAACCGTATACGCAAGCAAGATAATGTTGTAGCACCGCTCTTCAAGCTTTAAAAGCTCAGCAGCAAAGTCTTTAGCTGAAGAACCCATCTATAAAAGCAACTAATATCGATTCTAGGGGGTTCTTGGTTGCAATGCGGACACATGTCAGAGGAGAATTGTTAGACTCCTCTTTTATTCGGAATGACAGAAACATTTGTTAAACAAAATTGCGCTATTTATTTCTGAAATCCTTGCGATGTTCCGACCTGAATAAGTGGAGTAAGCCGATTATTCAATGTGCACTCCAAATAATTCTGAAATTGCAGCTGGAACGAAAGAAACTTTAAAATAACCTTTTAACATTTGATGGTATTTACTCGATCCCTTGAAATCCACCCATGCGGCAGCAATTTCGTTGGAAGTTGTTTAGACGTACCCAAGGTCCCCTTCATTGAACTCGAAAATTCTTTGAAAGAATACATGCGCCACAATTTCTTAGTTTTATTTTTTTAAGCTCAAAAAGGCTAAGCGATTCATGATTTTTGTATGAAATCTTTTTCCATAGATGCAGCCCGCGTCCCGCTAGACCGAGCCACGTCCGTGGAATTCGTCATATCTAGCATGTGTACCGCTACTTGTTTATGGACGGTAGCACTTGCTGTACTGGTTGCCCGGCGATATTCTATGTTCGAAGGTACAAAGAATCCTTAGCGGTTACTTCCTACATCGTGGATCACAAATAAACCCTTATATAATGTTTGATAGTCTAATGTTCAAGCGGAGACGAAGTGAACGAGTGTTGTTCGCTTTTGGAGTACGGGAATACATCATCGGGAAGTGACAATAGCCCGCAGGTCAATCTATGAAGGTGTGGACTATCCAGGATGTCTGTAACTATCGCACCACGTACCGGATCATATTGTCGAGGAGGTCGATGCTTATGTTTTTTTTGGTTTCGAAGATGATATGTCATCCGTCTAGCAAATCTTCGCAAAATTTATCAGTGTACTGTTGGTGGAATTTGACATTTCCAGGACATTGTAAACGTTGATGCTACGCACTGGCTTGGACGTCTTGGGTAGTTTCTTTTGGAGAATAGGACTTTAAATGTGTAGGTAAAAGATGTATACGTTCCTCATGACGAACGATAGGTGATCAGGTGTTTCATCATGTACACATTCATCTAAAGCGAGCATTTTGCGCCTTTGAGCAAGCTTGTCAGGGTTTCCGAGGAGAGGATGGGTGGGCAGTGCTCCCGTAAGTCATTCGTCATTTATAAAATGGCGTGGCAGATGCGGGCTGCCGCAGCTGTGTTTGGATGCGGTACAATGCCATGCTATTTTCAAGCACGGCAAACAAATCGAAAGCACATACGTTTCACTACGTATTCGTGACTCCTCTGCAGAAAATTTGCAACCGCAGCCGGCACATCTTCCACCGCATGGGCCGGTTTGATAATGTGGCTCATTAAGTGACTGTACACCAGACAACAATCACGTAGATTTAACCAATATTTGCAAGTCCTGCGTAGAAAAGACCCCGGCTTTCTCTCCTACCTGAATGCCCACAGCCTGCACATCACTACAAGGTAAACCATTCTTACGCAGCGGGTATTAGTACTTTTTGGGAATGTAACACATGACGCTCTTGAGAACGCGATCGGCCGTTTGAAGAGGCGCGTGCATCACGCTGGTAGCCTGGAACATGCCATCCACATGTTCTCCCGGCACAGAAAGTGGCTCATGCGCAAGTGTACAATGCACATCGCTTATCACCGTGACCGCTGAGAAATTCACGAGAGAGATAGCTGCGTTCTTCCAGTTGTTTCCTGGAATACAAAGTCGGTCTTGGGTACATCAGCACGTGCACGCCAAATCTTATGCACCATCAGATCGCATTAAGTTGAGAGACCCATTGTTTATAGCAGGCAGTTTTTGGTACAATCCCTAAACTTTTCTCAGACGTTCGACACCTCTGCTACCTCAGCTGCCTACACGTGCACCTTTTATCAATATATATGACTGCTTGTGTACGTCCGTTTTGGTGTTTAAAGACCACTCATCACATTCCAGTGAGTTAATTAACCAGATATGTTTTGCGTAGGTCGATTTCCAATTCATCAGCAACGGCTGGCCAAATACAACTTACAAGTGTGAGGTTTAACTTTATCTATTTTTTAAGCCACAGCAATCACCAGTGGACGGTATATACTTCTCTCTGGCAAAACTTCCTCTGCGGAAAACGAAAATTCGAGCGACCACCTTCCACGTTTGTGCCAGCGCATCCAGTAAATACAAACTTACAAATTGCCAATGGTAGTTTTCTAATCTTCAGCCGTAGGCATGTCAAGTAAACGAAAATGTGTACGGTTATCTTTATGAAGGGTGTAGTTAGCAGCTGGATCAGGCTATCGTGCAAAATTGTGGCCTTGCCCTCATCGGCGCGTATACTTACTGGCTAGTCTTTAATAAAAGAAGCCAACATAAGCGACCAGGCTATAGTTGTGAGTTTCAAGGGTCGTCGTTATCCATGAGATCAAGTAACACTTCATAGATGAGACCTCGTAATCGGAGTCGCAAATATACACGTGCTAGCAGTTACAATTATTAGCCGAGATGAGCGGCAAATCGTACAGCAATCAGCTGGGTGGGAAGTCATTGGAAGTTGGTTTAGGCTATCATACAGAGTTGGGGCGTTGTGTTTATCTGCGCGGACACATACTGGCCTAGTGTTTGCTATAAGCAGCCAAGATAGACGACAAGGCGTATGGAGAATGAGAGGCCGTCGTGGAATATTTGATTTAGTTAGCAGGCGTAGTTGACAACTCACAATAACATATGGGCACGAGTCCAGCATTTACGATAATTAGTTGAGCTAGACGACAGCGCTAGATGTTATCAGTTTGAAAGGCGAAGATTGTCCTCATGTTCTAGCAGGTTATTTGGGCGTCAGGACCTATTCCAGCTAAGCTGCGTCATTAGTTCTAGGAAGACATTATCGTGTTAATAATCTACATGAAGATGGCTGAGGACGCTGCATTTTCTACTGAGTAGTTGTGCTTATCATCAAGTCATCTTCTACTATAATCCTCAACGGCAGGGGGGCTTTTCGAAATACTATGTTGTACCGAAGTTCGTCTAATGAACTCGTATACTTTGGTACTTCTGTCCGGTATACCGCAAAAAAAAAGTTATTCAACTATTTACCCGGGTGAGGTTGCATTGTATATTGTGCAGATCGCATTTAGAAAACACAGAGGAACGTTGAAAATGCTGAGACTCGATTTCGTGCTCCACCTCGTAAACCGGTAATACAAGGCGAATCCGTCGTGCCTGGTGAATTTGGAACCTCGTTCACTTAAAACAGCGCCAGAACCGACATATCACTGAAACATGCAGCTGGAGTAGATTGGCTTTGCTTCAAATTCGCTATTTTAGGAACCCCACAGTTTTTGCGAACTTCACTTCGATCAACTTCTTGTGGGTGGCGAAACTTGCAGATTTCGTACACTGTAAGCGATTCATGTTATGCCGCCAGTCGAAACATTATATTTCATCAGGCACAGTTTTTCACTAAACGATTATTGATGACCTTGACTAGGTTCTAGCTTGAACAAATGAAGCTTACACAGAGTTTGCAGAAAATTGATTTAGATATAGACGTTTTCGACTAGTAAGTGGTGATCTTGAAAACCTCGAAGCTTCCTACAAACTGATTCCATTCCCCGAATATCGAGCGTTCCTTTGGTCACTTGTGAATAATCATCGTTTTAAAAAGCGCAAGTAATGATCAGGTACTTTTGGAGGCTACGATAGCACTGGGGAGAGAGTTCGGGGATTCCAAGACCCTTTTTTATCCAGCTGATTTGAGGCCGGAAGCTACCTTTTAAAAACTGGTGAAAACGCATGATGAAGTTAACATCCTTCGTCCACCTTCGCACATATCTTGGTCGGCCCATTCGGTGGTCTGACGTTTGCTCAATAAAGCATCTCGAGTACACCATGCGAGTACTACGGGGTGAAGTGCGCCAACTAACTCGAAAGACGACAAACGCATTCAGGCTTATTTTTCATGGTGGGTGAGAAGGACATGCTTGCAGAGAGCCAGGTACCTTAATCCGTTTTCGTATCTTGCCTCAAACTTTCCTCTGATCCGTTCTCGCCATTCTCTCTTTTGAGACACCCCAGAATTACATGTGAAAAAACATTTTCATTCGTTGGTATGTGCAAGTAATGTGAACCTTACCTTGCGTGGCCACGTCCATTTGAAATACGCCGGGGTTGCCCCTCTAAATTTCAGTACATTCTCAGAAACTAGATGTAGAGCTGACAGCGTACACGGAAGGTGTTTGAGATACGTCAAAAAGGAAGAATTGCGGAAACCGACCTATGAGAAATCCAATTATTACCAGTGCGGAAAAAGAGTAGTTTGATTCACCTTTAACACAAAACGTTGTGGTTGAACGGAAGGTCTTAATCCAGCGTAAAATTCCTCCTTGAATCTCATTAACTTTGTGTATGCGGAGCATTTAAACGTGTAGAGATCTGCCAAATGCCTCTAAGAAGCAACACGCAGTGTTCGACATGGCTCCTTTGTTTTTCGAGTGGGGCTGCCCATAAATACGGACATGTTCTTCAAGCATGATCCATTTGTGCTGGGGATACCTACTTGGTGTTGATGAGATGATCTGGGATAAACATCCCCTTGAACGTTAGCTAGTACGTTTAGCAAGCCTTTAGTCGCCAGAAAAATATATAAGACAGGAAGAGCGCTGTACATGTATAAGCGCAGATTTTTCAGTGAGTTTGATGGGCTGAACTTATTTTATCAGAGGTATCGGTCAGTGTAGAGGAGCGCGTCACATTTAGGCAGACGGAAAATATTAGAACAATTAGCAAAAAATAAAAACAGCGTTTTTCAGTACCTCGGTCCTACTTTGCTGAAGATGTGAATGGTGACGAACGTGAAATTTTATCACATGCTTCGCGGGGACCGGCTAGGATTCAAGCCACAAAAACGTCTGTATATTGAAGCACTGAAAGATAGGTGTCCCCACAAGTGAGCCAGGATGAATAAAATGAAACACACTCGATGCATGCACTCGATGAAATCCTATGGATCCCAGATCACACCGCGTTTTGGAACAGCGTGCCCGTGCTCATCAGACTGCTGGAGCTTCCAGGGTGCCTTCTCCATATGAACACATTGAAACGAACGTTTTGCCCGTTTCAAAGATACCGAACGGTATTTCCTTCTCTGGTCGTTTGTAAGAGACGCTTTGGGTGTGATGAGTCTTTTGTTATGACGGTGTGTATACCAAAATTGTGAGAAGCGTGGGTTACTGGTCACAAGAATGGTGTACCAGTGTACAGGTGCATACTACTGCGCAGGCCTGTGAGTAATATGTGGTCACGTCGAAACTCCTCCCCCCGTCTGATGGCGGGTGAAATTTATCAAGGATTTGTGGAACTGCTTTGCGGTGTTTGTTTAAAGTTGTGTAATAGTTAATGAATGTCCGTAAAAGTTCATGAATGTTCAGTTTTTAAGACTATGCGCACTGGAGAAGTTTACTTCGCTGTCTGCTAACGAACGACTCAGCAGCGAAGGGTTTTCCTTATTTCAACATTAGTGCAGGGAATCCGAAATCAACAGGCACTGTAACTATCGCGGATTGGTGAACAGAAAGAAATCTCGACAAATAAACTGGTTTGCATACCAATTAGATTTTCACGGGTTACCCACCTGAATGCAAGCTGGAGCTTTCGTTTATGAAGCTTTCGTGTTTTCTCTAGGTCACTGAAAACTCTTCGATATTACACAATCGGTTTTATTCTTCTTGCTGCTTTTCAGGTGGGCGCAGTTCCCGAATTTCTGTAATCCTTGTTTTACTTGGAAGCAAGTTGCACGAACTTTGACTTTTGCACTCATTTGCTTACTCATTAGTTTCTAACGGAAGACTCACCTGGAAAGTACCTGAATCACTAGAGTGTGATGTTCTTCTACTGGCGCCAAGCTGGTATTTGGGTGAACCACTCGTGACAAACGAATGGCTATGCAGATGAAGACATTCGTCGAATTTCTTGCCATTTACTTTCTAGTAGAACCTTATATTGACGGAACTCCGAGATGTTTACCTAACTAATGAGCTCTGAGAATGACGAAATTGGTCGCGAGCTGTATAGAAGATTTCAGCAACCTTAGGAGCGGTGTGTTACTTTTATAAAAGATGGGAATCTCGTTTATCCTGACGCGTTCTTCGGCAAAAATGAGATCCGTAATTCTTGTGCATGAAATCTACTACGGTGAAGAGTGTTTACGCTTTCTACTGATTGGCTGCAGGTTAGAGGATATGGACCAACCAAGAGTGTCCCAGTTAACCGTTGAATAGGTCTTAAATGAATTAAACTCATTTTTAACAAACCTCTTCGGAATACGACAAATCTAGACCGACTAAACACACTCATGATTTGAAGTATTTACCGGATGTTTTTCTCCTTAGCATTGCTTGACGAACCGTCTGTGATAGGGTTCTATTATGAAACCAAGAAACACAGTGAGTCGCATTTGTGATGGCTGAAGTAAAGCTTCACTTGTAGCCATTAGTTCATCTCACTATTTGCTGTGTCTAAAAAAGTCTGCGCATGGAGTTGGCAGCTGACAACTGGTCAGGGAGTATTCTCAAAAGTTATCACATAAGCCTGCAAAATTCTGGAGAAATGCGGGATTTGCTTAATCTGACAATGCAAAAGTCCATAATTTAAAAGCATCCTTTAATGTAATTATTTTAGCGAGTTACATTTTGTCATCCTTTTTATTTTCTACGGAATCATTTAGAAACTTTCGGTTCACAGAGTTTTTGAAGTAAGAGAGGAATATGTTCTTATGAGGAATTACCTTGGCCCTCTAACTGGAATTCTATATTCAACTCGAATGTTAACCAATCACACACCGGCTTTTTCAGCGCAATCGAAAAAGCGTATTAATTGAGCGCATCCTGTTTGAAAGGCTTGTTTGCTGTCTATTCTACCTGGCTCGTTACAAAGCATCTTCTAGTGTGCGTTTGTAGATGAGCCGCCTTATTCCAGAATACTGTGCATTGGGAACTTTTTTCTTCCTTTCTATTGTTGATTTTGACAGTCAATTTTAGGGATTTTTCATCATAAAAATTAGTGTCTAGGTTAATCAGCGCATGTGACTAACGGTTTGATTTGCCAGCCTGAACGCCTGGATATTATGCCCAACCTCATATATGAACTCCTTATATGAAATGACATCCAGCGGGAGGAAACAGGTGCGGTCGGGATTTTCAAGCGGGGGGCTATCTTGTTGGTCGGTTTGGAAAGCAGGTTTTGTACATATACCATCCCATACCAAGAAGCTACGGGTATGCGCACTCATCTGAGGTATCACATAGGGTGTAAAGAAATAGGCTAATCTGAACACGATTATAGACATCAATGCCAATGGATCAGCGTGAAGCTTTTAGTATGAACCGGGGTTCTATAGTCCAAGTTTTCAAAGTGAAACTCTGACAGTGTGGGAGGATTACAGATATATAGTTGCGGATTGCAGTATTATCGAGATAATCTTTCTCACTTTGTTTGGAGTATTAGGCGAAACTTTTCACTCAACAGTAACAGGACACGAGGCCAATCAACTGCCAACAAAATCACACTAAACGGTGTGGCATTCGTCAAACAAATTATGCAATATAATTACAGCCTCGTCAAAAGAATTTACCAGCAGAATTCCTACGTATACCGTTGTACAAAGTGCCAAATTTTATTTGTAGACAAGTCATTGGGATAAGAGACTTCATCTTTTCTCAATGTGTAAACAATTTCATTTGAGTTGGAAAAAACTACAGAAAAAGCCATGACTGAACGGCTATTTTTTGCAGATCGTGACTAAAAGTAAGAAGGGCTTGATTTTGGTCGGGCGGAGCACTGGGCGTTTAATGTTTGAATGACACATGAGGTACATGTGTTTTCGGCTAGAGAAAGGAAGTTGATATTTTGCATTATGGGAAAGTGTTATTGATAAACCATTTCCGGACAGGTGTTTCTCTTAAAACCTATAAGCTGTGATATTAGTCGCAAAGCCTTGTTTGTAATTTAGTTGGATGGAATTTGTGGGCTAAAACAGTCAAAGTTGACCTATGGGTCTTACCTTTGAAAGGAAGATTGTCTCGTTATTTCTTGAAGGACGGATATCTGACTGGTAAAATCAAGTAACTTCAATGCACTTCCTGGCGTAACCCGTTGGATCAAGGTGTTTAAGCTTTGCGTATTCTTAACCGTCTAGCTGATATCCGGAGCTCTTCTCAGTCGTGGTAGAGAAAGCTGAACCTAGAGGTGGAAAGTTTTAGGTTCTAAAGAACTGTGCGTGTGGTTACGACTGGAATTCATCTGCTGTTGCATACAACCCGGATTTTTAATTACGCGCATGGCAAAATTGAGGCTTATTTGGCGAAATACACTGAATCGCAAATTACATAGTCATTTAAGTGGTAACAATCTGGATGTATCGTTTACGGTATTCAGTTGACTATGCCACACAAAGCCGCCTCATATTTCATTCGATAAGGTATTCGCTACCTGCCAGCACGTTTTTCTGAAGAAGCACACGCCCCACGCGTTTGCTGAAAACACTTCAGTGACTTGCGGGAACCTCAATATTGTCACAAATAAAATGTGAATCGGCCGTTACAGGGGACGTTTGTTTGATAAATATCACAGAGATTTAACAGAGATTCATTTGTCTCCCACAATAACACCAACTTTGTTCACAAACAACTACTGTAGCACGTGCGCAGTTTGGTGTCCGAGGAGAGGATACTGCTGACAGAAACTGGGAGACTAACAGTTTTGCCAGGTCAAAATAACCACTCACTTTTGGAAACTGCGACTTCCCGCTTGATCGAGGAAGCCGTCAGAGCCCGCTAAATTTCATGGCAATGGGACAGTTCATGCGGGGTGTGGACTTAAGTAATATGTTTCAGACAATTTGTGTATACGTTGCATACGCATGACTATTGAAATACAACAGAAGGGAAATGAGTTGACAAAAATAACATTACTGTGAGGGTTACGTTTTGGTTGGAGGTGTTTTATTTCTTGAAAAATCTGCACGCATTTGATTGGGAAACTGATGGCAAAAGTCAGTTGATACATGCAACAAACCACAGAAGACGATTTGCTTGAACTCAATCCACAGTATGCCCGAGGGCTAATAATCTGGCTATACATGTGAAACGACAAAAAGGGGGAAATACCACAGTGTGATAAAAAAGAGAAGTTTACCTTCATTGTGATGGCTCTGTGCACAATAGTATCTCTAGTTTTTATTTTGTGGCCAACTAGTCTATGTCAGATCATTGCAATAGTGAAATCAGATCCTATCAATCACCAAACCAGCGCAGTTAGTCGCAAGTCACTGAATGAAGTCTCGGGTTCGTTTACACGTAGTGAATGACTTTAGGCTCGTCATCTTATGTGTACAACCCAGTGTACACGGTTTGTATGACAAACCGAGAGAGTATATAAAATGCGAGTGTGATCAACATGCTTAATGCTACCGCAAAAACTGTGCGGCAGTTTAAGCAGACGACGGTTTGTCTATTTTTGTTAGAGAGGAATATGGCTTGTCGTGTGACGGTTATCAAGACTTTAGACATCGGTCGTACATCAGAATGACAAGACATGACAGCAGGATACACATGCTTCTCTACACACCAATAATCGTAAATTGTATGCAGTGGTGCTGGCATGGATTTTTAGGCTTTAAGTCGCTAGTCAGTACGGAGTCTAAAGCTAAAACACAAATGCTAACCTGAGGACAGCGGTCACGTTGACATGGAGGGCTTCACAATAGGGTCCATACCATGCATGCATTCTTTTCCAAAGCTCGACTTTCGTCAGCATACGGGACAGAAACGGAACAACAGGGTTCATATGCAGAGGCGTTGCTCACCAGTGCTGGGTCACAAGCCTTGCGAAAGGTAACTGACAATAGGGGAATATAACAGGTGAGATACTTCATCAAGGACATTTTGGCATCCTTTAGTGTTGATGTCTTCTGCGACAGGAATTGTAGCCTACTGTGGAAATATGAGGGAAGGAAGTCACAGTCATATCAAGGTATACTAAATCGGCCTACCTAACAATGTGCCTCAATGTGTTTCTGTGACCCATCACATATGCCTGCATATGACGGACGACGCAGACTAACTAATGAGGTCTTTAATGCGCTCTACTCCTATTCCATATTACGGGCACTTCGTGCCTTTCGTCAAGTTACTTAACGTTATGGAGCTTTCCGTTCAAGAAAGCTTAGTTAAAACGTAAGGTGAGGGACGCTTGTTACGATCACGTCTGCAGTTTCTATTATTATACGGCCTGCTCTGAGAACTGGGTACGAGCCAAACCACCACCCTCTTAAGCAATCAGCAATGCACAATGAACATCTGTGTGTGAATCAATTCACACTTGTGACAAGTGTGAATATTGTTGACGAGATGAATTTTAAAACGTCTTGGTGGATATATTACTACGTCATCGATTTTGAAGCTGTCTGATTTCTAAATTTCCCTCGCTGATTTCACGCAATCTGAGGTGTCAAAGGATGTGCTGAAGACTTTTCCTAGGTGCTCGATAAAAGTCGTCCTATGTACAATGAACTGTATATTGCGCGCTACCATCGGTTCTACAGTTATCTTGTTACTTCTGTGATGCTACCTATAATATTGCAGAAAAATTGCGTCAGATGGTTTTCACAAACTCATGTCGCGTTGATGGCTGTACCAAGCAGGAAGTTCAGGGTGGTCATCGTGATAAAAATCAGCGGATGTCATACTATTGTGCGTAACCTAGAGTGAAGTCAACTTTACTTTGGAATGATTGGTACAAAGACATGAATAAAAGTAAGATAGTGGTTCAGTGCGATACGGCGATAAACGGAACAAAACAGGAAATGGTGTAACTTCAAAGCTGATGACTTGTCACTCATCATTACGTGCACTTGAATGGACCCCTAACGTCATTTAAATCACGTTTATTGAAGAAACTGTGTTTGCACCGGTAACTCTGGCTTAAATCACATCCGGAATATTTTTTTAGGTTTCATTAGCTCATCAATCCAGGTGCATATGCTGAAATGTGAGGCATTTCGGGACTCGCAATTTCGATAACAACATAACTTGTTCCAGAATCCGCTTGATGGTAGCCTTCGAATCCCACTTAATAAATGGAATCCACCATACACGACCTGGTTGAGCGAAATAAGTGCATCGAACGACCGGAATCCGACGCAGAAGACCAATTGTCAGCCCTCCACCGAACGCAGCAAATACTGCTATCTAAGATCCATGGGTTCTAGAGCTTGTGTCAATTCACAATCTTACTTGCTCGAGTCAACCCGGTACCGAAGCAAAATAAATGAAAGGAAAGTTGCTTTGCTTGGTTGTAGAGTATTGGTCTCTCCAACTTGAGTGGACTTCTCAGTATGCTTGCACGAATATAGAAATGTATCCTATAAAAGCCTGTCAGCTTTATGCTGTTGGAAGTCGGGTTCTCAAAAAATCTATATAGTTCAGCGCTGGGGTTTGTCGATGCTGCTCAATTGCAAGCAGGACCGCACGGTTGGTTGCAACTGCACAACAATTGCTCTAAAAATTCCGCACCTTAGAAAATATTCCGCACTGATTGCCGCAAACTCACCATAGATTGCGTATGTTTGTTGCTGCAGGTTTCTCAAATTTTTGTTCAACTTTGCTGTAAGGGAAACTGAAATATGCTTTGTGTACGTGTCTAAAGATTACTGCACTTCAAAACGTCCATCTCAGAGTCCGAATCCTTGGCTGTCTGGTTTCGGTTGTTCCAGCACGCATGCGTTGTTAGCACTATATATTCAAACTCATCGCTGGGATACATTCACTTTTCAAGGAAGCTCTAAGTGTATCTGCAGGCAGTATCTCTCCTTGACATCATAAGAAGGGGAGGACTAGCATCTGCGCCCAGCAAAAAACACCATCACGGGTCATTACATACTGGTGAAGAACTTAACCAAGAGGATATTGTTGAAGAAAAGAGGGGTCTCTAAAAAGTTTGCTTCGGTTTTAGCGATTCTATCAGCTTTGCAATGGTGGGATGCGGTCAGAAGGCCAACTAATAGAGTGAAGCGTTCGGGGGAAACCGAAACCAACTTTGTCGATTTTGAAAGGGCGACTTTTGTCTTTGGTAGTATTTTTCTGACCACTTCGTCCAGTAATTTTACTGCTGAGAGTCTGTTTAGAACGGACGAATTTTTAACTTCTCAAAATACATTTGAATTGGAAAGTACTTTCGTTGTGATATGAAGAAAAATTGTTTTATATCCGATTAAACCCGAACGTTTGTCCATTCACCTAAGAATAATACATTTCCGGAAACTTAAGTCCACTGTTATTTCTAACTGCATTGCTGAACCACGCTTTGATTCTCTGCTGATCATATGCATGGTTATCCATGTTCAGGAGTGTTTGTAATGGGGCCACTGTTAAAGAATGTTGAAAAGGAAGCCTTTCGCCAGTTGGCGTAAGTACTTAAAGTGCTTGACTTTTGCACCAGAAATATCTGCATTCGCCGTAAACTGAAGCAAGCTTAACACGTGTGCTATGTGGATAACGTCGGTTTATGGCAGCAATAATTGTAATGCGATCAGTCTGCCGAAAAGCCTTTGGACGCAAACTCTAATTATACGCATGAAACACAACCCTTTATGTGAGGACATAATAAAACATCACCATCACCATCACAATCAGTAACGGTACCTATTGGATATTTTGGCAAGAAATTGAATCAAATTGTGTGCCCATGATGGAGAGCGCCGGGAGTTCGCGTCTATAAAATGTCCACAAAAGTTGTGGCATTTGGTTACGGACGTTAAAATGAATACAGTAACAATCGGATTGGTTTCTACCATGTCACTGTGATAACTGGTTTCATTAAACAATGCAACTGCGGATCTGAATCTAGAATAACCGAACTGGATTCATTTGTTCCATCACCTAAGCATAACAAGTAGCTCGCAAATGTACAATACAATGCTTCAAGCCTTGGGGGAATGTCACATTTGTGACAGTTAACGGTGAATTTCCATATCATTCAATTAGGCTTTCGTGACCCTAACGAACAATTTAGTTAGCAACCGAGCGATTAAAATGTAATTTAGAAACTTCCAAATGTTCGTGAACCTTGAGGTATACTCTGTGCTTGTGGCGGTGAATGAATTTTTGGCAAAGAAACAGACAGATGCCATAGATTTAAATCAGTCACATTAGTTCGTTCTCCACGTTCGTACCCGTATTCAGGGTTATAAATCAACTGTTCTCGTTAAGTGAATCACTGTCAAACCACTACTGCTCCGAATTTCAGGTTACGAGCAATCTCTTTCCAATAAAACTGTCGAATTGCGTATGTTAAACTTGACATGGTAAGATGCGAGTCCAAATAGTAGTCTAAGCACAAAGATATTGAGTAAGAAATTATACAGTAGTGAATAAATTGTTTTCATTCACCAAACACAAATACGGCGCACTGGGTGTAAATAATCTTTAACTAACAGAGAATCGTATATTCTCTCGTCAATGAGCTGCGTAAGCCATAGAGTGAAATCCACTGTATGAGGGGAATAAGATCACTTAGTACGTTACTTATGACGTATTTGGTAGAACCGTTTTGTTTCCAGTAAAATTTGTCCGCGACTAGTTTTTGAGCAAATTCAACATGTAGAACCGTGACAAACCAACCCGCGTGCGGCAGTTGAGCACGTTTAATCCCAGAATAAGTCGGGGTATCAGCGAAATTTTGGTTAATGAGGTGTTTGATAAATAAGAAACCAAGAAGGGCTTCCCGGCTTTTTTATTATTGCTGGGGTATTTTGCACTTCACGCATCCTTAGGGGTATTCCTCTCATAGCTTCCTGGGTGGTATTCAACGCCTTAACAACTTTGCCGCGATCCCAACAACATCAGTGTGACTAACTCCCACACAGGATAAGTTACGAACAGTCTTCTCTCAAACAGTTCACACCTCGTTGATCACATTTCGACTGGCTAACCTATTCAAATGTTCTTACATATAATGTTCGCATAAACTTGCGGAGGATTCATGTGTATGTTTATGTGGTCCAGAAATTTTATTCGAGACTCGCTGGGTGCCGCAAATTTGGAAATCATATCACAAACCTTTTTCATACTATCATTTAATTACTTGTGCCGAAGTAAAAGGGAAACTTCAAATGTTTTATGACTTATTCATCTGGGAATTCATCAAGGATGGTCCTCATAGGTGATCAGGGAGTGTTGATTATATGGTTTAAAATGTATACTGCTACATTGTGTCTAAATACGCATTAGGCACACTAATGAATAGCAGCTTGTGTTAGAGGAGTTTGGATACCTCACCCTTACGCGGGTTCGTATCCTTTCTGAGGTTTGTGAGCTGTAAGTTGAAGATGGTTCCCAATAAAAACGAAACTGCGTATGGTGATTTTCCGCATTTTGGCATATACTGGCTTCGCTTCCTGGTAAAACACCAGGTGGAATTGCAAAATTTGTTCGTAATTTCAACAGAGGAAACATCGTCACAAATCGTATGTAATACCACATGAACATGAAAGCCCTTTTTACAGCGTTCGTGCAACCGCTGGCATTCGGAATAATTAAGGGCGAAGTCAGCACACACACATGATGTGACTCGGCGGGTTGGAATGCACGAACTAATAGATACGAACACACTAAGTCTAGGTGAATGCCCTTTGTACTAGAGCGGTAAATGGGCCAAAAGACGTAATAAATACAGCGTGCCATGCCACAAAATTTGGACGTCAGAAAAACCACAAATCAACGCAAGGTTTTCAAACATTCTGTCCCCCAAGCCCTTCTTTTCCTGAAGCCCGTTTTTACATTGGAGCTATGTTGGACTTTGGTGTTTTTCTATTGGGTATTCCTTGGGAGAGGATAACTTCCCACCGAGCACTCTGGGACAGTAATGAAACCATGAGATCATAATTTGATAACAAACAATGGCGGTGCTAAAGTTTGGTTTGGACTTCGGTCAATTCAGTGTTTAATGAAGCCCCAAATTTTATGGCGGACAGAGAGTCTATCAATGGCAAGTTGTTGGATGATATAGGTTTGCCCAGATTAGAGAGATAATCTAGAGTCTGAATATCTGGTGCACTCAGTCAATAAAGCAGTGAATCTTGTTTCAATTTTAGCCCCTAAAATCGGCAAAACCGGGGCTTGAGGTTTCTAACTGAACCATCCGGGTTTTCTAACTCGTACATTTTCTTGTGTCACTTCCCGGGAAATCTACGACGTAAACGGTCTACGTGAGTGATATTGAATCCTCTGTTTTGTCTAAAAAGTAAGCAAAGTTTAACCACTACTTTGAATATTCCGCTTGGCTAGCTTTTGCGATATCACACGAAGGACGTTGGTATCCAACGGTTTCTCGGATTGTTATGAAACCACCCGTATTTTTTACAGAAAACTGGTTGGATTTTGCAGTGGATAAGAAATTGATGGCGACCAGTGGAATATAAGGAAATATTGAAAATTCTCAGAGTGCTTGTTATTGAAAAATAGGAGCAAATCGAGCTTAAAATTACGGAGCACATGGTAAGCGACATTGTTCAGAGTCATATGTCTCGGGAAAACCAATCAGCAATTTCAAAGAAAACAAGATTATGGACATTTTTCGTACCCTCCAAAATAAAATTCAGTAATTCTCGAAATGCATGCCAATTTGTTTTTATTCGGGAACTGATCTGAGTTTCCAATGAATGTCTTGTTTATGATATTATCAAAAGGGATACGCTTGAAAAAGGTCACTTTACGTTTCAGTTGGTATGACATTCGAAATATCGCAAAGTATTTTCCTGAAAGAAATTGCTCACAAATTTGTTGAAAACCCCTTGACAGCACAATGTGTTTCCCCCTTTTCCGTGATTAACGGATGGGCACGCGTTTCCATGGAGCAAAGTTCTTAAACCTGCTGCTGTTGTATCAAGCTGGCGTGTGCTTTACTCAGTTTGAAATTTATCAATATATTTACAATGGAAGTAACAAATCAGTTATGCTTACGGGTTTACGTTACGAAAACGTATTTGTCCTTCAAAATGCCGATCTATAAAATGATACCAAAAGCTGGGGAAACGCCATACGCTATTTGTACTTCAAACAAATCCGACCGTTTAAAATGACAGTCCGCAAATGGTTGTGATTGGGAGCAGGTGCACGATAAACAATTTCCTTATAAAGAGTCCCAATCAAAATCAGAAATTCAACACAAAATTTGTGGGAGCGGTGTAAACCGAAATGTGAAAAACTCGACTTAGCATATAAGTTGAGGGTAAATTTGTGTGAATCGGCTGTTTTCTTCATAGGTAAAGTCAGTGTGGGCAACCCCGCAGGCTAACGGGACGCGATTTGTTGAGTAAAACCCTTTCCAAAAGAGGCGACTATCTCATGCTTTCATTGCTGGTTTCGGGGGTTCCATTTCGCAAAATCGCGCAAGCTTGATACTTGGTATCTGGCATTCGGCAGTATTTTTCCTAATCTTGAGTTCAACGATTACTTGTCAGCTTTTAGGATTCAGGGGCAATTCGTTTATTCTTTATACTAAGCAGGACACAGGCCGTAAGAATGACCAATAACCTTGTGAATTTGATGCTGGTGCCATAAGTTGAAGCAGCAGAGTTCGAAATGCATGTTTGTTTATATAAGTGGTAGTGGTAGATTGGGGTGGTAAATGTTTACGCATTTATGATGTGTTCTAACCATGGCTTGGAAAACTTTTTTAACATCTTGCAGAGTAAACATTTTGAAATCTATAGCTCACATGTATTCAGTCAAAAAAACGCACACGGAACCTGCAGTCAGTAACAAAGATTTTTCAGTTTTCGTTCAAGTCAACCGGCCTCATCATCTAACTAGTCGTACCTCATGCCCCAATGTTCTGTTTTTTTGTTTTCCACAAATACGGTGAATTTTCAGGCAAAAAGGATGTCTTGTTGGTTGCACTTTCCTCCTCGTTGTGTTGTTGTCCGCCGCGTTCATGCTGTAGCCAAGCTATCATGCTCCAACTGGCATGGACCGCGTGTCTGCTTCATGCTTTGTCCTGAGTGGTCAGTGGGGTGGATCTGAGGATCATCTAACATTAGAGGGAATCCCAGGGCATGAAAGGTGACTGCAACCTAGATACACACTTTACGAAAATTCTTGCAAGCAATAGTGGTTGTGGATTCATCCAATTAGTAAAATTTCCCCGCAGTAACTCTCGCGAGCGCCAATTGTTCGCGGTAATCAAAGTCTTCAAGATGTTTACCAAAGTAATTGAAAAATGAAAAATCAATCGACACTTTGGGTATTTTGATGTCAGAACACAAGGGTACACACTCTCCTGAACTGAGAAAACATTCTTAGTTGCAGGTAACTGGGTATGATGATCAGTGGACTGCAACATTTGACGATGAAAATTCTTCGGCGCTCTTTTGGAGCGTGGATAATTGTGCCGTGAAAAGGGTTTGAAATGTGCAACTAAGGATAACAGAATGAGTGTGGAAATCTTTCAGCCATCTGAAGTATTGACGCTGTCTTTTGAACCAACTTATTACATTCCGAGTAGGATATTTTCTCTCACTAAGTCTATATTTCTGAATAAATCCATTTCCGTTTCAAAACATTTTATTATTCTAAATTTCCTTCGCAATCTACATTTGGTTTACCCTCGCCGGTTTTATTGGACTTCAGATACTTTTGACATTTGACTTTTTACTGAACATCCAGCAATAGGATTTTATTCGCCTGACTAACACCCCCAGTTCAAGCACAGCCTACCTCACAAATTGCAGCTGCATACAGAGCTGAAATTAGGCAGATGAGCAAACAGGTTTGTACAACGTTGACGTTTCGAAGTATGTGGCTCGGCTCTTCGGCCATTTGGGTGATCTTATTCCTAGGGTAGGTTGGTTTGTCAGCTAGGTTTTTGACGCGCTCGGTGGCATAAGTCGCAGGCGTAGCTTGATTGTCCGGCAGAGAAATGGACACACTGCAGTGACTACTGGTGAATGATTTTTCAAATATAATAATGAAATGATGTTTATTTTCACCCAGTCTAGAAAACCAATGCACTTCTATGAACGTTCGAGAACGATGTCATTCCCCTTGGGACACAACGTCATACGTTCATTTATTTTGAATGGCCGGGTGGATTTTGTTCCGCTCTCCAAGCTCAACAGTTGCCTTCTAGGAGTTTCGCCACATTTGATCGGGACACCGTCATCCCAAAACTGCAGTGATGTATCTTTGCGTAGTTAAGAAACATCTGCAAGTCAGCTACTAAGCTTGACTGTTGGAAAAAGCTTTGCACTGGTTTTCGCTGGCCCGTCTAACTTTTAAATCAAACTATGCAACTCATTGTTTGAAGCAATATGAGCTCAGAATTCAAGTGACACGGATAAAGCGGACGTCAGGTTGGTTGCATAAGAAAAAATACGGGGTATTATTCCACCTTGCGGCGATTCAGCAAGGCACTTGCGCTCCAACGGATAAACGTCACGTATCGCTCTCGTGTGATGGAATTTCCGTGGGATATTTTGTCTTGCAACTCAACTACACAATGTCGCAGACAACACTGTTCGAGTGATTATCACATCGGTTTTGTTATTATTTTTGGTGTTTTCGTTTTACAAACAAAACGTTTCTGCATAAATGTTCATGATCAACCACCATTGGGTAGTCTCTGACGGCGCTGTGGTTTTTAGCTCAGGCGCTAATTTCTCTCACCTGCGTCCTCAGATATGGCATTTGACAGAGTAATTCATCAATATAACATAGGGAAGTGTAGTATCGATGCAACTATATAAATTCAGTAACACGTAAATAATTCACGGTACAGATGTCTACCTGTCTGATACATTTGACAGAAAGGTGAGATGCTTCATGCTTACGCAAGCATTAATCGACAAAAGTTAACTCCCGGAATTACGAGAAATGTTTATTTTCCTAAACTGATATTTAGCTCTGCTGAATAACGTTCGAAATTCTTTCCTCAGAGGGACCTCCATTGAAGCATAATAAATGTATTAGGGAAGTTATCGTGTTGACTGTAAACAACAGGTGAAATTATAAAACGACCCTCATTCGTGATTTTATGTGGCTAACCATTTTTAGACATTATTGGCATGACCATTTGTAAACTAGAGTTGCCTTTGAAAGGAATGACATGTTACTGATAGAAGATAAGTTGATTTTCCATAATGCGATTTAATTGTAACCTCGATGTTCCTTGCCAGGGGCTCATTTTTCTTGTAGGAAAATTATACTGATATCGAGCAATTCCATTAATGGTAACATACTTGACCGCCAAACGTATCTAGTACTTTCGCACATCAGTGCGGATGCACATTTGTATGGGCATTCACCCGGTAGTTGTTGAGAGAATCAGGAATAAATTGTTAATTTTGTCAACTGCACGAAATTGAAAAAATACCTTCTTAACAGATGTGAAGTTTTGAGCCTGCGTAATACCAACATAGCTCTAAAGTAGGGTTACGTTTTACAGGGTTGAGAATGTGGTACATTTCTATACCACTGTGCTTTGGTCAGCCCCAAAAAAATGATGATAATTAGTTATATTCTTCATCACAACGACACTAGACAATAGGTTATCGCTTGCCTTTGGGCTGTTATTTACCACCTGTGCGAGTCCAAAACAGCCTAATACGTTTCACCCAGTATGACAGAAACCATGTAGACCATGAAGCCAACATAACTATGAAAACCTTCTTAAAGTGTGAAACTGTTCAGCGACTGATGTTTTGCAATTATATTCTGGTAAACATTGTTCGCACACTTCACCGGAGGGAAGAGTTTAGTCTGGCAAACTCGCTTAGTTGTGAATGGTGCATTATTGTGTTCCTTTGCGATTTAATCACAATACAAATCAGCCTAACTGCTTACTCCCCCGCTACTGCCCATCAGGTCGAGGCTGTTAACTTCTCCGGGGGTTCATAATATGCGCACAGCTGATGATTCTTAGCAGAAGGTAGCAATAAATCGCGCCTTTTCGGCACCGAATGACATCCAGTGCGGGACAAAATAACATTTGGCACTGCAGCACAAATGCTGAGTTTCGAAGCTTGTGACATGTGCGTGACATGGATTCCTCACTTACCTCCTAGACCAAAACGTTTTAGCTGCATCCAGTGAAGGGTTAGTTGACGCATTGACAGAATATTTAGAAAGAGCTCTTCTAAAAGGAATTAAAACCTGGTGGTTAAAAGTAAAGCATCGTCAGGCGGTCCAAACCTTTCCCCAAAAATGACGTTTATATAAGGCTGTAACATACCCTTGTGCAGGCATTTTTCAGTTCATCAGCGCATGGGAAGCAGAGTGGTGGGGTTACTACGTTCGCTTTGCATTGAATCAATTGTGCCTTATTCCTGGCAAAAGTTATCAATTTTTATATACTGAAAGCCCCACCTCATCGTAAAGTTATAAGCTTGCAGAGCGGAAAATGTTCGTGAACAATTGAGGGCCTTAATGGAAAAAGTTATTAAAACTCCAGAGACGATAAATTGGCAAGGATAACCAAATAGGGAAGATTATACCTACGTTTGGATCACCTGAGACCATCATTGCCAGGAAATTTCATACTTTCAAATACTGTTAACTGATGTATATCGAGAGGAAAAGAGATCACATCAATTTCGTGTAATACGCACTGGTGATCTGCATAAAATATGCAAAGCCTTTTAGAAATTCATGCTTTGGAATTATAAATTGTTAGAAATTGCTATCAAAGAGCATTTTGGGTGAGGTGGAGCATTAGGCGTTTTTGAAGAGATGGACAAAGTTCTTGACCTTTTTCACCTGCTTACATATACACAAACAAATCCTAAAAATCACGTATATTCCGCAGCATGCGGACTGGAGTGCTCATGTTGTATAACCCTAAGATTTTTAATGAGAAGGCTCGTATATATCAAAGAAGCACTGAAATATTCCGCCTTGGAAATCCCCGACTTCATTCTTGGAAAGAGATTTTGGAGCTTTTTGGGCTGAAATGGATAATGTGTTCAAATTATTGGTAGCGCGGTTAGCTCAGGGGGGACAAGGGTTCAACTCAGACTGTTCCTTGAGAGAACGAAGAATGAGCGTGAAATTGTACCTCCTGGTACTCAACTGAGTGGGTCATCAACATACAAGTAGAGATCAGTTAAATCTTCTACTGTCTTTCGAACAATGACAGTGTAGATCTCAAGCCAAAAAACGTACCAGAAGCTGAAAAGACAATAAGTGAACGGAAGCCGGAAGATCAAACAAATTATTAACCAAATTTTCCGTTACCCAAAAAGGGGTAACCGGTCAGTTACCAATACAAGCAAACAGATCCAGTGCCTTGTGTTCAACAATCAAATTAACCTAGATATGTGTAAAACCATGTTTGTGTATCTAGCGTTTTAGATGGTTGAATAGCTGTCAGTTGATACGTAGACTTTCCATCCTTCAAAATTGATTTCTTGCCAGAGTTTGCAAGTGGGATCATTAGTTGTTTCAAATGATGCCATAACATGTTAAAATTTCTCATACCGTATTTCCAATGCTGGTTACCTTTACCATCAACATTACATAAATATATGGTGACACTGCAGACGCAACTGAAGCGAACACGCGGTAAACCATTATGGGACAACGGGCTACTCTTAACTCCGTTGCATCGCATCCAGTAGCACACAAGGCCTTTGTCAGCGTTTGATAATTTTTCAAAGTTATCAGGTCTTTAAGTTCCTACTATCACGGCTGCTTCTCGGGCTTTCGGTCGCACTCATGTTATGCACGTCGAATAAAAATTTCAACAGTCAAAGTACTAAGCTGAAGGCGAGTGGTATAGGCCTTCTATCTATTTAAGCATCCATAGTTGCATACATATGGACACTGATTTGCCTTGCCATAATCTGCCATAGGATAACACGGCACCAGCAGCTAAAAACGTTTGGGCGGCCATTTTATATGAAGCGGTCAGGTAATAAATATAATCAAGTTTCTGTCCTGTTGGTGAACCAAAATGCCCAAAAGCACGATAGATATTCCCCACCCTCCGGGAATCACCAAAGGTAAAAACCCTATAACCACCCCTGGAAAATTGACTTTGCACACTCTCGGTTAGTAGTAGAAAGAAATACTGCTGAGCTACGAGAGGCCAAATGGCAATGCGAATTACTGGCAAATAGGCGGCATGCAACATCACTCATCCTTCAACCATGAAAGTCTCAACACGTCATCACGTGATGACTGGTTCCATTTCTCCCTCTTTTTCCAACATTCATATAAAAGAATTAACCTGTGTTTCTTCAAAATGATTCGGCTTCCAGTCACTGAGTTTCGCATATCATGGCAGTTAAATTCTGAATTAAATTTTGCCTTACTGAACGCTTGTGTCGGGGTTTCTTCCGTGTTTGAGTGGAAGTCAAATAAGCGCACTCTGAAATTTATTCAGGAAGCTTGGCATTCAGCAGTATTCCGAAAGGCACGAGGACCTCAAAATACAGTTTCGCTTGTTACCATTTCATTTTTTTCTCTTTTTCATACCCACTGTGCTATTTGAAGCAAGTAGGATGACCCTGCTGATGGTTGCACTTGAAGGCCGATGTGGCGTGAGGTTATTTGCAGATGTGGTCTTCCTGCGTATCATTAGCAAATTAAAAAAATACTTTGGGCGGAAAAACGCGGAAAAACTGAGACTACCTTGCATTATACAATATATAAGACCATTAACGCTGTCGAGCATGCGGATATGTCTCTGGCAGACTGTCAACCTTGCAGCCATTTTTGTTGCTCAATTCGCATGCAAAAATTTAGATTGGATTATTTCCACACTGCTCAAATAATTACATGCTCTTGGTTGATAAACAACCTTGCTCTGGATATGTCTCTTTACCAATTAATCGAAACTCATGTGTCCCACTACTGGCCACCAGTTCGTAGCTGTTTACTTCTCTGGAGGGTCATAATTTATGTACGGCTGAAGATTCTTTAGAAACGATGCAATATTTCTCGTCTTTTCGGCGTTGAATGAGCTCCAGTGCAGGACAAAGTCTCGTTTGGAATTACAGTACAAGTGATGAGTTTCAAAGCTTATGATGGGTGCTTGACATCGATTCCTTAAGTACGTCGAAGACTGAAACGTCTTAGCTGCATTTAGTAAAGAGTTAATTGACGCACCGACTGAATCTTTGGAAAAACTCTTTCCGAAAGAATCGAAACCTGGTGGTAAAAATAAAAGAATTACCAAGCCTTCAAAAACTTCCCAAAAAATGACGCTTCTATAAGGCTGTGCGGGCATTTTTCAGTTCGTCAGCGTTCTGGAACCAAAGAACGGCGGCGTTACTACGCACGTTGTGGATTGCTCCCCATTAAATGAATCGTCTCTCATTCCTTGCAAAAGTTATCCGTTTTTAAATCTTGTAATTTGGACCTCACCGTAAAGTTATTAGCTTTGACGTGCAAGGCGGAAAACGTTCGTGGACGATTAAGGGCTTTAAAGGAAACACGTAATATGATTCTAAAGGCGATAAATTGGCATTGGTAAACGCATAATAAAGATTAAATCTAATTTTGCTCCACCTGCGTTCATCATTGCCGGGAAAAGAATACTATCAAAAAAATTCAGTGGTGTATATCGGGGGAAAAAGGGCATCGTATATGATATGAACTGGTGAATTAAAGAATATGTGCAAGGCATTTTAGTAATTTATGCTTTGGAATTACAAATGGCATTTTCTTAGTAAAATGCTTTTTGGGTAGAATGGAGTATCTGGAGTTTTTGAAGACATGGACAAACTCCTTCACTGTTTCACCTGCTTTTTGCATATACAAAAACAAATCCTAAAAATCACGTTGTATATTCCGTAGCACAGGAGTGTTCCAAGGTTTTTATGAGAACGCTGCTGAGGGCCAGTATGTACCTACGAAAGACTGGATAACTCCCCTTTGGAATTCCCTGCTCGATTTTTGGAAAGTGTTTTTGGAGTTTGGGAGTTTGAAATGGAAAATACCTTCAAATTGTTGGTAGCGCGGTTAGCCCAGGGAGAACAAAGATTCAAGTTGGACTATCCGAGGTAAGAACTAAGAATCAACGTGAGATTTTTTATCCTGATACTCAACTGAGTGGGCCAACAACAACGGACGTTGTGGACCTCAAGCCAAAAACGTACCAGAAGCCTAAAAACGCCAGTAACTCAAGCCGAAGCCGGAAGACCAAACAAAATATTTACCGAATATTTACCGAATTTTCACCCAAAGTAGGTAACAAGTCACTTAGAAAGATCGGTGAAAAGATCCGCTGTCTCTTGTTTAACAGCTAAATTGACCTAGAAATGGATAAACATCTGTCTGTAGCATTTAAGACGGCTGAATATCTGTCATTTGTTTCCTACATGTGCCATTCTTCAGGTGTGATTTCTGGCCTGCGTTTGCAAGTGGGATAATTAATTGTCTCAGTTGACGCCAGAACACATTACAATTTCTAAGCCCGCATTCTGGATGTTGGTTTGCTTTACAATCAAACTTACATAAACATATGATGACACTCTGCAAACTCGAAGGAGCAAACACGCGGAACACCACGATGCGGGCAACAAGCTACGCTCAAGTTTGTTGCATGGCACCTACTAGCACAGACCGTTTTTGTCAGTTTTTGTCAAATTCTCGAAATTCTCAAGTCTTTAGGTGCTTTTTATAATGGCTGCTTCTCAGCATTTTGCTCGCACCCTTGTTATGCACGTCAAACCAAACGGTTAACAGTTTAAATACTAAGCAGGGTGAGTGGCACATGCTTTACATCTACTTAAGCATCCATATTTGCATATATTTGGACACCAATATGGCTTGCAATAACATGCCACAGGATACAACGGCACAGGCAGTTAAGCACGTTCTGGCGACCAGTTTATTTGAGGCCCTCAACTAGTAACTGTGATGAAGTTTTTGTCCTATAGCTGAAGCCGAAATGCTCAAAAGCACGGTATTGATTCCCCACCCTCCGGGAATCATCAAGGACGAATACTTTGAAAACAACCTTCGGAATATCGATTTTGCTCCTTTGGTAGTAGAAATTGGTACTGCTCGGTCACAAGAGACCGACTAGTAATGCGAGTAACTGGCAACTAGAGGCAGGCAACATCACTCACCCTTTAAACATGAAATTCTCAACACGTCATCACGAGATGGCTGGTTCCATTTCTCTCTACGTTTCCAACACTTATATAAGGGGATTAATTTGTGTTTCTCCTAAGTGACTCAGTTTCCTGTCAATCAGTTTAGCGTACCATGGCGATTAAATTCTGAATTAAATTTTATTCTGTTGAACGCTTGTGTCCGGGGTTTCTTCCGTGTTTGAGTGGAAGTCAATTAAGCGCACTCTGAAATTTTTTCAGGAAGCTGAACATTCAGCAGTATTCCGAAACACGCAAGGAACACAAAATACCGTTTTGTTTAATAATATCTTATTTTAGCCACTTTTCGCATGCCCAATGTGCTATATGAAGCAAGTAGGATGACCCTGCTGATGGTTGCAATTGAGAGCCGATATGGTGCGAGGGTATTTGCGGATGTGATATTCTTGTATATCATCAGCAAGTTAAACAAGCTTATTGTGGGTGGAAAAACGCGTATTGAAAAACTGAAAGTGTCCTGCATAAACAATATATAGGACGATTAACTCTGTTTGGAATGCTGATATGCCTCTGGAAAACTGTCACCCATGCAGCCATCTATGTTGCTCAATTCGCACGCAAGATGTGGATGGTAATATTTCCACGCTTGTGACATACTTACATGCTTTGGTTGGATATAAACCTCCTTAGCATTCACCTAAAACCCAAGTATCCTGCCTATCGCTCTGTTACCAAACCCTTGATTTTTGGTTCTACAGCAATCAGTACGTCGTTTTGGATATTTTGATTCTTCGCATTGTTATCGCCGATGTTAAAATGGTCAAAAAGCCCGTGTTGGCTGCACAACCGCCGACCCAACGCTACGCACCACTACGCTCCCCAATAACGCACTGATGATGTCACCTCGATTGGTGATGAAACGTATGCAATCGAATTGCCCAGCTCAGCGAACAAGCCAACGACCATCTACGCTACCTGAACTACCGACATTTTCCAATATAGAAAAGCCCATGTGTTCTGTGAGACGTCTTTAGAGTTCACACGGGTTATTTCTGGAACCAATATTCAAGCGACCGGAAGCTGTGACACTGGGGTCATGTACACATGCGGGGAAAGTTGTAAGTCAATTTGGTCAGGTGCACGCCTGATCCATGTCACAGTTCAGCTTTGCGTAATTTTGGACAGCGCCAGGAAGTTATAATTCAGTCTAATGCGAGTCACTTAGTCAACCTGGAGACCGTAGGCTATCCGTTATTACCAAGCAGAAAAATGTTTACTCAAAAGCAGCTTAAGTAAGACTTTTGACTAAGTGAGGCGACAGAGCTCATAATTGTCGCGCAGATAGACTTATAACCACAGTAGCAGCTGAAACCCAGTTGGCAATTTTCAGAAAAGAAATACGAATTTCTTAGGGACGATTTTTGCAGCCATTCACGTTAATTAGAATAGGGACACTGAAACTACTGCAATAGTTGCATGAGTCAGAAGCCATAGCCATATGATTATGATAATGAGACAATGAAGATCTCGCACGGAACGTCCGTTCACGTTTGTTCAACGCACAACTGTGCTTTTCAAAATGCCGTTTCTTCAGAGTCATGTGCAGTAGTTTGTGATGTGTAACATTTTTGCTGTGCACGTTGACCCATAGCAACCGAGCGGTAAATCTTCCTTGGTCATTATATGGCCTCATACCAATCAAAAGGGACATAGTTCAAAACGTTTCTGGGCCAGTTCATTGTTTGTATGTATTGAATTTCATGCTTTTTACTATTCCTACGGAAATGACGTATATTTTTGATTTTTCTAGGCCAGTGGGCAACAAGGTTGGCAGTAATTTTGTGGCCAGCCAGGTTTCTCCTCCCCGGACATGATTTTTTTCTCTCCCAATCTCTCAGTAACCGCACAAGCTCACATCGTACGCTGAAGTTGCTAACCCAGTGCCCGTGGCTGGCTCCTAAACGTCGTCGTGATACCGGATATTATATAAGGGGTCTGGCGCACCAGCCATCAAAAACTATCAAACGGATATGCATGGCGGTATGATTAATTCTTCCGAAAGTGAGCTAGCTCTCATATTTAAGGATGGCATCAATAGCTGGTATGGCGTCAAAACGACTGGAGGATACATTTGGGTGGTTCGTTGTTTAATCCCTGGTGTTCATTTATTCTTGCGCTTGCATATGTTGAGACTGTTTATTACGGATTTCGATTCCCACCTCGCTCATCATTGTGTCAAAATTTCTACCCAGTTCCCTAAGATTCGTCATTTATGACTTCACGCAGTACCGTTTTGAATGCAGTTTTCAACCTACAAACATACATGATTTGGTTGTGACTTTGAACAGTCGTGAACCACTCTTCATAATTTCAGTTTGTGGTCAGAAGCAGTAACCTTATGCATTCTCACGATCTACCTCGAGTCTTTGGTAAACCAGTATGCTCGTTTTTCGGTTGCTCTTTTGAAATCTGGGATAATCGTGCAGACCTACTCATCAAAATATCCCTCCAAATGTTCCCATTTTCGGTGATATGGCGGTCAGGAGTGTTCAGCAATTGCGCACTTCGTCCATAAAAACAGAGCTGCCGATTTTCTTTCCATTTATGTACAGAATGCATTGTTTTATTTGGATCCCGCGGAGCTTATGCTTTTCAGATTTGGCAAAGCAGGCCATAATTTTTACCATGCACTGTTGGTCCCCCAGCTTGAACAGTCCCACGAGCATGCAGCTCACTCACGGCAGTTCCTCATTTTAGACTACGTATATGACCCTCTTGAATTTTGTGGCTGAGTATCAGCCAGTCTACTAGGTATTCAATGTACGTTGGGTCATGCGACTTAATACTCAGAGTCAACCTCTCCAGGCCGTCTGACTAGTTCTTGGAAGCAAAGTTTTGCACTCTCATAGGATTGCCTAAGGCTTTCGATTTTTTTCGCGGGTTTGCTGGCTTTCTATCATCCAACATAAATGGACCCTCGATTCTGAAGTTTCTTCGTTTTCTAGACCATGAGGAATAATTTATTTCATAATACAATCTGAATGTAGTTGATGGACATTGAGCGCGGAAATCTGATTTGGAGCGCTGATCTAGGATTGGACTTGCATTAAACGTAGCCACATACCTCGGAAGCTTCACTTGCAAACTCACTTCACCTCTTCGGTAGTACTTTATTTGGTCTGTTTTGCAATTATTTGACAATCGCATTGTCAGTTGTCAGACGCCCAAAAAGCATCCCAGTAGCATTACTGAATAAACTCAAAATTAGGCGGTGCACATATCACGGAAGTTTTAATTACAGTCTGTTTACAGTTTGGATGTAAACTCAAGTCACACTGTGAAGCATCTTACTGCACCAGAGCCTTGGTCGCACTGTGGTGAACTTTGTGGTTAATGGTTCCATAATTTTTACACCAGTCCTCATGGCTCTTGATTTGCGCTGATGTCTAAACAAATGAATGTATAATCTTACTACACTTTGGATAGACGTTCTGTGTAAGTCTCACTCATGCGTACCAACTAACTAAAGAAAGATACTTCTTTGGTTTCATCTTTCTCCAACTTCATCGGGTGTCAAAGTAAACTATTATTTTCTGAAAATGCAGCCTCCGAAATGAAGAGCTGATGCTTCAACCACTGTGGTATCCTACCCGATAATATAAACCGGTGTGTTAACGGATGGAAAATCGAAAAATGGTGAAAGCCTTCTTGCACACTTTCAAAGATCAGCTTTATATTTTCGAAACACGTGAACGGAAGAACACGTGTTTGACTGTCGTATATATATATAAAGTATCAAAAACATCAAACCGTGGTCCAACTGTAAATCCGTCTCAGGTGTCGGTTCTATTTTGATCTATGTTTCCTAGTCCTGATATGGCATAAGTAACGCTGCATTGGTCTCTCCTTCTTCTAACAGCATATCAATGAGGTGATGGTGTGTTGGGGTCACCTATCCACGTGCCCATTCCTTATCTGGAGGCCGACGTTAGAGGTAAAAATCATCCCCACTCCATATTGTGCGAGATTTGGCACGTTTGTCTGGGTCTTGATTAGTGGAACACCGCTATCTTGGCCTCAGCCACAAATTCCGGTGGTAGAATATCCAAAATTGTCCGTACATTAGCAGTTCTCACGGCGGCTATTATGTAGCGGCGTGCGGCCTACCCCTGTATGGCAGTAGCAACCTGTCCGGTTTGTCTGTAGGTCGCTTGGATTTGTTTCACTAATCCGTTCTCCACCTTTGCCACCGAGCTTTCAGGTAGGACGTTAGAAACGGGATAGCGTAGTGCCGGTGAAACTTGTTCTACACATTGGTTTCCGAAATCAGCTAACAATTCGAATTGAGGAATGTTGTACCCTATCGGAAACAATCGTATCAGGTAGACCGCGCGATGCAAACACGCTGCATTAATCAGAATTTACAGACGCACTAAGTACAGTTGTAGTCTAAACCGCCTATATTCATTAGGAACAAGCGTCGATTGTCATAAGCATCATATACTGATAAAAGGGCCACAATTTTCCGCCTGTGTGCAGATCCACCCTCGAGGCCGCCACTGCTATGTTGATGTGGATTCTGCTGACAGGCATTACATTGCTGCACCATCAGTCCCAAATCATGATTGACATTAGGCAATTATACATAACGTTGGAATCTGGCCTTCATTAGCGTGTTACCGTGGTGATCAGGAAGTAATTCGTAAAATTGTCCGGACGGTATCTTTCCGGAATAATCAACCTTAATCCCCATAATAAACATCCGTCTTCCAACTTTAGTTCATGGATTCACGGATTGATACACAGGATCGAGGATTTGCCAAAGTTTCCCGGGTTGGTTGTGTCCTTGTCGTTCTGCAGTTGTCGTTCACCTGAAAGGCACAAGCGAAAAAAGGGTGTAGCACTGCTCTTTAAGTTCTTAGCGCAGGATAGTATGTTTACCAGCCCGAGGACTCGCATAGTAAAGTGTCTACTAGTGCTTTGAACTGAGTTCTAGAAGGAGCGTGGACAACTATCGAAGGAAGGTTATTCCACGCAGCTACTACACAAATAGAGAAAAAAGTTTGCCTGATAAAAGTGTTCGCTCTGAGCTTGAAAATCTTCTTACCATGTCCCCGCCGTGTGTTTGCTGGCTCAACGGTGAAAAACCTGTTGGCCAAACCTTGTTCAAACAGGGCATAAGTAAGAATTAGGTCTCCTCGGAGGCGGCGATACTCGAGGGGAAAGAGGTCAAGCGCCGTGAGACGCATTTCGTAGTCCACGGATTTAAGGCC
>SJOL01011097.1:229109-418465 GCA_004794785.1 Opisthorchis felineus | reverse complement strand
CATAATTGCGGCTTGTGCAATAATAAAGAACTCCAGATACCAGATATTTTATTCGCTTGGGGGAAAGCCAGGCAAGCGAAACAGCTCATTCGGTTCGAATAGGCAAACATCACACATCCGCTGGAAAAGGCAGGTCACGGAGGAGGCTAATGAGACGGCCGCTACCACTTGGACAATGAGAACAGAACGGAGATGCCCAGATCGTGTGCACCATGGCCAAACAATGACGGAATGTGAGCTACCAAGCCAAGCAGAGGCCCACAGCAATGTTGTGTGCGTGTGCCCAATGGGTTGTGTGGAGTATGATACGTTCTCAGGTCCTTAACTCAGCATACACGCTTTCGCACGTATCAAGCACAGCTCTCATGTTATACTTCGAGTAATGTTTGGTGCGAAATAACCCGTATGCGGGTGAAAGAATTGTGGCTTACAGTTGGCGGACAACTGACCTTACCACTGACAAGCATTAGCTTGATCGTTTGAAACGTTTCATATAGCATTAAGTACTGCCCATTTTTTAATATATTTTTGGTTTTTCTCTGCTATCCAGGATTAATGAAGTAACTTCAAAAGATGATATGCAGATTAGCCCTTGATTCAAAACTGAGTGCATTGATTTTTGACGCGCCATTCAAAGAAGCTTTGCACAGACCACTGCTATCCGACGAAATATGGCCTAGTCAGAATGGTAGCGTAAATATTTTCTGCCTTCAAAATTTTCTATTGTTAGTAAGAGATCGTGAAGCCTCATTCTGTACCAAACTGTCAATATGTTCAAAAACTGCATCTGACTCTTATCACACCCCACTTCTTAATCGATAAGTTTGGCAGAAAATTTTAATTTTATGTTGTGTTTTTGCACATTCGAAAACTGAGCGCAATGTGTTCCTAATCTCCGTAAAAGATCAACTGCACGAACATGTTCGTTGCAGCAACTAAAACAACTGTAGCGTGGATTCTCACCTTAGAACGTCTTCAGTGCAGACAAATGCCCTCGCGGCCTACAAAAATAAGTGAGCGGTATGCACCGCACACGCAAAATAAAATAATTCCCTTTAAAAGTTTCTTCTTCCAGTCTTATCTGCAATTAATCTTCTATTGTTCTGTATTCCACCAACGCTTCTAGTTAAATCGCAACTGCCCAGATACACCCACTTTTGATAACACCAGAGTAATGTCTAGTGGATTCAGACATCAGAGAAATCAACCAACTTTGCTTTTGGAATTCTGAAGTAAAGTATAACGACAACTGAGGTTGAGGGATTTCAAGGTAGATTTTTTTAAAATGCAACCTGTTGCGACCACAAAATTTCAGACGGTCTTTTGTTTGCAAAGATGCTTCTTCAGGCAAACGAATAAACAAGTAACTACCCTTGAAGTTAATGCCATATTGGTGGAAATATTTTAGGTCTACATACCAATAGTCACTTGGCAAAAAAAACCGGAAGAAAAATGTGGTGGAAATGTTTCCAAAAACCTGAAGAAGGTTGAACCTATGCCGTATTTAGGCGACCGCCTGTGGTCAGGATCACCGTCATATTCGCAGGCTTAGTCGGTCCTTTATTGCTTAGCTACTAAGCCTAAATCCACCCCTACCCTATCCCATTTAGCTACTTGTTGTCACTAACCCAACTGTGATAGACTTTAACTCATTATCGTATTCTTTCGATAGACTCCATCCTACCTGATACCTCCTGTTCCCAAGCTTCGGGTGCCCTGTATGATTGACATCCCCTCCAACCGGAATGTGCACTGCATCGAAAGAGATCTCCAACCTAACAAAAACTGCTTATGACTATACCATGGCTTTGTTCCACCACCATGGCCGACTGAAAATCCCTCTGCCCTCAAAATCACATATCCGCAGTCCGATCATCACAAACAGGACGTCGGTTACGAGGCTGTGAAGAAACAAAAATGCACCGGTGCAATAATAGCAAAGCACTGCCATACCCCGTCCCTTGTCGTGCCCCTACTAGTCTATTCGTTCTTTTGATTGCGCCAAATTGCGCGCTCGTTCCTTTGCCTGTAAGCACGAACAAAGTCTTTAGCTCTCTTCCTTCAACCTCTGGGACTAGTTAGATCTAATCCGGTGAACCCTACCTTCGGACCTAACCATACCGATTTTTTTATTACAGTATGCCTCTTCCAGATGTTCAACGATTCTACTTACTATATTGGTTTGGTGGTAAGTGTCACCACCACCTAACTCTCGCAAATATACTTTCCACCCGACTTTCTGCCGGAAGTGACACCGGTGAGTCTCGTCAGTTTCAGCGTGCACCATTTTTTGAGAATAGTCTTGCCGCTTGTCTGCACTGTGAATTTCCTCATCTCTTCATGTTTAATTGTACTTTTTGTGACTCTGGCCATTTACTCATCCGCCTAAGGTCACTCACGGCCAGCAGCGATTTTTCAGGCTTGGTTCTAGTCAACGGGCTTCATCAATTAGCTAGCCGTATCCCACGCCCCATTGTTCTGTTTTTTTTTTGCTTTCCACATTCTACGATTACTTGCCGCCTTGTGCGTCTGTCCTTCTGTTTGTATTTCCCCCGCGTTGTGTCGTTTTCGGCCACGTTTACGTTGATCATGCCTTTTTCGTTGTGCTCCCCACAATTTGGGAAATAAACCTATTGTTGTAATAATTATTATATTAGTAAGAGAGATATGAATTAAAGGTGATGCTTATGAGTCACCTTTGTTCATGTTGATCTATACGGTAATAGGAGCGTTCGCGATTTACTAACTCTAGCTGCTACCTTTACGTATTAGTCCATCAGCAGTCCAAGAATAAGCATGTTGTTGCTGTGGACGCTTTGGTGGAGTTAGTGGATAATGTATACAAAACAAAATTTTCAACTGCATGTTTAAAAGCGTATTGGTGGAAAATATATTTTGCCAGCCTATCGGATAGGCCTTTTTTGTTATGCAAAGGTTTGATAGAGTAGTCAGTATGTATTCCACAAATAGTCTTGTGGCATATTCCATCTTGAAAACAGGGTCCCTTTCATAAGACTGTCTTTGAAGCTTTAGTTCTGCAAGAATATCCTACAATACCGAGTAGCACTTTAAAAAACATTTTCTTAATGCAGAAATTTGCCGGAATCAACCATCGTAATGCCGTCAATTGAAAATGTCAAAATTGACATCAGGATGATATCGGGCCCACGAGTTACTAGAGCGATATTATTTTTGTTGCCGAATGGAGCCGATAAAGCAGCTAGAACAATCTGTCCAAAATCTGAACGTCAAAAGATAAAAAACGAGTAGCGAGTTTGATTGCTCTTGTGTGGACATCTTGGGGTTCTATTTATTCCAGCACTAAGTTTGGGATTCAACCATGTATCAAGATTTGACCATACAGTTTATTTTGATAAAATATTTTATAATGTATGAAAGCCTATGACAGCCCGGACATAAGTATTCAGACGGAGATCTCATTAGAATAAGAGACATATGTTATACTGAAGGCGTTCTAAAAATGCAACGAATGTCACTATGTTACAGTTGTCTTTTGCCTACAGACTCACCCCATATTATCTTCCAGTTCATTTCCAGTTCACTTTGCTGTTCAGCTATCCGAGGGTTGGAATTTGGAATTTCCTCCAATTCCCAAAACATTCAAATGTATACGCTGTGTCTGGTTTGCGCATACGTGAAAAACGGTTCTTTGGCAAATGCCTCCAGGATATGCTAGGCTTACAATTTTTCGATGAGAGATAAGGCCGTAGACATATATGGCCGCCACAAAAACCAAAGTGAATCTTTCGATTTTTCCTGTTACTTACCCAAATTAATGGGTAATTTGTACGCTAATCATGTTAAAATAGGGTTTTGTTTTTCGATAATGTAGGATTTTAGAAAATCGTTCGTCTATTTTCATTAGGAAGTTCTGGTTTGGTTTGTTTGACATGATGATCACCAGCGATCTGTCAGTGCACAGTTCTTTCAAGGCTTTGCAATCTTGGTGAAGGAGTTCAACTGCCTATGTTAACTCGTGTTGATTCCGGTCATTCTGTAGTTTTGCTGCCAGTGTATAGAGTGGCTGTCCTTTGGTGATGGATTAACCTGTTTTAGAGTGCCAGTCTTGCCACACTTTACACTTTCATCTCTATATTTTCATGTATTGGAGTCAGTTACCAACCGGAAATCCAATCATTTGTTAATGGTTATATTTTTACGCATATGCAAGATAACAGCTGGTAATTCCGAACGCCTTACGCGGAATTTTTCAGTGAGTTGAGCGGTTCTTTCAACGCAAATGCTTCCAGCAACATATTCATCATTTTAGGTTAAGAATACGGGAAATGGGCGAGACACCATAGCTCCTTGGTTACACTTGAGTGGCAGTTCATCAATTGAAGGCACTACCAAAATCAGCGATTACACAACGTGATATGTAAAAAAAACTAAGGGTACAAGTTTGACAGCAGCAAATTGTTTTGCGTCTTATGCAACCCGCGGGACTACGGTGTGCCATTTTGCACTATCCAAAGGAAAATATCCACTAACTAGTTGCGAACTTGTTAAATCGACATGCAGAAGCTGAGTAGAATTCCAATTATTGATGTATTTCAAAGACCACTGAGGTCGACTGAGATCAGTCTGGCAATTGGGGTTAAAATAGTTTCACTCGACTTACGTGCGTCTGAGAGCAACCAGGATGTGTCAATAAGTCTATAAGGAATAAAATCAAACCCGCATTTTCTTCTTCATTTGGTTGAACCAAAATTATCAGTATTATGAATGGTACTGAAATACCCTGCAGGGACATTTCTACCTGGATAGAACGCATTGGTATATAGATTTAAGTTTCAACAGTCTTTGCCAGAAAACAATTGAACAGTGCGAACCAGCTTGCACAGTTGTAGTGTTCATGAAGTAATCAAGTGTATCTTGAATATTTTCAACGTTTGAGTGCATAAAAATATTTCGCACGTTACTGGTAGTGCCGCATATTCTGAATTTGATCACTGAGCATTGCCCTCATTGCTTCAAACAATCGTGGATAAAGTGGACAAACTGCTTAAGAGATATAAAATGGATTGAAAATCATGAATTTCTTACAGAGGATATTATCACGAGCGTCAAAACCAGGATCGTCCAGCATTCCTTCATTCAAGGCTATTCCGCCAATATTCCGGACCACTGCAAGTAGTCGAATGCGGTTATCGCGTTAAGCATGATTCAGTGCAAGCTGGCTTCAAGTCAGAATTATCTACTCTGAGCAAGTCAAGCAAACTTGCACGAAGCGGTGACATTTAGTCATCGGATCAATCAAACCAAGCAGCGTACCACTGTCCGAAAATGTCTGCTTCAAAATGTCTAAGTGCAAGTAAAATTCATTACGTTTGAAGGTAACTCAGATTTCAAAGTTTAAAGGCTCATTATTATTGCAAACTATATTATTGTTTATTTCGTTCTGATCAGTGATGATGTCGAGGAAATTTCTAATGCGTTCGAAAATCATGGACGGACAACAGTTAGTAGTTTGTCGTTGCAGAACATTGTAAAAAATGTATACCGAATGTCGTTAATCGAGTAGATCACTCATCTGACTGAGGGTTAGTGTATATAAGCTTTGCGTACGAAACGAAAGTCGATACTAGTTAGCGTGCAGTCATCTGAGGGGGGGGGGTAACCGTAAGTTGACCACCGATTCCGCTGGACATTTGTTCGTCCGGGTCACCATACGCTATCCGCTTCTGGTTCGTGAAATTTCGTTTGAATGGACAAACTGGTGGATTAAGTTCGGTCGTTTGAAAGGTGGGATAGAAGGCCGAAGATTCAGTTAGTTTCTAAGCCACCACCTGCTCAGATATATCACGCAAAACCGACTGCAGACGTCAGGGCTTCAATTAGATAATCTTTTTAGCTTTTCCAGTTTAGTTCTACGAGAACTTGCCTTTCAACGGTGTGCTTTTATATATACGTTCTAATATATACTTTCTTCCTGCAAGTACCGTTAGCTTTCATTTCAGATGCTCGACATGTTAGCAATAACGGAACAAGTATTTGCAACGGTTACAAGGCTCAAACTTGGATAAATCGACCAAAAACGGTTTCCACCTAACACTGAGTAAGTTAAAAGCTATCAAACTGTAAAGTGGTGAGATCGATTCCATAAATTCATCATCGTCTTCCGGAGTGGGGACTAGGTGCCCCAGCTTCCACCTTCACTAGTTCAGACAGGGTGCATCAGTTAACAGGCCGAGATAGAAGCTATATTCTGTAAAAAGAAACGTGCGTCCTACCGGGCTAAAAATTGGTTTCCGATGAAAACCCGCCAACTGCAGCCAACGTTATAGGCCAATGCGTTTCAGATGTCTCATCCGGTTATCTGGCAGACTCTTGCGTTTGTATGTTTACGAGCAAACATCTTGCCTTAATGCTCCTGGTATCCAGTCGACCCTGAAAGGTCAAGTATTTGGCAAGTAATTACATTGTAATACTTGCAGCTGTGTTGTTTTGGTATTGCGCAAACCCTAAGGACGATGCTGTATGACATTCGGACAATGAGAGTAGTTTACCTTTTCTAGGGTTTGACTTAGCGAACGGACCGTTTCAGAGCTCAAAATCACAGTTTGTCTACACTAGTAAGCGTAGTTAGAAACAGTTGATAGTGTGCTGCTGCATGTTCCGCATTTACTTTGGCCCATCTCAGAAATAGTTGGATTTCCCCAACAATATTTATAACCACAGTATCATTCCCGTGCACCTCACGTCAGATATGAGGGATGCAAGACAACTTTAGTTTTTAATCCCGTGCTCCTTACTCGGGCTTCTTGCACCTAGAATAACACAAGCTCACTTATAATACCAATTGTTTGAAAAATGGTTCAACTTTACTAGATAAGCCTAGATAAGTCTAAGTGCACCGCAATCCGAAGTAAAGTCCAGAATAATGTTAAACTCAAGAAAGTTTGTTCTGGTATTTGGAGTTTTAAACGTCTATCCTCCGGAGAAAGGCCACCTGTTGCATCGTTTCATACGTAAGCCAAATCCAGATCCCACGTGAAGTTCAAGTACAAGCCATTCCCGTCCTACAGATCCAACATATACTGGAGCTTGCCGAACTTGTCTTTGATACAGAATATACAGCGTTTTCGACTAGTCATTTTCATGTCTTGTATTCTCCTAAAAATGTCACCGGATCATCCGAAGCTGACCCAGCCTTCCTCCACCTTCAGCACGAAACATAAATAACACAGCAGCGTATATTGATGGAAGCAGCTAAATATCGCCAAAGATCTGTGAAATCCGTGCTCATTCTATGCATAGAAATCGCTCTGTCAATCACTGATACAAGGCTGATCTAGACAATATTAAGTGTGAAAACACTTACAACGCAGAAAAATGTGAACAGCTTTCATTCCGAGAATTATCTTGAAATAGTCTCCGCTCAACGCCGCAAAAGCCAATCCGCGTCCTTTTGTTGGGAACAGCACTGTCCACCAAAGTGCCGATGTTCCTCCCTAAACTGAACATTGGCTAGTGATGCGCTCCGTACAAACAGACTATATCATATGACCTGAAAAACCGGATTCAAAATAGTGCAAATGCAGTTCCGAAAAATAAATAAATGCAGTGATGAAGAACAAATTGGAGAGATTCTTGAACAAAACTTGCTCACAAAATCGGAATGCAAAAATAGCGTCTCCAAAAATGCAAGCATTTACAAAATAATGCAGCCGTGTACATTCGGCCATTTGTTGGTGGACTTCTAATTCCAAGTATTCCATCGCATCTCCCTCTGTCATCTGCGGTACCCTCACCGAATTCCATTTCAAAGAAAATAAACCGCGAAACATGGTGAACTGGACACTGTCAATAAGCAAAATATATCGATATCAATGTGCAGGCAATGGGTTATCCATCATTACATTTCGCCTGTAGCACACGCCGCCAATGCTAGTTTAGTAATGGTGTTTTTGCTGACGTTGGCGATTGCGAGCATTTGTCAATTTTTCTCCAACTTTTGGACTCTTGGCATATTGGCTTGCTGCGTGAAAGCCAGCGTATTCACACTCATATATAAAACGTAGTCGAAAGTGTTGACCACAAATCTGAACCCGATTGACCCGATCGACTAAGATAAAGATTAGTAATATATTCTGATTGTCACCCTATGGAACACCCTACGGGGTCACTTGGAAGGTCAGTGCTCAATAGAAGACGAATTTCATATCGGGATTTCTACAATATTCGTATACGGAAGCACGTCGCACAAATTTTGTACAACAGAAGGAAAAACTATAGAATAAATAATATTCGGCCTGATCGACTTGCAAGTGCTACAATTTAATTACACACTAGCGCTTCTATCCGCGTAATAACGGTGAAAGGGGGAAAGCCCTTTGATAAAAAGTTATTTTATAGCAAACAAGAAATAAGTAGTAGTATGAGGAGGAGGAGATAAAATTCTTATGTGCACACAATCTTTGAAAACCGAAGAATTTCATGGGTCCTCTTTCACTTTTATGAATGTCTGAGGAATATTACACAACACAAGCAAACGGTGCCAATCGNTTCACCTTCCATCAGATGCAGGGCTACTAACCATAGACTGCTCGCGTGGTTCGTCAGTGGTATCCATTTTTGCACACCTTTTTCCTTCAAATGTCGCATGCAAGCCACCGATTTTGTAGTTGCCACAGTTTGGTTGGCCTCAGTAGCTGGTATATCCAGAACTTCTTCAGGTATATCGTGCCATTTCCAAAGCTGGGCACAGTTTACTCTCTCCTCTTCTCGAGTGTCCTGAAGTGTACAAACGTTCCCTCGATGATCAGCAACAACAAACGAGCCTTGCCGCGAATGGCACAATTCCGCAACGCCAGTCCACTCCTTCCAGGATTATGATGATCATTTCCATTTGACCTTCGCACCCATGGGGAATGGTCATGTCCTCCTAGCTGCCGTTTTCTGTCTAATCCTCTCCTAAACGGCGGTCAAGTTTACTAGATCTCTACTGCTTTCCTCCTCTAGCTTCTCCGCAAACAGGATTGTTGTCCACCACAAACCACTTTCCTGATCGTCTGGAAGGCGCGGATGTCGACCGTGAACCAACATCAATAGGGACTTCCCGGTAGTTGACTGGATCAACCAACAATGTGCTAACCAAACCACGCGCAAGTTCACTTCAAGGCACCACCTTTGGCTTTTAGCCACTACTAAGTCGTTCGATTATTGTGTGTAGTTAGACCGTTTGTTTGCGGGTGGTATGGTGCCTTCCTTAGCCGTCTGATGTCCAGATTCTAAAGGCAACCCCTAGATTACTCGCTCTCCAAAGAAGGCTCCTGGTCAACTAGGATCCCCTTTGGTACCCCATGGTTATCTACGATGTAGTGCGTTAGCGCTCTGGCGATCGTCGTCCCCCGTTGAGTTTGTAAGGCTGTCACCTCGGCCCACCGCAACAAGCCTTCCGCCAATATTACGACATATTGATTTCCAATGAATGTCAACTGAGAGGGATCCATTAGGTCAACATACCATAACTCGCTCATCGCTCTCCATGGGGTAACCTGCCTGTGTCGTATCCCCTTCCATCAGTTGGCACCGCTAACAGGACACCACGTAATTAATTAACTCACTTCTCATCACCGGTCAGCATACCATCTGCCGAAGTCGGTCGTACGTCTTGGTGCACCCTGTGTGTGGCATCTCGTGTCACAAGACGATCAAGTTCCACCCCAACACGCATGGTACTACGGACAGCATAACATCTGAATCGGTATCGTTCCAGGATCTTATGCCAGTTTCACTCATGCTGAGTCCATCGAAGTGAAGCTGCAGCGTATCCATTACTCCGTCACCCACCCTGCTCTCCGCACTCTTTCGTCGAACAGGACGGCTGTGGCTCTCGGTAACACGGGATCCCACCGCTGTAGTTTCACCAACCTTCCGGGATGCAAGTCGACTAGGAAGTTATTGGCGCCAATCAGGATCTTCAGGGCCCTAGCTCCGGGCTGTGATTTTGACAGCTAATCAGCCAGGTGGTTCTCCTTTCCTGACGCGTACGGGATCGTGAAGTCGTACTCTCTTAACCAGAATTGCCAGCAGGAGAGCTTTTCGCGAGAACCTCTTGTGGTCCTGATCTACTCAAGTGGTTTGTGATTGGTCTGGACGTAACATATTTGTCGCATCAAATATGACCTCCAATTTAACAGGGCTTAAACGCTCGTAAAACAGTTCTTCTCTATGGTTGAGTACTTCTGCCCAAGACTAGTCAAGACATGACCATCAAACCTGATGACCGTTTACCTCTGCTTTAAGAATAGCGCCGATACCTTGGTCACTAGGGTCCGCCGCAATAGGCAACATTTCCCAGAGCCTGAGCAGTTTGACCAAACATGCGTGCTTTGGCACGTTCGAAGTCCAGATGCGCTTCCCTGTCTATTCCAACTTTCGATTTTGCCCTACCAAGCCTTAAAGTTGAGCAGCAATTGTGTTGAAGTGCTAGACAAACCGGGCTTATTGTGCTGCTCGTCCGAGAAACTGCTATATGGTCTGCTTTGAACTGAGTAGTCCCCAGCTCTGAATATTTGCCAATTTCTCCGGCAGTGAGCCATCATCTTCGTGACCTACTTTGTGCCCGATCATTGTCACAGAACTGTGCACGGGCTGTGGCCTGGCTTCACAGATCCGCAGCCTTCTGAATACGCTTTAATAGAGACTGGTTCTGATTTGCTATACACCAATATAGCATTTCCATACATGGCAATATTCTGTCATCAATCTGCTAAACGAAGCGCCAACCACCGGAATGTGAATGGTGCCCACAACAAACTAAACTGTATCCCTCTAGATTGAACTTCAGTGAAATAACGGGAGACCTGGAGCGAATCGAAAATCTTCGCAAACAAAATAGATATTTCAAATGGATTTACGGCCAGTTCATTCAAATGCCGGAATTTTACACAAAATCGGTATTTCTCGTTCCATTTCTGTAACAGCCCAACCTGGAATTTGCACGCAATATCGTCCTCCTCGATGATGCCTCTCGGATTTCCTCTATTAGATGAGGCGGCGGCTGACGACGCCGTAAAATCAAAAACTTTCGAAGTCTCAAATTAAGGCAGGGCAAAATACCTGTGGATTTCCCTTCCTAGTGTTCACAAACGTTTGGTATGCTCCGTTATCTCCAGTGTTAAGTAAGTGGCGCAATTGTCGACTTCGTTGCAGTTCTCCTAAAGCCGAATTTAGATGATTAGTTAACTCGTATAGGAATCATTTTGCAGCAAATTGATTTCGCGTGCTACTAGGACTCACCTTTTTATTAGTGGTGGAGTTTTGCACCAGTTGGCTTCTGGCACTAAACCCTTGCTTATCTATTAGCGCTCCTGCTAACTGAATGTGATCTTCCAAACAAGGAACGTGGTCTAAAGATTCGGAGTCCTACTGGTCCCACAAAAGGTTTTCCTACATCGCATCAAGACCAGAGTATAATGTCGTCAGACTTTGTGGCATTTTCAAACCGTGGAATTTCGACAGGTGGGTGTGTTAATTGGCAAAACTAACTGGGTGAACACGTTCAGTGAATGCGCACGGAGACATTATTTAAGGCAGTAGATGGATACTATTCCGGATGGTCTGCAGGAACATGAAGGCGATGTCTTCATTGAGAGGTGCAGGACTTTCAACAGTGTCGTGCGTGTAGCACTTAGACATTTGTCGTTCCAAACGGCGTAAATTATCGTAACTGTCGGACGCGTTACAGTAAAAAATGTTATTAAAAAACCAAATGAAGTAGAACTGAACAACATCAAAGTAGTCTTCATACATATCCACATGATTTTGTTACATATCTTTGTTACTGGCAGAAATAGTTAGTATGCAAAATAAATTTTTCGACTTCGGGCGAGTTAACAGATGGTTAAGACTTTTGTAACAGAAAAGCGAGTGTTGCGAGTCTTATCCTCACCATTTAGTTGGGGCCAATTTGCGTCATGACCTTCAATCGTAACCGGCTATCCGACAAAAATCTTAAGTACACATAAAACTTTCTAGGAAAGTAAAAGCTGACAAATGTTCCATTCGCTGATATAATCATGAAACAGATTAACGGTTCTACTGCACTTATCCTTGTTGCACTGTCCTAATAATCATCAAAACACTTTCTTTCTAATCCATGCTGACACTGAATGCGATTCTGTTTGTTTTGCTTTCTATTATTTGAACACAATTTATTCTAGTTACACATTCACAGTACCGGAGATCATCTAGGCAATGTTAATGTTAGGCTAGCTTTTCCATTTATGTGGGCTCATATTGTGGAATGTGCGCAGTATTTCATCTTGGTTATATATATATATATACTTCATTACTGATATATATGACACATGTGAATCCACTTGCTATTGTGAAATAATCCTGCGCAAGTTGCTGCCCAGGCTTCGTCACCTTAGTTATCTGATTTCACTGGTCGTCCTTTTGATCCTGCTTGCAAAAAATCCCGGAGAGGCCACGCAAACACGCGTCAGGGAGTAAATAATACCGTCCGTGTCCGATTAGTTAAATTCAGCAAGCTTGATGTGTTGAAACTTCCAAAACCAAATGTAGCACTTAAACTCATCGGTTAAAATGCAACTACTCCATTAACTCTACCGGCGAGTACGCCAGTGAGTAGTAATGAAAAACGTAGTAAACCCGTTTACATAGAGCGAAATAACCACACCTCATTGAATACTTTACTAAGCGAAATAAAAAGTCCTTTAATAAAACCTTCCGGATGCACATATCAGAGGCTAAGATTTTATCACAAACAGAACGTGCTCTGTTTAGCCGTTTGTTTAGTGTCACGCGGTCAGGATAGGTCTAGTCTGGAATAAATGATGGACACATCTGCGAAGCTAGCCAACACGGGGAAAACCAGACTACTAACTTTTAATATCGTTAGTGAGAATGACTCGATCAGCTAATCATAGGCACCACCTGATAGTAATAGTATATTTTTCTTTTTCTAGCTCCATACTTGTGTAGTTAGTAGATGCCCACCACCGTCAGGGTGTTGTGTAACATTTAGCGATGCAGTCGTAAGTGAGATGGGAAATTGCAAGCATAATACTGGTCGATAAACGAATACATGATTGGAACTTTGGAAAACGAAATTCTGGGACCAAGTGGGAGATGCGCCTTCCTTTGTTCCAGGTGTTCACATTGTACAGATTGCTTATTAAATCTGAGTCTTTTCCATGTTGATTTCAACGGAGGACCCAACTGAATTCCAGCCAACTATTTCGGTTATGATATTATTCAGCTATGCTTGATGCACAGAGACTGCAGTGTGTTTTGCTTGAAACATCATTTGAGAGTGTAAAGAGAAAAACTGTTGACGTTCTAATGATCGCATTACGTAAAATTCGTACAACCTGGTTTTGAACATAACATGCGTTCGACGGAAATTTATGGGCTGCGCCAGATAGATGAGACCCATGAAAGACCAAACTGATCCTGGGCTGTCCAATAGCTTTTTGTGCATTGACATTGATAAAATTTGAGTATGGACAGAGCGCAGGTCGCCATGTTTCGCGGTTTATTTAGTTGAAACGGAAGTGGGTGGACTATCACGGATGGCAGAGAGGGACACGACGGAATACGTGGAATTAGAAGTCCAATAACAAAAGTCCAAATTTATGAACTGTTTATGGCCACATTGCTGTATTCTCTTCTAAATGCTGGCATTGTTAGGGACATTATTTTTACAGTCCGATTTTGTGGGCAATTTCGTTCACGTTGTTACTCATTTTTTTCATCATTGCATTTATTTATTTGTGGAACTTCATTTTCACTTTTTTAGATTCGGTTTTTCCAGGTTGCATATGGTAGTTTCCTTTTAACAAGCTCTTCACTAGCGAATGATCAGTCTGGGGAGGAACAGCTTGGAAAGCAGTGCTGCTGCTAACCAAAGGGAGCAGACTGGTTTTCCGGCGTTCGACGGGGATTATTCCTCAAGCAGTTGCGCTGGAAATAAATTTTGGAGAAAAATTTTGGGATGAAAGCTGCTCAAATTTCGCTGCGTTGGCGAGTATTTTCACTCGTAACATCTGGATCTACATTGTATCAATGAAGTATAGGGAGATTTCGGTGCATAAAATGAGCTTGCCATTCTGTGCTCTGATGTTACCGAACATACTTGATTGTACGCTTTCTTCCGGTTTGTTAGCGGCTCAATTCTGATAATCGCCAACTGATTTTTATTCGATGAGCTCGAGTAATGAGCACGAGATAAAAAAGATAAAGTTGCCTTGCATCCCTCATGTCTGATGTGAAGTGAACGGGGGTCATAAGTGCTGCTGGAGAAATCCAGCTATTGCTGAGATGGGCTAAAGTAATTGCGGAACGTGCAGCTGCACACGATCAACTATTTCCAACCACGCTCACCAGTGTAGACAAGCCCTGATTGTGCTCTCTCAAACGGTCCGTTTACTAAGTCGATCCCATGACTGTAGACTTTGGTAACTGTTAACGTATTGAGTGTTAAAAAGCAACAGTTTGTACCGTATTTCTATAGATTAGAGCCTTGTAAACCTTGCAAATGCTTGTGTTGTTATTGAGAGTGTGTCCAGCCTTCACAATAAAAGCTACGAACACTTTCAGGAAGAATTTCATGTTCGTATTTCTCGCTCCAACGTTTATACTACAAAGTACATTTAAAATCCTAGACTCTGCTGAAAGGCAAGTTCTCGTATACGTAGAGTAGGGAAAATAATAGGGTTATTTGTTAAAAGCTCTGACGTCAACATTTGCTTTTGCATGATATATCTGAACATGTGGTGGCTTAGAATCTAACTGAGCTGGTTTGTCTTGGATCTTCTCTCTCACTTTTCAAACGACCGAACATAATCCAGCAGTTTATCCATCCAAACGAAATTTCACGAACGCGAAGCGGATACCGTATGGTGGCCTCAACGAACAAAGTGCCAGCGGAACCGCTGGGCAATTTACGGTGTCCGTCCTCCACCAAATGACTGTAACCTGACTAATGTCACCTCTCTGTTTGAATTGGATAATTGATGTTCGTGGCACCCGTGCAATAGCTCAAAGTTTTAAAACGAATACCGGAAACAACAGGATAATGCGCAGCAGGTGCAACGTGTAATAATGTTTAGTTCCAACCCTATAATAAAGACATCTTTTGACACAACTCAATCGTTACTTTTGTGAACATGCTTCTTACGCTCCGTTGCTTGTTCTTGTATTAGATGGACTCACAGCTACACTCCACGGCCATGGAATATCTAGCTGACCATAATTTGTTGGAGACACCAAGCAACTGCCGCAGTATAACATAACCTCAAAAGTACACCAGATGGTGAACATTTATATAAATGCTACACGTCTGAGCAAGTTCACTTGATATACTCGTGTTTAAAAAATCTGACTTAAAGCCAGCCTACACTTGAACATATGAACCTGACAACCGCATTCGATAGCTCGAAGTGGTCTGGAATATTAGCAAAATCGCTTTGAATGAAGCGATGTGAAAGGATAATATTATAGCAAAATGGCGTGGAATAAGTTGACCTACATTCTGAATCAAATGGCTACAGAAAAGATGATCGGCAATTGACTCGCTTACATTTCAACCTATCTGAGTAATGAAGACTAGCTGAAGTATTTACCAGTTTCGCCCATCGAGAATTTCACTGTGTGTCCAGTCATTTTCGTGGATTAATTTCATGACTGCTTTGTGTACACTGAGAAGTGAAACCTGCTCCAAAATTCTCACGTCTCATGCTAACGCACCATCCCAACCGCGACGTTCTTAGATGCTTGGAAACGTGTGAACTAGTCAACTGAACGTTTGCATCCCATGCTTACCCACAGTTTGATGGCACGAAAATAAATAGTGACGCTATTTTTTGACTCGCCGTTACTTTCAGGCCCCGGCGAATATCTCTGTTTCGGCTTTTTTACTTTATGTAATGGGAAATATGTTTCATTTGGCCAAGCTTCGCCGGTTTCCTTTGCAATATTTCTAGGTTACGTGGTTCATCGGATTTCTGATGAAATAAACTGATTTGAAATGACGGCACTCCGCTCGCTAGGACAGATGGGCTCTGCCTACAGCCGCTCGGTCACCTTTGGGGGCCTCGGAAAATAACCGCAAAATAAAAAAAATCATTCTTACATTATTATAAGTTACATTTTCTTCAGTCAAGGAAAGCGCCTTAGTACAGTATTCAAATCATATGTATTCAGCTGAAGCAACAATCCAAAGGCTTAAAGATTGCTATAATATCAGAATATTCTGAATCGTCTATGATGTGAGAAGTCTGATTATATACGTCTACAGGTCATTTAAGGCTCACATCATTGAAGCAGTGGAAGTTAGTGTAAATACATCATCAATTTGCACTTTCTAGGGCGGCTTTTGAGTTTGAAGTCCAAAAATAAACTCATCGCATTTGGTGGGATAAAGCCGTGATTAAAGCAACAAAATCCTAAAGTTTACGGTAAAATGTAAAATTGCCCTTACTTTGTGGTGAGATAATTTCCAGCTTCTGCATTCCGGCGGCAAACGAGTCAAATTATATCCGTAACCGCGCTCACGTATTTCATGTGCTATACAATCAACAGAAAAATCCTACAGCTTACATTACAATGGGACATGTAGTACTTCATTTTGGAAGATGGGATTTCCGCAACATTCTTCTTCCTTCCAATGTATTTTCTTAGACAATTATAAGATTTCGGCGCGGCTTAATTCATTTGAACAAGGTGATAAAAAATGTGCTGGCTACCAAGTCCACTGCGGACCTCACTGTAAATATTTGTTATTTTGAAAATGGGCTTTTGTGTGCCCAGTTTTGAGTGCTTGCACTGTAAACGCTTCTGTTCTGGAAAGTACTGCACAATACTAAAGCGTGGTAAATTCGCAGGCAGCGTTTGACGCCGTAATAATAGGTTCAGTTCTGAGGCGGACTACTTTAGCTTAAACGTAGATATTTGTGAAACGCCGCTTCCCGTCTTTTAGTTTTTTTCTGCTCATAGGTTCATCAACTATAAGTGAAATTGTAATCGCATCATGTGTTAGGTATAGGGGCCTCAAAAGCAATGTTTACGCCAAACCAATTGGTTGAGCTTGCGAAAATCGATGGCATGCTAAAGAGGTGGTCGACCTTACGAACGTCTCTGCAACATACCCTACTGAGATGTTCCAGTTCGCCCGCCCATATGGGCCAATCCGAGCAATGTTCTGACACAATTTACCAAAGAACACAATTGGCTGTTTGACCTGGTGTGGATGTGAAGACTTACAACGTAATACCCCTCTGAATATGTGAGATTTCTGTGAACTCTTACTGAGAATTCATGACAGATGTTATGGGACTGACTACAGACCATAGAAATTATAGCTTCCTGCGCGATGTCATTTTTCTTAGTGAAATTTGTGCTACCTCACTGTTCTTTCAGATGGTAAAATATGTCATGTTGTGTGGCTGGCATGGTTGCAAAATACGCCGTCAACGTATCTCAACCAGGTGCGTGGTGCACAGTCAGGGCCAATTTAGGCCTTACATCCAACAAGGTGCAAAAAATGTTGGCCACCAACGATGGTACGGAAGAGATTATAGCGACACCGTTAGTTTGTCTGTAGAGTACATTGTCGAAGGCGAAATAAGTGTTGTTTGATAATACTCCATAATCGGTAATAATGCTAACTGGGTAAGGCTGTTATCTGTGCCAGGGTATATCATCTCACACAACGGAGGATGGAGGTTATAAAAAGGCTTTAATTTACACACTAGTATAAACAGATCTTAACTCACGTGTAAGAGATATGGGTAGCAGATAGGGCATCAACAAACTGCCTAAATATTTGGATAACCCATAATTTGTATAAGTGGTATAGCTCGCGAAGGAACGTACGGGAGCGCTTGTTTAATGTATTTTCGTGAGTACATAGAATTTTCCGGGTATAGCGGATTTTGGTGCAGGTGAATATCACCTTGCTCTACCTATTTGGTTTTTTTGCTGTAGTAGGTCTTCTTGACCAAACGTTCGGTCTTGTGGACAGTCGGACTTTCTTTGCGCCGCTTAATCTTTTTGTAAAGACTCAGTGATATATATTAAGGTTGTTTTCATAATGGCACTTTTGAGTCGTGCCAACCGTTACATTAACCTTGTCCGCAGTAGTGGGGTAGGTTGACTTGTCTTCATTCACTGAATTCAGTGAACCTATCTCTTCCGGTGATAGGTGGCCTCCGATTGATCGTCGATTATGAGAGTATTGCAGGTATGTAATCTGGCGTCTTCCAAAATTTCTAGTTTTGGCTTCACTTGTGCAGACGATATTTTCCAAATTTGTTTACTTAGAATCACCGTTTGGTGGCTAATGCTAAAATTTAGGCCGGTTTCTGAACACTTCATCACGCCTTGAGATAACATTTTGTCCCACAGTTTGCATACAAGCCAGTCTGACTCAATTATTTCAGGCAAAATCACTCAGTTGTATCCTCTTCTGCGGGCTTTCCTGTTCATGACGTGAAAACGCCCTTTTTGCAGGTTTCTAGGGGTGTCACTTTCCAACTTGTTTAAGTTTAATTACTGACCAACAAATCCGGTGACACAAGTTAACTGAAGTAACCAACCAACCAATCAACCAATCTTATTTGAAGACATAGTGATTGCACAGTGATGAAGTCCATGTGGAAATAGTGTCCGGAATGTCGTTTTACCAGGAATTTCTTGTCACGGAGAGCGGTTTAGCCAAAAGTGGCGCAAGAATTAATGTTTTGAAGAGAATGCTGGTTGAAGAAACTCTTGTTGACGCAATTCGCACATATATCTGTTTTCATTGGGCAGAGAGGCAAACGTTCAAGCAGGAATCTGGACAAGTACGCATCGCATCTCTAAAGCTGCACTTCGCCCTAATTCCAGTGGTTGTAAAAATCGTTTAAAAAATTTGGTGGCAACCAAAGCGTCGAGGTCAAACATCAAATTAAACTATACCTTAATTCGAATTCAAACTTTCCATATTGAACAGCACACTGCGCTCAACTAATATAATAAAATTCCAGCCTAGTTTGACCAGGCACTTGTAACGTGTGTTATTGGGATTGTAGCCTAACTAGTTATAGATTTTCAAGAAAACACACTACAAGTCTCCTGGATTATCTCTGTCTTTGCGCATTCTACAAAATAGTATTTAACATGTAGCATACACAGCGTGTACGAACCACCAAAATAACATTGCAGAATCACAATCAATAAATGTTGCAAAAATAAATGGCGCATAATATGGCAAAAACCACAAACTCCAACTTTCCACTTGTCACATGATTGGTTGACACATGGTTGTGTCACATGATTGTCACTTTACATTATACTTTCAAAATGTTGATTCTATAATAAGCTCAAGTAAAATTCTAGCTACTCGGCTAGTGATTTAAATTGCTATGGCTGAGCGACGAATAGCAAACTTATTGCTATTCTCAGTTTCTTTACTCATATCGACGGGAATGTGAGTGATCCATCTTACTTGGCGACAAGATCACAGATCGACATGGACGCATCCGACACGGCCTCACTGACGATGCAGTGTGTTCGTTAAAAATGTGTGTATTTTAATTCTTTTTTATGGGGCAATGCGTACGGCCCCATTCGAATAGGGAGCGAAAATTTAGGGTGATTTTTGATACTGGAGGATTTACTCGGTGGCTTTCATCCGGCAGGTCTGCGCCGCACGTGTTTTCAAGTCGAGTTAAATACGAAGAAAACTCGCCGACACGGATTTCAATGGAAAATGAATACAGGCCAAGCTGCAGCGGTGAAAGATACAGGGGAAACGTAGTAACGGATAATATTTGAGTAGGCGCGTCAATGTTAGTTTCACTATTTTGAACATTGCAGGTCGCACCATTGAACAGTTTGCTTTCGTCGAAATGATCTACTCTTCGATTGTTGTGGATGTATGCAAAGAATATGACGGAATAGTTGGGATGAGGAAACCTCAAGAAAGTAGAAAACGTGGGGATATATTCAAAATTACTCTGATTGATCACCTCCTCGCCACGGGCAGCGTACCACAGGCCATTTTCCCTTTTATGTTTTGAGGGTGGGTCATGTTCCTCTTTCAACGATTTTTCAACCATGGCTTGCGCTTCGGTGTAGCTGTCATCCGTTCATTGCTAAATGCTTGCATTTAGTTATTCATTCATGATTTATTAATGACGTTTCAAAAATACTACATAGAACTACTCAGCTGGCTATTTTCGACACACCTTTGAGGGTGGATTCTGCGTTCAGCAAAAGTACATGTTGAAATGACACACTCGAATAAACGCATTTATCGCAGCCTCTTGAGGTCTGACGACAAACAAGAAACGGACGGAAAGAACTTCTGCTTTTCAGTCTGCAAAACAACAATTAAACGATATACATACCCGGTTTCACATTTTAGCGGAGTAGGGTAAGGCTTTGAGTCATGTTTTTTAAGGCATAAAATTGTGGTATGATCAGGACTGTTGCTAGATATTTTTTTCGAAAATTTGGTCACCACAGAAGTACCAACAAGTGGGCTGCGCAAATCAATTTGGGATGAGCTAAATTTTATGTGGCCGATCCGCTCCTCTTTTCCAATTAGAGAGTGGTTTCCCCATATTTCTCGCTTGGCTCCTCTCCCTTTCGATCTGTGTACTTTATTATTTTGTCGGCTGGTTCTCTACTGCGACGCTCAATATAGTCTCGTTGATTGGGTTTACTGGGATTGGCGCTCCTGGATTACAACACTTTGTGATGTTGCGTTTACACAAAACAAAATTATGTAGAATAAGCAGAGATCCCATGAACAAATGTCAAATAAGCTGCTCTGGCAGATGATTTTGTAATGTCCCCTGAACTTTATGCCCTAATTTTTAACAGTTCGGGTGGGTAGTCTGCTGAATAACCACTTCCAAATAGACTAAACGCATGCATTCAAACTTTGACTTTCCGGTATTACGAAGTATCTGCAATATTTTTTTGAAGTCAAGAGAGAAATTCTTAGCGAAAAAGCCGTAGTATTTTGAAGTATAAATGATTTTTAACAACATGTCTTCTCATTTTTACTCACACGTGGAGGAATATACAAGGTCGAGTGAATCAGATCGTAGGCAGTAATCATGTAGATATGGTGCCCAGGATACACCGCTTGTCTCATTGATGTGTCGTATGAAGCTGGAAGTTTTTTTCTAATGTCCTACCACTATGGGATTGGGCATCAGCAACATGCGATTAAAGTGCACACCTTTGGGTCATGTGAGCTTACGTTCATCCTGATTAAAACGGTGGTTATTGGATCATATTTGCTTGTTTGTGCAATCCGTATTGATGCACGTTTAAAGGCCGGTAATGTGATTAACGGATATTCGTTTGACGTCTGTTCATTGAAACTACAAAGTTGTTTCTATTATGGCCTTCTTTAATTCAGGGTCAAATAAGCACGATTGAAACGTGTTGCACTTTGACGTTATATACCAACATCCTAATCATTCAAATTATTTTTTTGGGAAAAAAATCGACCACACTTGGAGTGATGTCTTTTTGAATATGTACTTGATACCACATCTGATTGCGCGAGATGAGCAAAGATATTTTTGCACAAATTATTGGCTTGGTAGCTATTTGGCTTTGGTGGCAACCGAATCCATGGCACACGAATCTCGTCAATTGGCATTTAGCAATTTTGTTTTTTGTTTCTACTTGGGTACGTTCCAACCCGCAACGTCTCAGCCTCTTAAATTTAACTATGTAATTCCGTGGCTTTTTGGTGTTGTATTCGCCGCAGCTCAGAATTTTTGGCGGGCAAATATTTGGAAAATCTATCGCAATTCAACTAAATAATAAAGGTTCCAAAGCGTTTCAGTCACTATGGGATTGAAAAGGCATATAACAAGCGAATCTATTTTCACTACGGTGGACTAATTATCACGGTTCTTTGCTGGGTAAGGCGGAATTATAGTCAGTTTTGTACCACTAAATACTGGCTCTAACCTGAGATGCTCAGTGATGAAGCGGGCTGACTTCCACTTAAACCGAAAAATCGTTTTTATTGACTGCAGGTTTTGTGTGCGTTCTTTTTGTTCAAATTAAAGTGAGCTACAGAGTTTAAAAATATGCACGTTCCACGGCCCCGGGGAAGTTTTCCAAACCACGATCAGAAACACGTCATAAATGTGCGACCATTTGCCGCCTCAGATTAGCACTGCCATGTGTGTGTAAACGAACATGCTTTTAGAACACTGCTGCTTCAACCTAGTTTGATGGCATTCGAATTCATAAGGGAAGTGGTCAGTTTTGCGCGCTGTGCTCTGCTTAGTATAAAAGATAAACGTATTACCTCTGAATCTGAAACGCTGACTAATAATCGTTGAAATCATGACTGAAGGGAAAACTCCATCAAATATCATTATCAAGTTTGCGCTGTTGTCCGAAATGAAACATCTAAAACGAGCTATAAAAGTATGTTATAGTCGCCTAATTTGGGAGGAACATTAATCAACAAATCTTGGTCCGTTTGCCAGCGTGGCTGCCCATACTGGCGTCACCCACGAAGTTAACTGCCGATTCACACTTACTTACCCTCAACTTATAAAATGACGCGCGTTCTTCATATTTCAAGCGACACCGCTCCCACAAAATTTTGTATTGTACCTCTAATTTTTATTAGTACGGCATCGGTTAGTATGTAATATTTAACCTTTCGTTCACTGCTCTATAGAAGAAAAAATGCTTATCGTGGACCTGCTACGAAACAAAACCTTTCGCGGACAATCATTTTAAACGGCCGGATTTATTTAAAAAAAGAAGAGCGCAGGACATTTCTATAGTTTTTGGTATTAGTTAATATATGGCCATTTTTAAGGACAAATAAGATTTCCTAACGTAATTCTGTTGGCATGATTGACTTGTCATATCGATTGTCAATATACTGATAAGTTTCGGATTGAGTAAAAACACGGTGTTGGGAACACACTGTTACCGACAACTTGACGCAATAGCAGCAGGTTTAGGAAATGTGTTCCATGGGAACCTGTGGGCATCCGATGATCAACAAACTAAAGAGAGACACGTTGTGGACTGTCAAAGTGTTTTCAGCAACTTTCGAATGTCATACCAACTGAAACGTGAGGTGACCTCTATGCAATATATTCTTTGGAATAATATCATAAACAAGAGATTCAGCCGGAATTTAGATTTGTTTCCGATTAAAAAACAAATTGCACTCTATTTAAAAACTGCGAACAATGTCCACAATCTTGATTTGTTTGAAATCCCTGCCTAATTTTACCGTGACATTTGGGTTTGAATAATGTCGCCTACCATATATATGGTATTCCAAGCTCGATTTGTTCACATTTTCAATGACAATCGTTGAAACATGAGAGGCGTGACAGGTATCACCTTCAAACTCTTCAACATTTTCCCGTATTCCGCCTGCTGCCATCAGTTGATTATCCCCTGGAAAATTCAACCAGTTTCTTCAAAAATAATTACGGGTGCATTTCACAACAATTAGTCGAATTGTTTGATACCATTATATTCCGACAGTGGGTTTACATGACATGCTTATCGCCCGCGATTTACAGTCGGCAGGAAAGGTAACATTCTTTTTGTGATAGGTGAATGAACGCTAGCCAAGCAGAATTATTCTCAGTAAGGAGTGGATTGGCTTACTTTTGGGACAACAAGGAGGATATAAAATCCTCCACTCAGACCAATTATGTCACTAAACCTAACCAAATGTGTTACCTGTATGGTGCTAGATTTGCTGTAGTAGCATAAAGCTTAGTAGCATGCTAAAGAAATAAACAAGGTTTACCGCTGCATTGAATGAGTGTATTAGTTATTCGGACTCCAAATTACTTCTCTAATCTGGACAAGCCTATAACATCCATCAATGAATGTTTCATTGTCAAATTCAGTGCCTGCCAAAAGATTTGCAGCTTCATACGACACTGAATTGATCGGAGTCCAAAGCAAACCATAGGACCGGCACTGGTTATGATCAAAGTTTGATATTATGGTGTCATTGCTATCGCAGATTGTTCCGTTAGAAATCATTTCCCTCCATTGGAAAAACACCAAAACCCAAGATATATTTTATGCAAAAGACGGTCTGCTATAAAAATGACGAGTTTTCGAGGCAGAATCCTTAAAATCGTACGTTGATTCGCGGTTTTAATGCCGTGCAACGTTCGCGGCACAGTACGCTGTGTTCAATACGTCTTTCGGCTCATTTACTAGTGCAGTCGCATCTATAGCATGTGCAAGTTTCTTTGGTTGGTGTCTTTTAAACTCAGCTATATACGCATCCACATGCAGCTCGTTAAAAAAATATTGGTCAATGTTTTGTTTAAGTCGTGGTGAAAACTGTTTCATCTAGCCCGGTCTGTTGCAATATCGGTATTCAGCGTAAAAAACGTGCAGTTGAAAATATCAGAGCCACTTGTTTTAATTCTATAAAAAGCAGTAATTTCAGGTCTATTAAGGAAATTTTGGCACAAGTGTTTGGTTTAACTCAGTGAAAAATCAACTAAACAAAGATTAGGCGAGGCAACAATATCATCGGGAGAAATTCAGTAGGAAGTATAATGAGTTAGACTAAGCGTATTCTAAGCTATTTTTTCGTGCACGCAAACCCACCATGTGTTATCATGTATGTGTTCTGACTGAGCACTTATTTATTCTGAATCAAAGTGGTAGTACGAACCCCCTACCAAGCGTTTTCACGTTTGTGTCCTACTACGTACGATTTCTGTTGACGACGCTTACATTGAAATCACGAGCAAATTCTGGAATTCCTCCTAGTAGTTCTTCTGGACGATGAGCAAGTTTACGCCCAAAAGCAGAGAACCGCTCTCCTGCCGTTTTCTTTTGTTATTTGAAATGACCTTCAACGATCAGCTCAAAAATCTCCGGTTGAATTTGAAACCGTGACACTCAGAATACTTTTAGAGGTGCAGACTCCTCTGCCAGAAGCAGATTATTATTACTGTAGTCAATGCGTATTCAGACCAACTGCAGTGGTTGTTTTTTAACCATATAATTAGCATCCTGTGGTCGCCCACTGAGACGATCCTTAATGAATTCTTAGGTGAATAGCTCGTACATCATTAGAAGATCCCTTTTCCTTCGGCACTAATAATTGGTTGACAGTATGAAAAATTTCGTGATTTCAGAACCACCGATGATTCCCAGATTTGCGGTATACCACCCAATCTCGAATGAAATTTTTGGATCGCACCTACATTAATACATACACAAACATACAAATCCCACAAAATTTGCATAAACTTTATATGTGGAAACTCGCCACCAGGCTAGCCAATCAGAATGTGATCACCGTGATCTGAGCTGCAAGAGGAAGGATTGTATTCAAATAGTCCTGTGTGGGATTTAATTACACTGGTAGTGTACGGATTGCGGAAGAATCGTTTAGACGTTGAATACTACCCAGGAAGCTACGGGTAAGAATCCCTAGGAAGAGGCGTAAAATGGACCATGCCTCAACAATAATCAAAAGGCTGGGAAGTGATCTTCCGTTTCTCAGCTTCTAAAACAATATATTAACCCTTCTAGTTCGACTTCACCTGAGATTAACTGCTCAATCGCCGCATACGCACTGGTTTGTCATGGATCCCGATGATGTGGTTTGCAGCAAAACACACGCTGTTGGTTATGTTTGCACAAAAATGTGGTCAGGGACAAATTCCACTGGAAAAAAACTGTTCTGTTAAATTGTTCATAAGCTAGGAAGGAAGTAAATATATTCCTCTACATGCAACAGGTTCATCTTCAAGGCTTAGGCAGCCCAGTGGCTATTGAATACAAAATTTTCTGTTCGTTAAACGTCTTTTACACCCAGTGCACTTTATCCGCCCTTGATGATTAAAAGCAACCCATGCACTGTTTTACGTTTTCTCAGTTAATACCTTTTGTGGTAAAGATTTTCCGGACCCACGTCTTACCTTGTCAATTTTTCAGCACAACCAGTTCGACAATTTTAATGGATTGGCATAGTTCGTAACCTGGAATTTGGAGCAGTAGTGGCTTGATAGGGGTTCACTTAACAAGAACAGTGGATTTATTACCCCTGAATATGCGCACGAACTTGGATAACGAATTGATGTAACTGATTAAAATCCATGGTACCCGTCTATTTTTTGTGCCAAGGATGCACAAGCACAGTGTAGTCCTCAGGGGTCGCGATATACGATCGTTTGAAAGTTTGTTAACTGCATTTCAATCACTGAGTGTTTAAATAATTTATCCGTTAGGGTCACGAAAACCTACTTTACTAAGCTTGAAATGCATCTAAAAAATCGCAACAGTGACGGTTGTAAAGCACTGTTTGGCCACTTGCACTTAAAATATAATGTTTAGGTAACCGAACAAATGAATCTCTTTCGGTTATTCGTTGTTGTGATTAAGTGGTTCTTCTAGTTTCAGGCTCACATTTGCATCATTGAATGAGACCAATTATCACAATGGCATGGTGCAAAGCAATCCGTTTTCTACCGTAGTTAATTTAACGTCGTTGATCAAATATCACATCTTTGTGAACATTATAAATATCTAAACACATAGCGCTCCCTATCATGAGGCAAAAACATTTGAATTAAATTTATTTACAATATATCCACTCGGTACCGCTGCCGCTGGTGGTAGTGATGTGTTACGGCATCCTCACCTAAAGGGTTGCGATTCATGAGTATACTAATTATGATAGAGTTTGCCTCCAAAGACTTGTCGGTGGACTGATGTCGTTACAATTCGTACTTCAATGAAATAACATATAACAACATAGCACGACTGTTAGGCTTACCTCAGTTAACGGGGAATTCGGGTATTTTTGGGACAAAAATCGAGCACTTGAAAACTGTAAACCTTTGACAGGTTTTTGTTAAGCATTAGTTAACCGTGGCCCAATTGTAAACGCGCATAAACATGGATAACCATGCGTGAATCCAGCATGAAAAAAAATTCGGCGATGGCAATCAGTAACGAGAGAGATATTACGCTTCCGGGAAATTCATTAATCTTGGGTAAATGGACGCACACAACGGTGCACACTAAGTCAGCCGCGTGGTGTAACTTGAAACCTAATCCCTATTAAAAACTGAGCGATAGTGATTATACTTGTCAATAAGAAAAAGGATATGTGTTTTAATCTGAGAAAAATAATTTGAAACCCATGACAATGGAAAAAGTTTCCAATTCAAAGTATACTGAGACCTTCAAAATTCGTCCAATCTAAACAGACTGTCAGCAGTAAAAACCACTAGATGAAGGAGTCAGATAAATTTCACCACATATAAAACCCGCCCTTTCAAGATTGACAAAGTTGGTTTCCGATTTCCGCGAGTGCTTGGCTATAGTAGTTGGCTTTCTGATTACATCTCGCTCTCGCAAAAGTGTTACAATTGCTGAATACCAAAGCTTCGTTTTCAGCGTCTCCCCTGCTCAAACAATATTCACTTGATAACGTTTTTGAACAGTAAGTAACGACCCGTTAAGAAGCTGTATTATTGGGCGCAAATTTTCGTTCTCCAGTTTCCTGATGCCACCTTTTATTGCACCTTTAAGGTGCAATAGAAGTTTTTTCGTGAACTGAAAGTGAGTTTGAACAGCATATGGGTGTAATCAGTCATGAGTATAAGCGCCAGACTAAACAAACACAACTCGCCCAGTCAGAGGGTTCTGCGACTGACTTTCAGAAATGAAAAATAGTTTAGACACATAGCCAAACCATTTTTGAGCTTTCCTTACATAACATTTCCTTGAAACTTTGCGAAACACGCCGCAATAAACAAGCCTAATGTGTTCTATGACGGGTTTTCAGCAAGAAGTGCAGAATGTTTTTAAAGTTTTTGTAAAGTTGCAACCAATGTTTGCAGTCCTGTTTTCAACTGAAAAACGTCGAAAAACCCTAGCGGTAGACGACATGAATTTCTTGAAAATTCTTTTTTCCAAATTTGTTTGGACTACTGTGATGACTGCTTGAATCATTACGAAACAATGGGAAAGTGGTCGCAATAAGCGAGCGACGATTTTAGAATGGATATTCACTTCCCCTAGCTAAACATAGCGCTTTAAATAATGCTGTACCAAGTGCACAAAGTGTACACGCAGTGTTTCTATTCGGGTTACAATAACTTCGAATAGACTGAAGACGAAGATGTAGAAGTGACTGGTAAATGGAAATTAAATATTTTGGATGAACTTCTCAGTTAAGGCTCATAAATTTGAAAATGATTATGTGTATGCGAATTCAAATCCACAGCACACTTTAATCGATTGGCATTGCCCATATTACCCCAAATTTTGGTGACACCATGTCCTGTGACAAAGGTGGTGGAAACAAACGAAATCCACATAACCCTATTGCCGTCATCAGTGGAATAAGAATTTAACATCCATATGGACAGTATTAAATATGGTGATCCTAAAGTGGCTCAGCGCTTTTATTGAGCGTTTAATTCGTTTACAAAGCGCTGACTCTCGTGCGCATTCTTTCACTGAGACCTTCATGAATTTTGATCTACCGTTTACTTTGACATTCACTAACCACTCAAAGTGTACTTCTCCAAACTGAGAATCTTATAGCTTCTCTCCTGACCCGATTGCTGAGATAGGTCCACATCACATAACAGTATCATTAATTTTATAAATCCCTCTCACTGAAAGTTTCAAAAAATGCGAAATCGATTCCTGTTGAAACCTACATCCAAGATGGAATGGTGCAGTAAACACGTTTGCATCAGTGACCCGCTTCCAACAACATAAAATTGGCAACCTTTGTAAAAAAATTTTGCATACTGTTGGAACCATATTGAGAGGGTTACTCAAACCGGAGAGGCAAAGACTGCAAAATTGAACAACACAAACCTCCGTCTCAGTTATTTTACTTCACTATCCGAATGTCTCCAGTGATTAGGAGTGTGAGTGAACACAAACTCTTGTGTCAGCATCCGTGATCCGTAATTGAGAGTATTTGTTACTGTCCCGGTCTTGCTCGAAGTCGGTCTTCTACAATGGCATCCATGGCGTATTGACGTACCTACTAAGCTCAAACACATAATGTGCACACGGCTGGAGAACGAAACCTAGGAGATCTTAAGAGGTTGTATGATGATCCTAATGCATCAAGCGTGCTGCGAAGGCCACACAAATTCTGTACCTAGGTATGTTATTATCAAAATGCGAGTCCAAAAACGCCGCACAATTCACCTTATGCAACTAGATTGGGAAGTCAAGGGAAACTAACGGTACTCTCAATCTTATTTAAAACAAAATAAGGGGTTCAAATCCAGTTTTATCAATAAACAGGATTAGGTTGACGTTAGGAATCCATTCAAGTGCATGCACCAACGAGTGACTAGTCATCACCCTCAAAGTAACGCCATTGCTCATTAGGTTTGAGCACAGCAGTGACTTTGAAAAATCGGACACATCCAACTTTATGGTAACCCTACTCTATGACATAGTATCATTTTGTCAACGCAGCTACCTCTTGTTGTGTTTTAGTAGTTGTGCATAAGTAACTCACACGCAGGATGTCTGAGAATGTTATATCTGACTGCTGTCCCCGCTCCGGTGCTTGGTACCGGAAAAAGACACCAATGAGGGACACAACAGCCTTATTGCGAACAAGCGAGTGCGGGAGCGTGAGTGTCAAAGTACAAAGGCCTTAAGCTAGTTTATTTGAGGACCGCTGTCTGACATTGGTCCAACGCTGTCTGGCGCTATCTGGCTTTGATATAAGACTGTCACCCGCAGCATATTGAGCGGTCGTTGTTTGTCTGCTCAGGGCCTAGTGAAGTTGAGGATCTTAGTAGTTTTCTAGCATTCAGTGGTTATTTTCATGAAGCCAACCATCCTGATACCTCCCTCTTTCTGACCGTTCAACCTAAGATTGTCGACGCGGATCAAATGCTATAAGTTCCATTAATTCTCTAGCGCGACCGGTACATCGTCCCAGTTGCAGCAACGGATCTGTCTTGGGCGGTACATTTGAGGCAGTTGCTTTAGATGCTGGTCTTGGGAGATCGAACGTTTCAAGAAGCTGGTTGATGTATAATAAATGTCCTTCCGCATTTGGGATCGGGCACTCAGTCGGTCTTAGCTGATTAAAACGTCATTTCCATATAAATGATTTTACCTAGACAATGTAAATCACTTGACCGATTCTTTTGAAGACGACCACCGCAGTCCATCTTAAGCGCCCAGAGGGTAGTCACTCACAAGCAGGCGTTTTCCAGACCAAAATGTTGGCTTTTCTCCTGTTCGTGTTGATGAAAATACGTTCTTCATTGGCAGTGTTGAGAGACGCAAGCAATGGATCCAGTCTATGCCCAGGAGATTAAGCTCACAAGCAGCAAGATAGACGATACCACAATCACGATGGCCTGCTATATCCATCTCACAGTCGAATTCACCGAGTAATTGAAGCTTACCATCTGAAGCATTTCTGGCGGTGTTCACTGTTGGTCTGAATTCCAGTAATCCGATCTTTCTCCGGATGTGCATGGGAACAATATTAATATCGGAAGCCGTATCGAGCAGTCGAATCGCGCTTTCGTTTTCTCTGTTTACAACGTACATGCAAAGAGCACGGACCTGACTGTCAAATGTGACAAGTGTTGGTTCAAGCGGGGTTCTGACTCCGTCACGAAGCGACTGGACCTTACCGTGGGGTGACGGTTTGCGCACCTCAACGACCCATCGAGCTTTACTGGGGGTGTCCCCGCGACACTCGCAGAGTATCTAATACCGGGTTGTTCAATGGTTAGAGGTCTGACAAACACAGTCTCCTGGCTCTCCAGGTAGGGGGTTGGAACTTGTGGCGACTTGTTCCGTGGAAATGGTAATGCATTTGCATTTCCCGCCAAAAACCGCTGCCTTGCGGTTAGGCTTCTGAGCCAAAGGCTTTGGTTGAGAACCCTGATCGTCCTCTTGTCTAGGTGTGCGCGCCCTGTCAGTATCCCACCCCACGTACAACCATAAATACCGATAAACTCATGCCACATCGGCCGTAGTGTGTTGCCACCAGCAGGGTCGTCCTACTCGCTGCATACAGCAGGGTGGGTAAGAGAAAACAGGCTACTGCTGACGCCTCCCTTCTTTCTTTTTCAAATACTTCCCCCCCCCCTCCCCACCCCATTAATAACTCTTTCCTTGTAGGCCTAGCACTTAGGGCTAATGAATTTGTTCGTCTTGCATTGGTTTTGCGTGCAACATCTGCTCGTCACATGGCACCGACATCCTCAGATATCTCCAAATCAATCTTCAGGCCTCGACACCCAGCCTATCTGGCCGCCTTCATTGTCCGCACTCGGGAGCAAGCAGGACAACAACCTGCTCTCGTTCTCACACTGGACTTGCTTGGCATTGACATGTGCTGTGTCTCAGAAACAAGAATTCAAGATAAATGCACAGTGATTGAGCTAACCGCCCCATCATTCTCCCCTCGCTTCCGGCTACGCACCTCTGGTGATCCAGAGGCTGCTGCGGCGGGGTGTGCAGGGTTTGGTGTCGTTCTGAGTCACCGGGCGGAAGCATCCTTGTCTGACTGGATACGTGTTGATAGTCGCCTCTGTGCGGTTCCCCTGGCAACGTCTGTGAACGAGTCTCACAAGCGGAAAGTTGAGGGATGTCTGTTTATCGTGTCTGCTTATGCCTCAACTGACTGTAGCTCCGACGCCGTCAAAGACAGGTTTTACGACGCCCTGAATGCTCTTTTGCGGCGTGATAAAAGCTCAGATACCGTGATGATTTCCGGAGATATGAATGCACAAGTGAGATGGCTTAGCGTATCTGAGACTGAAGTAGGAGGTCGACATGGATTGGACTCGGAACGTACGGACAATGATGAACGATTGCTTCAGCTGTGTGCTGATCGCAGGCTGTTTTATGCAGTGCTAACTTCCGAAATAGCAGAAGTCGTCTGGCCATATGGTGTCCTCCAACGGCATGCCGGCCACAAACTCAAATCGATCACATTGCCATCAGTTACCGATGGCGTGGATCAATAACTGACTGTCGGTCGTTTTGGAACACATTTGTGGATTCTGACCACGCACTCGTCCGGAGACGCTTCCCCCCTCGTTCTCCAGGGCCGCGTAAGGTGCGGACAAATCGCTTGGCAACTGAAAGACTGGCAGACCCGAATGTTAGACGAACTTACCAGAATTGTCTCCTAGAATCCCAAATACTCCACCATTAGATGCGAACTCATACTGGGACGAGATTGCCACTTCTTTGCGTAGTGCTGGGAATTTCGCCTGTGACACGGCATCACCAGGCGCACTCAAGCACTGGATATCAGACCAAAAGATGGCACTGCTTAAATCCCACCCAGTCCCGAACATAACCTGGTGCAACAAATTATCAGGCGTCAAGTGAAGGCGAGCGTGCTAGCCGACCGAGAAGTGTGATGGACACAGAAAGCCAAAGAAATGAAAGAGGCCCAGAAATCCGGTGATGCCCGAAGATTATTTCAGTTGATCCATGCAACCGGTCCCCGGAAACCACTTGTGAGCGAAACCATCAAGGATCGGAAAGGAGTGACCATCTTGGGTAAATAAGAACGCCTCGACCGGTGGGCCGAATACTTCGAACGACAAGTGTTGTGGCCACCGGCTGCCACTTAACTGGTGCCCAGATTTGACGTAAAACCCTGGAGGGTGAACGTGAAACCACCTACGGCCTCGGAGGTTTACGACTGCATATGTTCTCTCAAACGCCACCGAGCTTCTGGTCCGGATGATCTCGCACCCGCATTGTTCAAAGATGGGTTAAAGTCCTCAGTCAGCGTTTGTCTGATCTGTCTGCTTGCATTTGGAAAAAGGAGTCCGTCGCAGACAACTGGGGAGAATCGGTGATAGTGCATGTTTTCAAAAAAGGCGCCCGCAGTGAGTGTGGCTACTACAGGGGATCAGCTTGGCCCCGATCGTAATGAGACTGTTAGCGTCACTGGCGCTTCGTCGGCTTACGGCGGCTCGTGAAACATTTACTCAGGAGCAGCAAGCGGGATACCGGCCTTGAATGGGGTAGCGTTGACCAAATCTTCACACTCCGTCAGGTGCTAAAACAACGTCATACGTATAAGCGACCACAATTCTAGTGTTCCTGGATTCCCAAGGCGCATTCGATTCGGTTGATCGGTCTGTTCTTCTGCACAAGCCTGCCCCCCAAGGGATGCCCGGAAGTTTTTGAACATAATCCGTTCTTTGTATTTTCAGACTTCCGGACGTGTGAGAGTGTACGGGGAGCGCTCCAAAAGCTTCCGTACACAAAGCTGTGTCCGTCAGAGGTGCCCATTATTTCCATTCTTTTTGACTCCATGATCGATGAGATAATGAGATGAACGCTCGAAGATCTCCAAAACCCTGGTGCTCAAATAGCCTCAAACGAAAACCTTGTCGATCTGAAATAAGCAGACGACATCGTTCTCATCTTCGAAGAGGAGGAGAAGGCGCAAGGGTTTCCGGATGAACTGACCAATGTCGGCATGTCCTTTGGTATGCACATTGCACCCACAAAGTGTAAGGTCATGCCCCTTGACATGCAGCCACTAAATACGCCACTTTCTAGGGAGAGGCACCGGAAGCGTTTTACGTATCTTGGAAGTTGTATTGGTTCTGATTGTAGTGTGACAGATGAGGTCAGTGCACTAATCTGCAAGGCCCGGGTCGCGTTTGCGAATTTGATACACCTATGGCGTCAGAGTGCTTTATCCCTGAAACTCAAGGGACGAGTTTATCGAGCTACAGTGCTGTATGGTTGCGAGACTTGGCCTGTTTGAGCAGCGGAACTGAGATGTCTTCAGGTGTTCTAAAACCCTTGTCTCAGAACAATAGCTCGTGTGGGTTGGTGTCAGCGTATCCGTCACAAGGTAATTGGAAAGATATTTTTTGGTCGTGCAACGAGTGATTCCATTCAAGAATGTGTCCAGCACCAGAAGCTGCGTTGGTTGGTTCATGTGCTGCGTATGCCAAACCATCGTTTGCTGAAGAGAGAGCTGTTTTCCATTGCAAACTCAGAGTGGCGGAAGCAAAGAGGTGGCCGACCCTTGACCTGGCAGAAGGGTATGAAGGAGATTACGAAACGTTTGAGCGCTGTCGGTGCTACTCGCCTTCCAGGATGGGGACCGCGTGATCCACACTGCGCTTGGTTGGAGACACTGCAAGATATGGCTGCCAACCGATATCCATGGAGTTCTTCTTGTCAGTTTCTATCCAGATTGCCTGAATGAGTGTCTGCAGGTGTAGACACCTCGGAATGATTGTAGTAAGCTTGCACTAAGTCCCCTCCCCATTCACCTTTATTCTTTCCTACACAATAAGGCTTTCAAGTAAATCATGGTTATACGGCCGTGAAGAGTCGGTGTTTAACACTGGTGTCATGCTGTCGATGATGATGATGATGATGGTGATGGGTTCTGACTGGCTCCGCTTGTCCCGTGACCTTCGGGTTTGACTGCGACTTCCGCTAGCTTTTCGTGTGCGGAACTGGGTTTCCTTGTGCCCACTCCGATTACACACTAAGCAGTAGTGCTTTTAATAGATACACAATCACATAAAATGCAATAAGCCGCATTGCCATCATGCTGACGGTGGCCTTGCTTCTTTCGAATTTGCCGCCATGGGAGGTTGTGTTAATGTCATCTTGGAACTATTGAGAGCAGGTTTGGATAATGGTCTTGTAGCAGTCATTTTCTTATACCTCCGACCAAACTCTCCCAATTAGTCTAATACGTCCGCGTTCATTAGATCAGGCCACTCCTTTGTTCCGCAAACGCACAAATCACTTGCCAAAACTCTGTCCCGCTCGCAATCTAGACCGACAAGTCAGATCTTGTGTTGTACGCCACACAACGATTATATGTAGCACACACATGTCGCACCTTCCTATATACAGGAGGACACAACACAGTCACTGTAGATTGTTTCCAGCAATCTGTTGGACCACGTTGAGTTACGCGCAAAACCCCAAAAGCCAAATCGTTCAAATGGAGGTTCATCTACAAACGCAGTAATATAAATACAACAATAATATAATAAAACTTTACAAACCCGATTTCGCGGGACTACGCCGGCTGCTATACAGCGGTTTAGGAACTGCTATTCCTAACGGATCCCAAAGTCCACATCGACCGGAAGCCACGTGTTTACAAGATAGCGAAACCACGTTTTGACGTAAACAACACGTCCGATGACAAGGTCAAAGAACGGTTTACGTTCAGGTCAAAAAAGGAAGATGATATAGGCGCAAAATCGAAATAACAAATACGGGGAATGCTGTTATGCAAAATAAGGGTAGAAGAAAAGATTCAACGCCGCCCCCCAAAGCCAGCATGGCTTTCTCTGTTCTACCAACTCGATTCACCGCATGCAATAAAGAGGTCAACGAGAATGCTACAACTACTCTAGCCACCAACGCCTCCCCCAATTGGCAGCAGGCGCCTAGTGTGGGTGAGCAACTCGCTGTCTTCTACTCCTTCCAGCAGGCAGTTGCAGCGTACATCACGCCTAAGCTTGCCCGATGCACTCTTTAACAACACTTCCTGAATGTGGCTATCACTTCAGGGCTTAGGCTCCACTATGATGCCTTAAACTGCTATCACAACCTCAACCATTGGGTCATCCACGATCTCTGCCACTGGAGCCTCTGCCCCTTCAGGAGAAAAGCTACGTGCCTTCTTCCAGGATGAGCTAAATCCACTTCCGTCCTGACTTCCAAGCTGGTTTTTTACATGGAATAGAATCACCGTTTTTTTCGCGAAACCCCCACCAGTGTCTCTCCATCGCTGCATCCTCTATCCTCTCTTCCGACCCAACGTTCTTATCTTCCTCAACTTCAAGTTCATTATCTTCACTGACAGATACTTTTTTCTTCACATCACTCCCAGGTGTCCATGGTACTTGATCATCATACTCTGGCTTGTTGCAGCTATTTTCACTTTGTAACGCGGTAGACGCAATAGCTGAATTTGACTTTGAGGAGAACCCCAGGAAGGCGGCGTTAAAGTAGTGATTGCGACGCCCTTTGTCAAGAAGAATGTATGGAGCTGGTTGGCTACCTCGAGCAAACCTTGAAAGTAGCATTCCCATAGCTACAAATTTGGGAACGCCCATTACAACGGATGCTTCGCCAGTCCCTGGCGCTAGAAGAGCGAGGTCATCAGATGACTCATCCAATAGAAACTGTACCGTCTTATCATCAACAGACACTGCTTCCTCACCGGGAAGTAAATTTTTCGTATTACTCTTAGCGGATACCGTCGTCACCACTATATGTTTCAGCTGCTCCACAGGGTATGAATGCTCATCCAATACCATCTTCAACTGTGGGAGAATCCGAGGGAGATTTGGTGTCAACAGAGGTTGTTGAGGTCCTGCGTGGTTAGCTGCAGTTAACTTCTTGGCATCAGAGAAAACATGCAGTTCAGTGTGATGTACGTCAAACTCAAGAGGCGTGATGCACCGAGTTCTGGCAAACCGACCTTGTATCGAAAGCATTCAGGTTTGATAGACCAGTAGAGACCCAGCGTATTGTGCAAACTCGAATCTGAAATGTTGAAGTCAACTAGCCTGCAAGCTCGCTCACTAATGGGGATGACATTCAAGACTTCCGGACTGTTGTTTGCCCACTTTTGCAAACGAGCTCCGCCCAGACTCAACGTTGAACTTATTTGACAAACTGGTTCCTTGGCTATATCGTCAGATTCCACTGATACAAGGCGATCATCTACGTAAACGATTTCCCCTACTGCAGAAACCGTCCTTTTTACGAAAACATTTCTGTTGTCATCAGCGACCCTACGAGGAGCAAAAGCAGTGCAAAAGGGGAAAGAAGTGGCTCCAGACAGGTACACCTTAAAACGATAGACGTCTGTGGTTACAGCGAGCGGGGCTGGTCCAAAAATAACCCATCCCAAGGCCATATGATGTGCGCAGGGATGTTGCGGAGGTCTCAGACGTTGCTGGATAACCCAATGAGCCTCTGTGACATTTGTTCCTATCAAACTTGAGACGTCATTTTCAAGAATTCGTGCGGGCTGAACATCCGCAAGATGCGTCCATTTGCTCAGCAACAAATCATCCGGAATCGAAGCCTGGTGATGGAAAGTGAGCCGTAATGTAGGCACAGTCGATGTCCACAACATACCCGTCATTCAAAGACTGTATCGCAAAGCTGACTGTCATGGTGTCCTTGATGTCCGGGCCATTTACCGATGAATCTTCTAAGCGCGTTGCTTCTCCTTCTATCCCAAGCTGCTATGCCACGTTGACCGTTAATAGGGTGGTATCAGAACCGTTATCCAACAGAGCATGATTTACTACAGTCCCCTTTGGCCCAGTCAGCTGAACTGCTAAAAACCCAAGGTATCTCCGGGGTCCCCCAACTAAGGTTGAGTTGGCGTTGGCACATTTCGTAACATTATTCATCTAACACTGTGTGTCGCGAAGCAGACATGGATGTCTCTGTTTGCAATCCGAGACGTCGCAACGTGTAGAAACGCGACACTGAGACGCTCTATGATTAGTCTCTAGGCCGTTGAAGCACAACTTGTGGCCTTCTAGTCTACTCAGCTTCTTGACTCGAGGTAGGGTGCCAAAAACTTCAAAATCTGAAAGGTCATGAGCCTGTGAACAGTAAGGGCAAGCTATACTTGCTTTCGTAGTCATTACTTTGATGAGGGCTTTCCTAGGTGGGCGTTCTAAGCCTACTTTGTCTACCTGATTAACATGTCTTCTTGGGCTGGCAATGACACCATAGAAAATTGAACCAATGGACACACTTCTGTCCAGAAGAGATACTAGATGCTCGAATTCTGGATCTGATCCAAAAAGCGGTATGTCGCCTGCCGCCTCAGCCAACCGTTTTTACAAATGCCGAGGTAGCCGTTCTACTATACGCTTAAGGTTTGTTTATCAGTTTAAGTGCGCCGTATATTGCATCTGTCTTAATGCCAGATCACAGTTAACCAATTTCCTGATCAGCTTTCGTAAGGCATCGACGTCTCCAGGAACAGTGGGGCCTTCAACCAGTATTTCGTTCATAAACGTCTGTGTGGTCTGCGGAACTGCGTCCTGAGGACATCCATGGCCTTTTGATAGGCCGCCTTTCCAAGACGGAACATGCATGGCCTCTTTTGATTCCCCACAACAATAATAGAGAAGGCACATTAATTTATTGCTATCATCAAACAGCCGATCAGCAGCTCTCATTTAGAATGCTTTCATAAACTTCCGAAATTTCATCGGCTTTCGCCCAAGTTTCCCAGGCCGGTTTTGTTCTTGTCGTTTAGCGGCTGACGTGCACCTGAAAGTCGTAAGCGTTCTTCGCGCGCCTTGAGTAAACAACTTGGTTGGCGTATTCAAGAAGCGGCCTGACGTAGACCCAATAGAGTATTTGGAAGTGTTTGCGAGTAATACGGGTGAACGTTCGCCGAACAATCCGTAGAGCGGCGAATGCCTTTTGGGCCTATTTCTCATGGTTTATTGCGAAAGATATGTTTAAAGTGAGCCAGATACCAGAATCGTTTTTGGCATCTATATTCATGATGTTTTGTGGTCTATTCTTACCATGCACGACGTTTTCGTTCGCTGAGCCTCCTCCGAATCACATATGGACGCAATTTCCGTCATTCAAAGGAAGGTGTCAGTCCAACGACCACTACTTTGCAGCGTCAACATCCATTTGGAGGGCACCGGCATTTCAACTCCAGGATTTCAAGTCGTCTGCGAAAAGTAGAGATGGAGTTGCAAAAATATCTGAGAGGTCGTTGACGTTTACCCGAAACAGCTGTGGTCTCTAAATGGAGCCTTGTGGAACTCCAGTGGGGATCGGTGCTGGAGAAGAGTAGGTCGAGTCTGCTTTCACTCGGAATGATCTGTCTGATAGAAACGCTTGAATCCAGCGTAGAATTTTCCTCTGATTCCCGTAAAACTCGAGTGTGTAGAGCAGTGGGACATGTGGGACTCAACTGAATGCTTTGATGGGTCGAAAAAATATGGCATCCGATATGAGTCCCTCGTCTTTAGCTTGGGTTTTGCTGTCCAAACATACGCACGCGAGAACGATATGCGAGAAATCTGTGTTGAATTGGAGATATCAATTTGTTGGAAGTAAGCTTGTTTAGGATGGCTCGCTTCAGAATAAGTTCCATTACATTGCACGGCAAGCCAGTGAGGCTCATAGGCCTGTGGCTGCCGGGCGATCTTCGGTCATCTGTTCTGTAGATTGGTGACAATCGCTTCCTTCTAAGCAGAGGGATCGTGGTCTTCGTCAAGCGACTGATGAAACATCACGTAGAAATGATTTGCCAGTCCAAACGTCGATTCCTTCTGGATCCTTGGACAGACTTTATCGGGCCCCAACGAGCAGAACGGGTTGATCTTGTGCAAGCGTTGACGAGTGTCCTCCACCGTTAAGCCCAAGTTGGTTAGAGGCCGTTTGTAAGTACGTCTTGACAAGAATGGATGTGACGAGGACGCCGGGGTTGAATATAGGCCTGCATAGTGCTCTTTGTAGACCTCAGAACTCACAATTGGGTCACTCGTGGATTCCCCGTTCCCGTCCCTCAAGGAGAGTGCGGACGGCTTGCTTCCGCGGCGATGTCTCATGTATTTAGACGGCACATTTCTGTTTTTCCGGGCGAGGTCTCGAACGGTGGCTTGTTTTCGTATGTTCCATTGGCGGATTTCTGATTTACAACGGTTCCGCATTTCACGAATCGCCAGCCCAACTTCCGTGTCTCTTGTATTTGACGTTCCTGAAAAATAGTTGAGACCTCTTTTCCAGAAGACGCCAAATCCTTGCGGCCCAGAAGACTGCTTGCTGGTTTCTTGGGGGCGAACATGGCGTCAACCCCGTGAACATTCTGGACAATGGTTCTATATAAGTCTTCTATTGAAGTTGTTCTCATTTTAACTTGAGCAAAAAAGGTGCGTATTCCTGAGATGTCCACACGGCAAGTTGCAAATTCACTTTTGTGGTTCGGGACTTCCGGCCAGTAGCAGGTGAAATCAAAGGTCAGCACAAAGTGGTCACTATGTCCCTGTGAAGCGTTAATTATCACCTGATCGACAAAGTGTCCATCGTTGGCGAAGACCAAATACAGGAGGGATGATTGTTGGCCTGCGCGGTATCTGGTGGGTGCGACGACATGTTGAGTCCAAACGCTCTGTGGAACGAATTTGGTCAGCACCGCTGCAAATAGTCTACTTGATCCGACGTGCTAAAGCTCCATCTAGGAGGCCTTTGGAGAGTTGAAATCACCCACCAGTAAGAGATGAATGAAGTGATACCTGAAGGAAAGGTGCTCAAGGGTTTGTATGAGGAATTTGACATCTTCCGGAGGACTCGAGGGGCAACTGTAGACAACACCGAGAAGGAGGGTACCGGACCAGCGCGGCAGGATTTGAATCCACAGTGTATCGTAAAAGGGGGCAGGAGTGGTAACAAAGCAGGAATCAACCCCAACAGCCCTCCCTCGTTTTGGGTCAGCTCGAAAAACAGAGTAGCCGTCTATCGAGATCTCCGCGTCAGAGACATCTGGTTTGAGCCAGGTCTCTGTGAGTGCGATTATGGACGGCCGTTCAAGGCAAACTGATTGTTTAATATCGCAGAGTTTGTTGAAAAGGCTTGGGCAGTTCGTGGTCAAGCATTTCGACACCGTCTCTGCAGCCTCCGAAGGTGAAGAGCCGAGATATATGCGACCAGATAGGTTAGCAGATTTAACAGCTGTACGCCGAGTTTGGGGCCAAGTCTTTGAACGGGTTTCTGCGGCATACCTTTTTGCTCCCTGTCTTGGTGGGTCCGTGAGCTGCTTTTCATTTGCAGAGTTTTCTTCGTCCCGTGGTAGCCCGGTTTGCGGGGTCCTTTTACCTTTGGGGGAAGACGTTTTCCCCCGTAGGCGGACATTTCGACCGCTGCTACTTGCAGCTCGTTCAATACCGCCTTTTGGACGACTAGATTTGCTGTTGTTTAAGGATTTGGGGCAATCATATGTCTGTTTGGTTTCTTGGGCATTTTGACGCCGTTCGATGGATGTGGTGTCTCCGTGAGGACCTGAGCGTTGGTTGGTAGCACCAAGAAGTATTCCTCTTGGTGGCGCTCACATGAGGGTTGCTTTTGCAGATTCAAGAGTCTCTGGTACCAATTACTGACGGGCTGCAGCGTTATCACGGGAGGTTTTCCAATCTTGTTCAAAACCTCGCTCTGGTATCACTGTCTGAATGCGGCTGAAAGTCATATCTGAAAACAAGCCACTCAAATTGGCCTTCCGTCATTGTAGATTACTAGAATTGTTTGCATCAAAAATTCACTATACCGGCACAAGTCATATAGTCTTCGGATTCCTTTTTCGCTGGTATTTTTTTTGCGAGTATTGAACAAAGACAAACGCTCTCCGAAAATTGTTGAGAGCTGCTGTACAGTTTTGTCAAAACAGAGATCTCGCGTGTTCTTCGACAGGATGAAGTTGAAATACCGTGTGTGTTTCGTTGTACCAAGCTTTCTGAACAATAACCAAACTCTCCAGGCATCTTCTTTGGTAATGTTTTTTATATGTCGGCCCTCCGAACGCGATAGAATCAATTATTCTTTATGCACTGTCGAACACAGCACTAAAAAATTGCATTTAGTGAAGATGTCCTACAAAGTTAAGACCTATAGATCGCCTAAGACTGGGTCAACTCACAAATTGCATCCAACCAAATTTAAAACGTGGCATTTTGATTAACATCGCCGCCTATAGTTTTTATGAAGCGCATCTGCCTGGAAACGGATAATCAATAGTACTTTCTCGAACTGCGAAATGTCAACTTACGTTGTCTAGCCGAAAGCTTGGGTACCTCATTTCCCTTGTATAATTCGCTCGAGCGTAAAACGCACGGTGCTCCGCCATACCGAGGTTGAGCTCTTCTCTCTTTTAGCCACGATCGGCTGCAAATATTCCCGCGCTATTCTGTTTTTTCTATCTCAAAGCAAATCGCTCGGATCTTCAGCAAACAAAAAGACTGACATCCCAACTAAGACGTGTCTGCAATAAAATGTTACGCTTTCTACAACTGAACAGATAATAATTCGTCTGGTATAGTCTTTGTATTAGGCTCCACTTATTTTGCACAATACAATTTACGAAAGCCGCACCACTGAGTGTGACTTTGTATGTTTGATTGACATCGTGTCCTGAAACCGTTGAGTGAACCGTTATGCCCGATACATCAGACAATGAAGAAGGGTTGTCTTGATTATACTGCAATGCACAAATCTGTATCCGTAATACTCCCGCATTGCAAATTTTCCACCATCGAAACACGGACTATAGAATCCCGGTTGAGTGTAAGACCCTCACACTGATCCATTAGCATTGATGTCATCAACCATGTCCAGACGCCTAGTTGAGTATCGAGAACCGTGGTTTCTGGGTATGAGATGGTACAGGTACAAAATCCGCCTTTCAAACCCGCCAACCAGATCTTTTCGTCTTCTAAACCACGACCGTGCTAGCGTCCTTCATCTGAATTTCACTTCATATGAGGAGTTCATAGTTGATACCGGGCATAATATGCAGACATTCAAACGATTGGCCACATGCGCAGGAGTAATCTCAACACCAAATACTTCTGATAACACGCTCCCCAATTTAGCCGTGAAAATCAACCCTAGAAAGCAAGATAAAGAATTCCATCAGCAAAGTAATCTGGCCGAAGTGCGGCTCAACTTCAAGCGCACAATAGAAACTGCAGTCGAACGAGCAACTTTTAGCAAAATTCCAACAGGTTTATCAATCAGGCCCACTTAACAGATGCGGTTTGACGATGCGCCTGAAAACCGGTGTCTTATTTGGTGAACATAAACTAAAGTGTAGGTTCCTTCTCATATGGGCACCCTTTAAGATGTTTTATATCTTAAACCTCAAGGTCAAATGTCTCTGTGCATTCGTATCTATACATTAATATACCAGTGTCTCTAAATAACTGTAAAGGAGAAATTCGAATAAAATATACAGTTCATTTGAAAGGGACAGGGCAAACAAGAACATAATCCTGTCTTATATCGGAAATTCTGTCAATTGAAAGTCTCTACATTTTTCTGTAGAATATAAAAATAATGTGGCTTGCACAAACTTAGCACATTGCCGGATGCTTTACGAAAATAGGTTTTTGCATTTTTTTACATTAGGGAAATCTCGCATTTCTCCAGAATTTTCCAGGACTATGTGATGAATTTTGAGAACGCTCCGTGACCATTTTCCCGCTGCCCAAAACCATGCAAGTACTTGGTGGGCTACATGCAAATAGTAAGCTTAACTAATGGATGTATGTCAAACTTTAATGCAGCAATTATAAAAGTGGCTCATTGATTTGCTTGCTTTCATAATGAAACCATATCACAGACGGTTTGTCAAGCAATCATAAGGTGCAAAAACCATCCGGTAGACTGTCCAAACCATGAGCATGTTCAGAGGGTTTATATTTATTGTATCCTGAAAGGTTTTGTTATAATGAGCTTACTTCAGGCCAGGTCTACTGAATGTTTTTCACCGAATGTATCTTGAATGTTCAGCACTGGTTAAAAGATAGTGACAGCAGCAGAGTGTATGTCAGACCGGCTTGAAGGTACTCAGTGTGTCTAGATACAAACACTTTAAGATTGGATAGAACTGTCACTAACAGCTGTTATCGAGACTATCACATTCAGAGAGTTCATTGCCTTCCGGATTTTTACACGCACAGAGGCAATCCATCCGGGTTTGCCAAGTTGCCCTCAGTTTAACTGGAGTGGTTTCTTTGGTTGTCTCTGTTTAGAAACCCATGTGGTTTGAAAATGCATTGACATTTTAGGAGCAAGCGGTAGGCTGTAAAGCAGAACTATAAGTGCAATTATTCGGTAAGTGATTCGGATGACTGTCTGGTCAAAGCCAACCTAGATATGTTGAACAAAATCCGATGCCGTCGTGTTAAACGTGTTTTTTGTAGACAAAGTGCGGTCCCAACATGTTGCTCCTGTGTCTTAAATTTTTTGATTAGTTTCTCATATTGTCCTGGAGTATGGCTAGATCGCTAGCGTAAATGACAAAAAAAGGATACAGTAAGCCAGATGCATAAGGTTACTATTTGTGGGCCCTCAAACCCCATAAATGTTTACCGCTTTGCTGAAAGTCTCCGGTTTGGGTGCCTGGTTGTCTGTTCGCTCGTCTGGTATCAAATTTATATGACATGCTTTCTTTCAAACAGAACTGTGTGATGTGCCATTCTACTTCATTCAGTTTACTTTGGGGTACATTATGTTTTCTATTCAAGCTTCCTTAAGAGCACCTTTTCGGAGCAACAAATTACTTTCCGATATACAGGCAAAGCTGAATAACGCCTGTACGTGGCTATTCGTTCCTATGCCTAGGGTGCGTCCCAATAACTGTTGGGCCACGAAGTGTGCCTTCATACGCAATTTGGGGGTACAGTTATCTGGTCATTCCCATTTTAGTCAGCTGCAATTGGTTACCACTGGGGCATACTGGTGAATTGAACCATTTACCTAGTTTCATTTTCACTCGCGTTTGCAGGGAGATCAGTGGGCTATAATTGCATATCAGCGCGAGTTATGTTAGGCGGAACGCCTTGTGTGCGAGAGTTTATCAACGCATTTTGAGGCGACAGGCCGCTCCGAAATCGTATCAAAGCCTCATCGCGCACCAAAATGATATGCTTCAAAAATGTTCAACAGGTGTCGCACATTTCTTCTGTGTTACTTAATCGCATCAAGCTGCCGCGAATGTATTCAACACCTGTAAGTGACCTAAACTGGTCCGTTTGGTATGCTAGCATTTTCTGCCAGAAAACCTCGTTTGAAAGTGTGTGTTCGTTGCCCAGAACAGTGAGAGTGTTACAGTTTAGCGGACTATCTGGTGGGCTATTCACATATGGCTCCATTACATAACGCAGGAATTCAACTCTGGAGTGTTCATCTTTCATTCTGCAGTCCGTCGGCAAAGCTGGTGGATGTTCTCTTGTAACGCGCCTTAAGTAAACACCTTATCTACTTCATCTCCTTAGACAATACGGAATGTGGACAATAAAACATTAAATAAATAGTCCGAATAAGTTAAGAAAACGATACGCTACTCAGTAAACATTGCAAAAAAATATCCCTGGCTCAGACCACATATTTCTTAAGTCAAAACCCTGGAGAAATCTGAATGGCAAGCCTTGACTTTACTTCGCCATTGAGTTAATTATTTATTCCTTCCCCGAAGTAGAGAAGGCTACAGTTGCGGGGCCAAATTTTCAATAAAATCAGCTTGTTGCAATCAAGCTGATTATTTACGGTTCTATCCAGAGAATTATGGTAATGATCCGCTTCCGACCATTCCCATACATCTTTTTCAATGGTTTGAAATTGCATTGAGATAACAGAATAACACGACCACGGTTATTTCCGTTTGGCACGTGCAAGGTCAGTTATCAGGCAACTTGGTGCGGGTGGTCCGGGGCACCAACAAAAGAACATCAACTTTGTGGCAACCTGACGAGCGGATTTGTAAAATTATGCGCTCAAACCATTCAACCCGTTCTGTAGTATTTTTGCATGTTCCTTTACACCTACCTTCACACACCTTCCAGATGCCCGTGCACCGCAATTAATCTGCAGTCGCTGGTAGTCCTTACGTAATAATAGGCCTCCAGGAGCTCAATTCGTCGATAATGAACAAATCCTATCCGCATTCACGTGCACTGAACCTAGTTTCCTGCATTATTGAGACCCTAAAGCTTCGCTAGGAATCACCCGTTGAAGTCCACAAAGACGATGCCAAGATGTCTGTATTTCATATTTTTCTTTTGCTACCAAAGTGTGAGTGACCCAGGTAGAAGCGGTTGAACGTGCAACCAACGGCGCAATGCTGATGATTCCAAACACTGATCAAAAACCTGCGCAATGCTTTTCGGCTTTTAAGCATAAGCTAGACTCGTTGACAGGATCAAATCTTTGTGGAATATTCACTTTGTCGGGTTAATGGACTCAAACGTTTTTCACAACCAGATCTCTGGCAGCGGGCCCAAAGCTTTGCATCTTCTATTGGCTAGCATTTTCCTACTTAACCATCTGGATAAACCAAGTGAATCGGGTTCTCTGGGGAGATAATCTCCCACTATACCACAAGCTGGTAAAGTATATAGAGTAATAATGTTCAGGCCTATTCAAGAGAAAGGTGCGGAGTTAACTTTTGATATGCATTTGCCCCATTATTTCTCACCTGGGACGAAGCAAAGCACCATTATTGTATGTGACCTCCCATCTGGTTGTGTGTGGCGTAGGAAGTGGTCCAGGGAAGGGTATAATGGAACAACAAAACTTCTTTAAAAAGATTGTTAATAGGCTGATGATTCTTGTTACTGGAGGATAAAACAGATCAGAAGATGTTGGTATACTCTTTTGACAGCGCACTTACAAGCAGTATGACGCATTGATGTTTCGATCATTTACCTCAAGAGATGCTATCACCCGCGCGTAATCGCGTGGTAGTCCGTAATCGCTCAGCTGTACCTGAATACGTAGGTTACGTGGAAAAAACTGTGAAGATGGTAACTTCTACGTACCATCATTAAAATAAATCGCGCTCAATAAGTAAAAGCCGAGCAAATTTCTGCTATAACCGTCATGGTTAAGTGGACCTTTCATTTATTTTTCTTTTCCTTCAGCGGAAGCTGCTTTTTGTTCCTTTGAACTCCCTTCGAGTAAGAGTTTTTTATGCAGCTTGCCACATTCGAGCTGAGAGCGTCCTTGCAATGTGTGTGACGGTGGCGGTTATCAAACAGGAGCTGGTGTTCTAGGGTATTTGTATTTGTTGTGGTGAGAGCAAAACTTCACAGATTCTGCAGCATAGATGTACACATCTTTCAAGCCATGCAACATATCAATATTCATTATGCTAAACCATCACAACACAAAACGTTTGGATTATAAAATTTTTTCGTTCACTTTGGGTAACATTGTGCATGTTTTAGATTAATCCGTAAACACGCTATATTAAGCCAACACGAAATCTGATTACGTGCTCTACTGGTGTATCTCTTCTAAGTTTGCAACCGCTGAACCATATACGGTCAGCGAATGTCTCGACAGATTCCAAGGTTATTGGGTGTTCTTGAGACAAAGTCCTTCACATCTGATCGACACATTGATCCAAATATTCAAAGCCAGCAGATGCGTGTTTTATAAACAAAAAACAGTAAATACACTAGAAAATGTAGCGTTTGTAACCAGCATAGTACGTGCATTATATAAATGGCCCCAGAGTAGAATCAAATGCATAAATCCCAGCCACCAAAAGGCATGCAATATTCTCAAATCCCGGCGCTGGCCTCGGGCTTTTTGATGTCTCAGTATATTACTCTTCACCTTGCTGTTTTTGGCCCTTTTAGTGCCACCCAGTTCATCTACCATTCATTTCTCAGAAAGCCGGCAGGCACAAAGGAGCCGCTGACCAACATGAAAGTAGAATAACAATGTTGTTTTTACCTGGCTTCTTCTTGTTCCGCCCCAACTTTTGCAGCAAACTGTGTGATAGTCCATATATGCTTGCATCAAATGCATTATCTCCAACCGTTTCATCAGCTCAGTTTTTCACCTACCCCAGAGTCCATTCTTTGTTGCCGTAGATATGACTAAGCGACTTATTAACAGGAATTGCCTATTGTTTACTCACAGCAATTGCCAAGTTTTCACAGCTTCACGGACTGACACACAGGATTGAGACTTTCCCCCAAGCATTCCGGGTCGGTTTTCTTCTTGTCGTTCAGCGGCTATCGTTCACCTAAAAGACTCAAGCGAATAAGGGTAGAGCTCTGCTATTTATGTTCTCAGCGCGGGGCAGTAAGCGTGCAAGCGCGGGAATTCGCATAAAAGAGCGTCTAATATTGCTTTAAACTGGGTACCAGACGTATCTTGGACAACCGCAGGGAGGAGGTCATCCGTCGCAGCAACTACTCGAAGGAGAAAACATTTTGCTTAATAAAGGTGTGCTCTCTGAGCTTGAAAATCTTCCCACCATGATTCCACTCAATCAGACTCCATTTACGTCTCGCAACAACCATGAGTTCTCACCTTACCGGAGGTGACCCCAGGTCCACAATTATTAACCGGAAGACGGCCCCTGTCCAAACACAAAATTACACTGAATAGTGCATTCTCTTGTTTTTTTAGCAGAGCCGGGCTGCACCTAATTATATGGAACGCCAACATTCATCCATGGTGGCCCAATTTTCATCAACAGAATGGTGAACGATTGACGCAGCTGAGTTTCTTGCAATCATAGTTTAACGTGACCAACCAACTACTCACTTTAACTTCATGTGCTACCAATCCCATCGACAAAGCCTCTCGTCCTCTCACCGAGTTGCATGCCAACATGAAGCTTATGGGTAGATGTAATAGTACCCTCAAACAGCAATGGGCATGGACTTAACGGCCATGACACCGGTAAACATGAACCGGTAATCAACTAGTGCGTCTAGCAAACAAGTACCCCTTTTTGCTTATTCTCCTGGGCCCGTTTAAAAAGACGCAATTATTCAGCTCACTCTCCCGATTTCCCCTTTCTAAAACACGCCACAAATGCTTTTCAACCAAGACAGAATATAACATAGAATACTAAACCTATTTGATCTAAAGTAAGCACTAGGACGGTATAATTTGCTCATCTAAACGTTGCGGCAAATCCAAAATCCAAGCGTTCTCCAAATAGCTGTTATTAATAGCACTATACCAGAAAAGGGCAATTTTATCTTTGTTTCTTAAGCATCGGGTAAATGATTTTCGTGAAACTAGACACATCAGCACTTAACCTCGCCAAGATCTATTTGTGCGGCGGTTCTATCCAACCGGCACCGCACAGTTCGAATACAAACAAGACGACACCGCATCTTCCGTAGCACCAGCAGATCGTTTTCACTGCAACTGGCATGGGGCTTTCCAACTTCTGAGGAAAATGTTGACTACCTTGTCCATCTCCTGAAAAACCTGAACAACGCCTCTGATGCTGCGCAATGCACTTCACAACGATCTTTAACCCGTTCGGCTTTTACTGGCTATAACTGTTGAAAGCCGGACAGGCATTGCCCCATCGATATTGACTTTATCCTATGTAGGATCACAGAAAATCAAGCCAATAAATCAGTTTTTGAGGGTCCATCACTGACAACGTCCTAGCAACCTCTCAACATCCACACTAGCCAACAACTTCACTCATCTTGGTTTCCCTTCCCAACTTACTTCAGGTGTCATGAGGCTTTTTTGACGCTGACATTATACATATATATATACCATCATAGTGGTATAGCACCGGCGAGTCATCCCTCAACTGGCAAAATTCGGCTTCTGGAAATCCCGTAACGGACGTCATGTTTGAGTTGATTGGACGGGAGAGGTGCAATTCTGTGAGCAGCGAGGTTCTGAGTTAGCCAAGGGGATCAACGCAGATAGAATAAATACGATGTTGGACTACAGGTGATTGCGGTTCAGATGAAGCTCCATGTGGATGTCAAAATGGGAACAGTTGGGTGGATAGCGTCCATACAATTCGTTCGAAGCAGGTACTGCCAAAGATCGAAGCTTGGAAGGAGGAAGGAAAAGGACGAGATCATCAAAGCCTACTTAGTGTTTGTAGGCATCAAATAGCATGAAGTTGACTGGTAGAAAATAACTTAAAGTTCATTACATTTGAGGTGGTGACAGTAAGTGGCTAACTGAAACAGGACAGAGGCAGGTTTGTGTTGGGTATCCTAGAAGTCAAGGACTGGGTATGCTTGATCGTGTAATGCGATTATGAAACAAAAACCTGGGTGATATCTGGCCATTTGATATAACATTATGGAACCTTTCTTAAATTTATTCGGGTCGCATAAAATAAGGCCAACCCAAGCTCACCTTTCTGTGGACGACGCTTACTCCCAATACCTATCCCCAAACATCTGATTTTACATCTAGCAACTCCCGGCCTCCCTTGCGTCACCCCTTTCAGCCTTGGTCAGGCATCTCATTTTGTGGTATCTACAACAACCTTAAAATCCAAGTACACTTGTGGGAAAGTGCTCCTATGTGTGCCCACACTCATTGCGTTACTGTTACTGTTGTTACTGCACTAGAAATTAACGGTCCTTTTATCCTATGCTCCTCAACACCATTTAAGCCGGAACAAAAGTTGGCTCAGTCTTGAGATAACAACGATGTAGAGTAGCCGGATTGCACGAACGTCCACTACTGTCAGAGTAGTGAAGTAAGCGTCTTTCCTCCTGACTCTTTGCTTCTTTCTACACCATCTAGGGCCATCCAGTGGTTGAAACTCAGCGATGCTGTTCGCCAAACCCTCCGCCCCGGGAGTCACTATGGGCTGATTTGTGGTTTCATTTGTCCCCTTCCATCTCTGGGTTTCCCCATATCATCGTATGTACAGTTAATCAATAGAGAGCACAAATACTTTTCATCCCAGTAGGTTTCATGCACACGAACTATGGATCTAATTTTGACCGGGGAATGCGTCGGGATAAACGAGAGTGGCATATTGAACAAGCGTAACACACCACTCCCAAAATTGCAGAAATCTCTTCAACAGCTCCCAACCTATTCTGCCATTCTCAAAGCTCATCAAGTAGACAAATTCATTGAACATCCGTCAAACTAACGTTTTATTGGAAAGCAAAAAACACGAAATTGGACGTAGGTTTTCATCTGCACAGCCATTCGATCGTCATTAGAGGCTCACCCTAATCCCAGCTTTGTGCCAGTCAGATCACATCACACACGAGTGATTCAGCTACGTCCCAGGTGAGTTTTTCTTTAAAAAGAACGTAGTATACAAATTAGTGCTAAGACAAATTTCGTGCAACTTGGGTTCAAATAGAAAAAGGATAAGAGAACCTCGCAAACTACATCCATCTTACGAGCTCCGACAAGAATACAACCAATTGTGCGATATCGAAGAGTTATCAGCGATCTGGCGATTAGTATAGGACTCTGTACACGAAAGATCCATAAACGAAAGCTTTAGCTGGCAATCAGGTGACCTCTCGTGAAAACTTGGTTTGTACGCAAACGAGTAGATTCATCTAGATTTCTTTCTGTCAAACAAAAAAGCGGTTACAAGCCATTGAAGGGAAAAGCTAACTTCTCATATGCACACAGTTTTGGAAGGCTAAACACTATCACGCGTAATCTTAAAAGTTTATGCATATGCACTGACTATTACACAACTGTAAACGAAAGTGGCAAAGCAGTTCCACAAGTTCGGTAATAAAATTCACCTCCCATCAGACGTGGGGCGGAGGTTCAAAGTAACCATGGATTACTCACATGGCTCAGCAGTGACCATTAACCCACACTTCTCACACAGTTTTGATATCCACACTGTTATAAGGAAGGAATTATCAGACCTTAAGCGTCCCTTACGAACGACCTGCAGAAAGGACTACCGTCCGCTATCTTTGAAAGGAGCGAAACGTTCGCTTCAACGTGTACATGGCCAGCGCACATAAATAAGACACCTTGGCAGCCCCAGCAGTCTGCTGGATGGGTACCTACCAACGAATGACAAAGTGTTTCCACACGTTTTTCCGGGTGTCTCAATAGACGCCTTTACGGGAATAACGAGAACAGACGAGAGCAAATTTTGAGCCAAGAAATGAAAACGGTTTAAGTTGTGTGTCTCACCACAAGCATGCTCTATCAATCTACCACGAAAAATTGGCCCTAAATACATTCACGCCTTTTGGATGATTCGGCTAACCGTCTCCCGTATATAACGCTTGCCATTACTCGCACCACAATTCGCATTGAATGTTTGATACCGGATAGTATGCAAACGGTATTCAATGAACTAGCTGGGGTATGTGAATTGCGAAATTTCAATCTATGTGGGAACCATATGCATATATATAGCCCCCGAACAACCTGTTTTTCCAGACAATAAGTAAAGTAAATCTTACAGTTTGTGCTTATTTCATAAACCTTTATCTATCGGGTTCTTGTGAGCTGTTAATGGATATATGTGACTGTACACAAGCCAAGTGCGACAGTCACAAGTGGACCCAAGTTCACCTTGCATTCAGCAGTCATATATATCGTTTGGAGTGGTGTTATTCCTTTGGGACAAACATCATCACTAGCCATACTTACCAACCATGCTGTTAATGCAAAAATAGTTCAAGCGTAATAATCAATATGGTTGCCCTCACTTACAATATCTAGGTGGTACATGCAGTTTGAGAGACAGAGTTTGATGGAATACTCTTTTAGCGGGTTGATTTACGGACCTGAATGCTTACTACTATAATTATCTACCTTTCCCAGCACATGCAGACAATAAGATATCCAAGCAACAGGTGATAGGACTTTGCCAATTATTGGCAATCTATAGACAGTTTGGCTTCGGTTACCAAATAAGTCAGGACTTTGGATAGAGCCAGGGCGCTAAAAGTTGACCACATTGTCGGCCAGGATAATCAGAAAAACCAAACAAACTTTGAGAATTGTTACTGTATGCAAGAGTGTTAATCCAATGAGTTGGATTTTCGTAACATCAAGGAAAAATTGATAATTCTAGAATTACTACTATTGACGAACAAATCGAGCAAAGCGTCACCCAGCAAGAGACCTTCTATCTCCCAAGCATAGCCTGATGCACATGCTGTCGGATACGAGCAGTCAAGCATTTCTTATCTCATTTTGGAAGTCAACGCGCAAAGTATGCCCATGAAATCCGCGTCTTTAAAGTGGCACACACATTGATAGATCAGCAGCAAAGATGACATGAGAAAATGCTGGAATTCTTACCAATGCAAAGTTCCCAATAATCAATGAGTAGTTTTTACCCTACTAGATAATGCTGGTCAAAATGTCCGCACGTTCACACTTATGACAATCGACGCCGAATAACTTGTCTCTTAGTGACCTGACAATCATAAAATAGCACACAAGGAATTCAGTTTCCTTTGGAAGACGGTTTTTTGGGTAGTTCTTTGGAACAAGGAAAATATCAATAACTGTGCTTTCGCTGTAGTCGCTGATAAGATGGTTACCACGAAAACATGTCAGTGGAAATTCATTGTTCACAAAGTTGACTGTACTGAGCGTTTATGCCCTCATGTTTGTACCAGATCAGTGAGGTTGGACTACTGTAGAAACTTGTAGCAGGTAGCCGGTAATTTTTGTAGTGACAACATCTCCAGTGAGCGCTGTAAAACGGTGGGATAATGAAAAGCTTTGCTTTATATAATACTTTTGCGGCTATCACAACTCTGTCACGCAACACTAAAAAAATAACTGTTATATTATTCAAGGAAGAACTGATTCTATTCTTTTGCGCAACTGATGGAAGTGCCTATTAAAGAACCCATTTAGGCGCCGATTTTGGAGATCCGGACGCACGGACTTAGCGATTGTGCTAGTCAGGACTAAACTTTATCTGGATACCAGAAAAGAAGTGAGTCAACACAGAAGCATTCAGTAACCCGCTAAACCCAGGAGCACTTCTGGATAAATGCGTATCTGATTAGAAGTCAACATTTTGAGCCCCTTTCTGAAACTACTTGCTTCGGGTAGGCAGTCAGCTAGCCAGTTTACAAAACACTATGTTCTAATATCTTACTTGATACCATAATGTCAGCATCAGCCCATCTTATCAGATTGGCTGAATGTTTCATGTTATGTCGACAAGTCCCCACATTGGCCGGACAGACGAAATCCCATGCTAATCGGATCTGTATGCAACGAGCTTTCCGAGTATTTTCCTTGCATGGGGTGACTCTTGAAGAATAAAAAATATTAATTTTGCACAGAAACCAAAGACGTTGCTCAGCACCGCGAGCAGACACTGAGACGAGGAGATGGAAACTAATTTAGCCAAATACCGTGCACAGTCGAATGCCTTAATTCCACATTTTACCTAACGTGAAGGCTAGCAGTTTCATTTCTTCGTGTGCATGTATCATCAGGCGGACAGCCAGTACATAGTATTTTGCTGACGTTTAATTCATCTTATTAGTTTTTGGTAAGCGGCATATCACTTTCCCACACACACCTACGACCAGCTGTGGGTTTCTCCGGTGTTCTTCTTCATGTGAAAATTAGCAGTTGTTCCATTTGATGTCTGGGTGGTTATTTATCCCTATAACTCAAGCCTGGATCTTGTCGTGTTTATGAAATACATTGCAAAATTAGCCTGTCGAAATAATAAAAATACGCTTCACAAGACTTCAAGCGTCAAGTCGAAGGTGAATTTAAACTGTATCACTTCGGTTGGCCATAGATCACGAAGGTAAATAGTTACGACTATCATATCCGTATTGTATCGGTTTGTCATACTTTAAAAAAATGCAAAACCTTGTATAATCGACATAATATTAATCGAATTTGAAAAATCCGATAAAAACGAGCAGTTACAAACAATAGTCCGCTAAGTACCTTTCTTTGGAAAAATGTTGACATTCTGCTGCTTCACTTTTCATATTCAGCAAGAATATTTGAAGTCTTTACGAGCTGCTGACAAAAGACCACCGCTGAAGAACAAACTATTGTTGTGAGGTTACCAGAATTATGATTACAAAATAAAATCCGAAATTGAGGTAGAAGCTCACGCTCAGAATTACTGCCCTCCAATTTTTATTTCATTTTCAACATACGCGTGAACACATCCCATGAATAACTAATAAATCAGCACTTCATGGTTTTTGCAAATAAGCACCGAAAAAGATGGGCTCAGCATGGCTCAGTAGACATAAGAATTACGTGATTGTAATTGGTGCGAGTTGAGGTCATCAAAAAAATAGCTGTGCACCAAGATAGCCTGTAACGCCGACGTGAATCCGTAATTGTTATTTGTTCTTGAATAGCTACGTTTGTACCGCAACTTTCACCAATCCCAAGCAACCCAATGGTCTTAGAAAATAAGAATATAAAACATCTAGTATTTTGCTTGGTTAATCAGTGAATGGCAAGTCAAGTCTGTAACTGTCGAAACGGATTTCCAATGTCTAAACGACTAGTCTACAAATTAGTATCAAAAATAATTTTGTTCTGCCTACTGATCCTAAGGTGAGTGGCAAACATCCTTCGTTGACTAATGGAAAAGTGCAACGCGTGTTCAATGCCAGATTTTTCACGTTGACTTCGTGACCGACAACGCAGTAAGTGCTACGTTATTGTACATGATTTATCGTTTTCATGTGCCTAGGGCAATCCAATCGTCCAGGTATGTATGGGTGGGCAGCCCTTTGCGGTTCTGCTGGATACCGGAGGTTGGACACGATGGATTCCGTCTAGCAAGTCAACATCTGCACTATTTGCAAACAGAAATAAATACACTGCACAGCCAGAAACTAGCGTTTCAATGAACCGAATTTACAAAGCCAGTTATAGCCGTGAAAAGTATAATGGAAATGTGATGATGGATGAGTTTTGGGTTAGTTTAATCAATGTGATTTAACGTTTAAAAAGCTTGCAGGCCACTTGTTCTCGCAGTTTACGTTCGTTGAAATGGTGGACGGTCATGGTGCTGCGGACGTCAGAGAAAGGCTTGACGGGATAATTGGGCTAAAGAGACCACCAGAAAGCGATGAAAGTTATGAATACTTCAAAACCACAATGTTGGATTATGTTGTGAATGCCGGCATTGTGAAAGATGCCGTTTTCACATTCCGGTTTTGCGGGTGTGTGCCCTCTATAATATGTTAATATTTTCTTTCCAACTATGCATCCCACATGTTTTATGGATCGCGGACCATGCTGAAACTAATAATAGTACCCTGTATACAAATTACTTCACCAGGTCGAATGTAGGCAATTACGCATTCTCTAAACGAACAAATTTATCGGACAATGATCACAGAGTGTGCAGGCGCTAAACAACGGAATAGTTCACACAAATCTTATTGACATATATTTTAAACCCCGTATTGTGCTGCTAAAAACGTTTCATACGAACGCTTAGCCTGCCTTGCTCGCGCGACACGAATCAACCTGTCAAGTCACTCAACGGCCCTCTAGACTGTCTCACAGCATCCAACTAGATGCAACGTGGGGGCACAGACAGCCTGTCGTCCGTGTCTCTACGCTTTTTAATTCACTAACCAATCTTCGCTGAGTAGTTCATTTTTCGGTCCTATTTCAACCATTAGAGTTGTAATAGCCTAATAACGAGATCCCGAAAACATTAATCTTCGTCATTGTGTTCTTGTATAAATTTTGAAACCTTCCAGGCTATGCTGTACCGTCTTAAGTGAATGTCACCGATGCAGCAGTGAGAACAGAAGACACTCCGCTCGCAGTATTCTCTATAGCAGCAAAAAAATCACAAACTATCTTAGAGCTACTATTGGGTTATCCGTGCGAAGTAGCTTGGACCTCATACACTGTTTTGGCGTTATGTTTTTTCCACGCCTTACTCGGATGTGTTAACTTATATTGATTTGACTATATGCGAGTGATCCTAAGAATATTTTGTGTGAGTTCCTGCCCACTTGACTTTGAGGGTCATACTTCAAAACAATAGTTTTAAACGCCTTGTGGACAACACGTGTAGCATCTGAAAATGCAAACTAATCGGTATTTAAAAGACTTGATTGTCATAGTTTATTTACCTGTGAGCCGCTTCAGTCACTGTACGACTGAGACGTGCCAATTGTGTTATTACGTGGGATCATATGCGGGGCGTTCAACGTATGGGATATCGTCTTGAAACAGGTTTTTCGAGAAGGTGATCTTTCTGTTCTAGAGAACGAAATATCCGTAGATTGGTAGATACTTAGACCGAAGACTTACTTGCTTATACACTTTCATTGCGCAGTCTCCATTTGTTCTTTTCTAGTGTAGAATTGGTGCCTCAGTATCCTCATTCATCAACTAGTTAGAGCGGGCACGCAGGACCAAAGTAAAAGGCGGCTTTCAAGCTGCAAAGAATCTATCTTATAAAGTTGACGGTAGATATTTTGCTTGGCAGTTGGTTGCAGGGACTCGGGTGCATTAATATTATCCGCAGGCTTCTTTTTAGTTGCGTGTGATGGCCCGTACTCGGATCACTGTGCACTGGTTTTACTGCTTTGTTCATGGACCAAGCCCAAAATTTGTCAGACTGGGATGCAGCTAAGCGACAATATATGCAGCTCAACTGGGCAAAATAATAACCTTTTATTCGGGTTTTTACGGTACTAAATGCTTCCACTTTGAACATCATACCTTGCGCACAGTAAAGAAACACGGACCAGTATCCTTTAGTTGTATCCTTATTTGACCTGGCCTCTGCTTGCAGACTAGTTCGAGGTAGCACTAATTTGGTTACATTACTCAACATGCTTCATAAGTGTGCAGGGTTTGGGTGTTCTGGTTAGATCTCAGTTTATTGCAATTTGTTTCGTCTTACATTTCCTGCTTTCAGCATGTTTCACATGAAGAATGAAGAATCAAATTTCACTACAATTTGACTGACGCATTTTCAGTTATTAGTTTATATGGGCGACCGATACCCGTTTTTGAAATTCGCACGCCAATCCATGCATCCTCACAAAAGACGGGGAACCCTGATCAGAGGTGAAGAAAACTCAGGGTGTCCGATAAATAAATTAGATATATTAGATGCACAAATCACTGAAATATTTCAGCATACTTAGAACAGGATTTCCAGAAAAATTAATAAATAAAATAAATGCGTTCTGCAGATAGTTTCTTCAAAGATAATGTGCCCATTATTGGATAATTTGTTTGTGAACGTCTCATTCCAAGTGAGCTGCTTCAATCAGTATACGACTGAGAGGTGCCAAATAGATTATCAAATGGGTTTATATGCGATGTGTTTAACGTACGGGATCTTCAATAGAAACAGCTTGTTGGACAGGGTGCTTTTGTTCTGTAAGACGGAAAATACGCAGATTGGTCGATAGTTAGATGATATTTTAAATTGTTTATTCGCTTTTCTTGTGGCAGTCACTATTGACCTTTCTCTAGTATGGACTTCATGCCTAAGTATCCTCATTTAGTATTGAGTTTTAGTTGGAACGCCAAACCACTTCAAAATGACGAGCGCCTTGCAAGCTGCAAAGCATCTATCTTATAAAATTGCTGGCGTACACTTTGCTTGGAAGTTGATTCTTAAGCCATTTTTATAAATTCTGATTTCAGTCAACACGGCGCGCGAGGAGATTCTTGGTTTATAGACGGAAATCTGGAATTTGGTGGGATTCGGACGGATTACTATCATCTGCCAATTGTGCGTTTGCCATTATATCAAGCAACTCAGTGGGTGGTCGGCATCACAAGGCTAGTTAAATACATCATAACGTATACCCCTTTACGACATTTAACAGACGTTTCATGGTGCTTAAGTGAATCTTTACACAGATTTCCAGCTAAGCGGGCGTCAAATGAGTACCTGAGTTTTTTAGGAATATCGAATTAAGTTTACGGCATCGAGTGCATTCAAAGTCATGTAATAGCCTACATATGGCAAATGATTGATTTCAGTCTATCAAGTCTACCAAAATATCTAAAAGGAAGTGTCCCATCGGCTTAAGTGAACGTTTGCGTCCAAACGGCCATCTAAACGAAAAACTTAAATCCTATTGTGTATACGGGCTGAGGACGGTTGGATGACATAGTGTAATACTTTGTAGTCCATTGATTGACAGCTGAGCACTCCCTACTCATTGCAATTACATGAAAACAGTTTACGCACATGTTTATTGGTATCATTAGCTGCGGGCTAAATTTAGAATGCGCATTCCACCTGCATTTAATCAGACGTGTGCAACTTGGGCAATATGCTAAATGAGGGCGTTATAGAAGACCGTCAAAACCAGATTCCTTGCGTGTAAAACCAAAGTGAGTTCAAGGATTTACCGTGGATGTGCAAGCCTATTGAATTAGGCTTTCAAATTGTCTTGAGTTCAAATTGGGCTTCACCTGCAAAGAACGAGGTTGGTTAAATGCATTCCTGATATACCCAGATTGGTTTGCTCTACTCGGGCCAGAGATAAGGCATTAGCTCAAAGGCCATGCCAGTGATATGAAACAACGTTTATTTTGTCCGTCCCTATAGTGCCCCATCTAATTGCAGCTAGTTCCAAACACAATGAATGTTAATTTCCTCGCTAAATATGGACAAAGGATCATGTTTAGCGTAATCACGTAGCGTAAAATTGTTGGAAAGTTTCAACCGGTTAAAACGTAAGCACATATTCTGGGAATTCACTTTCCCAGCTTGAATTGAATGCTAGGTTTTGCCTTAATTTTTGTACATGTATTTTATTCTAACTTCATTCCAGCAGTGTGCTTCTTCAGGTTCGTAAACCCAAAAACCAAAAATCCTATCAAGAAAAGCGTATATGTTTCGCCACTATCGTAGTTCACAGGCTACGTAGCATCTATTCTGAACTTTAATTTGTTTTCAGTAAGCAATTTTTCCCAACGGGAAACTGTCGGTGGTCCAAACGCCGATGTTCCTCAGTGATCAGCCAAAAAGTAGAGATGGAATCTGTTCACTCATTTAGCGATTTTGAAGCATCAGGCGTAAAAAGGAAACCTTTTCTAAGCACGGGCTAGTTGTAGCAAAGTTAAATAAGAGTGTTGTACAGTGAAGGGAGTCTAGTTCTATGTATGTTAAAGTTGCAGCTCATGGAGTTACTTTGCATTAGAAAAAACATAGCTGATCACAAGAAAATTGGGTATTCCTGAAGGTGAAGTTTGAAAACCTAAACCAGTCCGTGGGCCCTTGTGTAAGACGATTTTGGAGCAGTGAGTGTAAATGAAGAGACTTCTTTTAAGCACTGGATAATTGTTGCAACGTTAGAGAAATAGCTTTGTGCAGCAAAATGAGCCTAGTTACACGTATGGTAACCGTTCTCATCAGCGCTGAAACAGTAGTGGCAATAGGTAAACTTCTTGACCTTGGTTCATAAATTTGTGGTAGGAAAACCATAGCGGAACACAGGAAAATTTGGCATTTCTCAAGGTAACGATTAAAAACCTAAACAAGTCTGTCGGCTCTTGTGTAAGATTAGGACGAACACGCCGAAATCCTTATTGAGAAATAGGGACACAGAATATAGTATCAGTTAAGCTTTCATTTCAGATCAAAAGTAAATACGGAATAGGATGCCGCTTTAGACAGGTTATAGCGGAGCTCCTCTGAAAAACGTTCATCGTTATTGTCAGCATGAAGTAGCGTTGATGAATATGTTGATAGAAACTAGCTTTTTTATTTCGGGCATAGAAGCAATCGTGAGTTAACTTAGAAACTGAATGCAAACCATTCTTCCAGTTGTGTACTTATCGCAGTTTAAGAAGATTTGCATTTGCGCTGTGTATTACTTACATTAGCTTTCACAGTATTGCTGATCTAGATGAAAATTCCCGGGAGTTTTGTGTGAACTGGCAGCAATAAAAAGCGTCTGGTAATTTGTTGGAATATTGGTAGCTCGGGTGCATTAGTTGGTAATTGATCAGGTGGCTGTTGATCTGTTCGCCGAGCTTGGCAATTGATTTGCAGACGTTTCGTCACCATTCGAGGAGACATCTTCAGTGCGCTGTTGGCGCACTGAAGATGTCTCCTCGAATGGTGACGAAACGTTTGCAAATCAATTGCCAAGCTCGGCGAACAGATCAACAGCCACCTGATCAATTACCAAATAAAAAGCGTCTATTCCTTAAATGCTTGATTTGAATACTTTGTTTCAAATGTAAACAACGCACAGATTGTGCATCTTCTGAACACAAAATCCTGTGTCATATGACAGTTCGTTTGACTTATTCTATATCCTGTTCAACAGAGTTTATCAAAGCATTTTTTAAAACAAAAACACGCTGGTAATCGCCATCGGTGACTAAGAATAGGATAGTTGGTTGACACTACTTTAATTACTTCTGCCGTATGCCGGAATTTGTGCAAACGTCGTTAACTCAAGTATATCGCTACTCAAATATTTTATTACATTCGGAATTCCAGTAGCTTAGAAAAATAACGCCAAAGTTTTTCTCTCGGATTTAGACTGATTACTTGAAAATTCTGAAGTTAAGCCGATTTCTGGAATCTAAGTTTGGCAAGAATTTGACGCAAAATCTGTGTCCCAATCTATGTGAGAGCATATTTTGTTGCCTGACAGATTTGTCGAAGGAACACATCCGGAATATGAGATGTGTCAAAATACGCTTGAATTCAAAACCATATAGTATAGTCAGAAGACAGCAATTGAAACGGCAGATAAACCCAACCTGTTTGAGCTTGAAATCAAACATCATGTTGAAACGCTGAATGCGCTTAAGAACAGATTACTACATTTCTCGCCGTTTTCATTAATTTCAGCATTCAGTATGGTCATGTTGTGCTATGTAATCCGTGCCACGCACACGTGGACACAGGATCTTCAGACACGTTTGCTCCAGCGGAAGCGTTGAATATACTTGTGAAACATTCCGTTGTGGAAAAACATGCTAATGGGGTGTTGCATGTTAGTTCGGAAAACCTGCACCGCCTCCAACCACTGAAAGTAATGCTAGACTCTCACGTGTTCACGCTGCAGCCTCAAGAACTTACGAGACTGGTAAGTGAATATTTGTGAGCTGATGCTTGCCGTAGACTGTCAATACCTTACGAAAGATTACAGATTTTTGTACTGTTTTTCTGGTTTAGACTGCTGGATATAACTATTTTGCAATGCAAGTGGATTCCGACGTCAGCCAGAAAACTTGGACTGTCGGGATATCACTACTGCGTCATTTCTACTTATTGTTTGACCAAACGAATAACCAGGTGGGGTTCGCCGCAGCGAAATGTTGAGGTTACTGCGGGTTATCATCGTGTTTGCTGTCAGTCTTTATTGCTGTCTTGCTTTTCCAATATGACTTGTAGAATGCGCTAAGCAAAATGTGACTCCGATTGTGATTCTCATATTATACACCATTCTGTCAATAATATGTCGTGTTTCACTGGAACGTCTTGTGGGGCCCATTTAGTGAGCACTTTGACTTTACATCATTCAGGCAAGGTTAGGGCTCGACAAAGATTCTTTTTCCCTTCTGACTATCTGGGAACTTTTCTAGGCTTGCAAGCCCAGTTGGACGGCGTGCAAATTCGGTTTAATGGGCGGAAGATTCATGATCATGCTTATATATAATGGTTAGACCGCGTTGCAATTGAAGGTGGCTTTTACTCTCTGTTAAGAAACAATAATAAAACTATTCTTAATCCGTAAGTATATATGAGAAATATCATGTAGTTAAAAAGCGGATACACGTCGGCGCTTGCTCTTTGGGGAAAAATGCAGATGCACGATATGTTCCGTTAAGCAATGAAACCCCTCAGCGTTGCCTCATTGGAGCAACTGCACGCGTAAGTGTGTGAATATTTCACCAGCCATAAAAGGTAAATTTGTTGTGTTTCTAAAGTGGCTTATGACATCGTGGTCTGTTCCCACATAAATGAAAAATACTTGATCAAGTTATCCGTCATTCGATTTTTCGTGCAAAAGCCTTACCTTTTTGACTGAGCGCTTTATCCTGGTTATTTATTGTTTAGCTCAACATGTAAGCTTTCTCCCCATTTTGAGTGCTGCAAAGTAGCCGTCTGGGGTTAGCTATGCTTATCGTGTTCTATTTGTATTCCAAAATAAATGAAACGGATTTTGAGAATCAAATGCTGGCACAATTTCTGACTACCGTATTTTGTTAGCTGCAAAAGGCCATTCAATTTTGTTCAAATAAATCGACGAACATGTGTTATACTATGAATGCTTATGTGTTTCGAGCTCACTCGCAATTTCGAGGACGATGAAGTTTTGTAATGCCATCAAAAGAGCAGTACATTCTATCAAGCGAGCAGGGGTATTCTTGTCAAGGATATCTCACAGTTAACCATTCTATTTAGAGAAAAACTTAAAGTTTTTTTTTCGGAGAGACGCGGAAAATACCAAAGTGAACCTCGCGTATTATCCCCTTGCACCTGGTCACTAAAAGCCAGGCATTAAGTTTGACAGGAAAACCAAAATTGACGTAAACTACTCGAATTTTTGTATTTAGCTCAGAACTACAGTTTTTTATTTCGGTTTAACAGTAACTGCCGCAAAAATATCAGAAAAAGTCTCAAACGAGTTTCAAACCACGTGATCCACTGCTTATGTCAATTCCGAGTTTGACAGTATGGAACAGATAGTTCAAATTGGGACAGAAGTTAGTTTTTATTTCCCGCTAAAATACGATGTGCCTGTACGTCATGGAGATTGTCTTCTATATCGAGGGTTTTCCCAAGACTACACTTACACTTCTTTGACACCTCCAAAATACCCATTGATGGACTGAAAGCAACTACTACGTAGGTCATCGTGTCTTTAGGCTGTATGACCTAGCCACTGTTATTGCCGGACTGGCGTTGAACCGTCCAGCTTAATATGTCCATTTTTAATCGACAAATATAGCATTGTCATATCCGAGGATATATTTTGGTGTTCACAAGTTTGGTGCTAAAATCAACAGGCTTTGGTTGCTCAGCAGGGCACAAGTTCCATTCTGGTACAAAAGGATAGATTAACCCCTGAAATCCCAACTCGTTTTTATTTTTCCGCTCTAAAATGTAAGTTCAAGACGTTTGTTTTGAATGACATGTTTCTGACAATGCCGCAAAGGCTTTAACATTATTTGTCTTCCAAGATGCCACTATCGGGATTACCATAGTCGTTTATGTCTCAGAGAACTGCATTAAGCAAAACTTTATAGCTATGCAGCAGGATTCCGTGGCCTTTCAACCATCTAACTTAGTCAAAGTAGACTTACCAAAAATCGTAATATAAAACGCAGAACAAAAACAAGTTGGATGCTCTAAACACGTGTTGATGTTATTTGGCGCTAACATAATTATACCCTATTTCTACAGCATACAGTTACTACGTGCAATGCATCTTGAGGTGCCTCGTACTTACCGCACTGAAGGCGGTGCAACCCAAATTGTACATTTTGTCTGGCAAGGGTTCCGAATTTCATGGCTTGAATCTTACGCATTAGGCGGCTAGCACATAAAAAAGGAATATGCATGCATTTGGATTATAGATAACACTTGGCTGCGACAATTATCAACCTAAATGTAGACCGTTCGGATCAATTTATCACTGCGTGTAGGTGAAGATTTAGTATTCAATCAAACAGTGTTGTGCCAACATACAAATATTCGAAGTGTGTTGCTCTTTGAGGCAGTTTAACTGTTCAATTAACCAAAAGCTCTAAAGTAGATCATTGCTTGGTTCAAATACAAAATTATATTCCTAATTGTTTCACCGAGCCATATTTTTATTTCGAGTGCTTTATATTTTACCGGGTGATCCAGCCTAAACTAGTACATGGGGTTTGTCGGCCCGGATATATTCCAATGGAGGGCTAGAAAATTTCTAGATCAATGAAAATATAAGTTGCGGATTACGCTGAACAAGCATATGCACGTTTGACTAACCGGAACCCCGGGCTTACAAGTTTCAATTTTAAGGCACCTCGCAGATTTTCCGTACTAGTAGTGATGGGAGGAGTTTCGGTTAAATTCATGGGAGTTTCCATCCTGCCACCAAGGACAGTCTACGCTGCAAAGTCTAGAAGCACTTTATTTCCGGTTCGATTCGGTTGAGAATCTTAGGTTATTGCCTGCTGTTGGTGTCACCGTTGTCTAGCGGTTTTTACCCAAACATTTCCACAAAATCGTGCCAACCTGAAAATACAAGGTGTCCTTATCAACAGAACACACCGAATGACTACTTGTTGGCCAAGCCGCTCGGCAAATGCCAACTTAGCCAAGCTTCGTGGTAGGGAAGATGGAAGCATATTGTCTATCCATTGTCGCGCAGAAACATTTTCGAATCAGCTTTGCTGCCCACAGCGAGCTGTGCGCTTGTGTGAGTAGTTGTTTCTTACTGATGAAGATTAAACCAAAACGTGAGTTTCACAAATTATGGTTTTTAAATTTCATTCTCCTAATGGATTGCTTACGCCAAAAATATTCTTCAAACTCTGAACCCATATCGCGTGGTTTTAGGATCCCTTGCGTGTTGTAAATCAAATAAATTTAATTTGTGACATTGGGGGTTTTATCTAACGGTCTTTCTTACGCCAGCATCGTTTTACTGCTTAAAATGGTAGCCCAGGTACATGCTGACTGGCTTCCAGATTATGTACTGATCTCCCCCTAAAGGCTTTTATCACAAGATTGTCAGCAGTAATTCCACTGCTTGTTCCGCACAAGGAATGCTTCTCTAGGCCAACGATTAGGGTAGAAGTAACCCACAGGTTCTACACCCGAAAACGGACAAGGGCTGGTTCAAAAATTCGCGTGGGGTCTCTGAAAGTGTTTGTTAAAATTACCCTTTCCGATTTGGATACAGCAGGCACACTGGTGGATTAACTGCAGTTTATTCCATTTCAGCGTTTCATTTACCAGACCACCAGGGTGCTCAGCCACTTGTGTTGGCATTAAGACTACATGGATATTCCTGAGACGATCTCCGCCGATTATTTCAGAGAACAGTTGAATAATCGTAAAGTTGTTTTCAACTTTCCGGCCTAGATTGGTTTTACTTAAAGTCCTCGTAGATTTTCACTTCTGTTTTCGGTAAGGTCAGCCTATTCCTGTACTAATGATTTTATATTTGGGTACATCCGTTGTCATTTGAGGAGCTGGCTTTCACAGCTGCCGATTCACACCGTAATGAGGCCTCCATCAGCATGTGGACCGGACGGTTTAATAATGAAATGAGTGAGTCCGTGGTAGCGTACATAACGGATTTGGGAGAACATTCTGGGTTTCACCAAGACCAGGGTTGCATCGATCATATCGTCACCCCGCAGCACATGTTGTATATTCGCTATCCCTTCTGGCGACCAACAATTTTCGTCAATGCACAGACTGAACCATCGACCACAAAGTATAACAGTCGTTTCTTTTTCTCCTCTCGTCCTTGGTGGACTGAACTGTACTAGCAGTAATCATTGCATTTTGATGCACGTTTCGTGAGCCAGAAAACTGAGTTGAATCTTTGACGTGATCAGTGATCCATTTATCATTATATATATATATATATATAAATGTGACAATTTGTTCCCTATCAGCAAATAATGATCGTTTGTTGTTACCTGATTTAATTCTATTTGGGGTGTCAAATGAATCGATGATATCGGCCCGCTGGAACTGGACGACTGTGTTTGCATACTGAATACAGCTTTTCTGACAGGTGCTATTTTGTTAGGAAAGCCAATCAATTGGAACTGGGAGCGGAAGATCAAGAACAGAATTGCCAGGCGTATTGCAGATACTCAATACAATATTTAATTTTGCTTCTGGTGTTTCCAAGCGCGTACATGCAATCCTGTCGCCGTAAGAAGGGCAGCTATTGTCCCTTAATGTGGGCTACACTAACCACTTTGATTGCAATTACAAGTGTGTTCAGACGGCAATGAAACAAAACTTTGCGTACTGGCATCTTCACTACCAAGGAATTTATTTCCAATAACATTCTACTTGACTGGATGTCCCCGCTCGCATTTCATTCATTTAACCGGCTCCTTGTGAGTAGTTGCATGTGTGTTTTGATCCCGAAAGTGTTATTGAATAACAATATTCCTTCTTGGATAAAGGCACCTCTGAGTTACTTTGCGAAATTAGCTTCCTCGTCGAGGTTTTCAAAAGAAGGAACTCCGTGTTTAACGGATGATCATCTTTGCTTCTATTTATGTTTAATAAAGATACACAAACCAAAACTTCCCACTTCAGTAACTATTACTTTTTCTCCGTTTAAAACACGGCGACAGGCTTTTCCTATATAGCGGCGCCCGTCTTCGGCGCGTTGGACGCATCTTTGGGATCAACAAACACAATTTTGAGCTAGTAGATGGCGCATTGACCACGTTATACAACACATCAAATGCCTGATCAGCATCACGTAGAACGCCAACAAATAATCGCAATTTCCCTTTGCTTTGGAGGAACCTTCGACTTCGTGGATGTTCTGAGGAAAACTTGAGAATTAGATGCGCAACTCACCGGAGCATTTTCTGTTAATCAAGTGCATGCTTGCTGCTTGCAAAAAAAATGCCCCACAGGTACTTTCTTCAACGTTGTTTTGATAGGTTGCATGGGCAATCTGAATGTGAACGTCGCATTCTTTTGCGAGTTAATTTATTCGCTGCCGGTTATGCCAGTAAGCAGCTGTCTGTCTGTATACAAGTAATAACCCTATTAGTTTGTGGCTTCGCAGAAAGGGTATTCGTATTGTCGTGCTAAATAATCTACATCCAGTGGAGTCAATACTCGGGCAAACACATTTTTACCAGACCTATATTAGGCGGTGAGCACTGTCCGGTGTTCACAAGCGTGGATTCTGTTCCTTGGTCTTTGCATTTATTATTCAATTTGGAAAGCCAACAAAATAATAGGCTGGACAGAATTGTATGTAACTTAATGTGATCCCATTAAATTCCTTAAATGTGCTGATATCCACGTACGTGTGCTCCGTTTGTTTTAGTCTTACCTTTAAGAAGAGATTTATTGACCTCCTCCTTCATATCGTAGAGTGTGAGAGACGCATGCCACAGGCTTAAAATGTGTTCTAGCATGAGAATGTTTGACAACTGTCTCTGGCGTGGTAGTCACAATATACATCACAACCTTGTAGAATTTCAGCAAAAGATAGTTGCCATCATCCAAGACAATAAGAATGTGTAGATCTTTGTGGGTTATTTGTAGAATTTTTACGGAACTATATCAACCATTCCAAACTCATATTTTTCAAACGACTTATGAGAATTGTCGCATACTCACATTATGTTGATCATACTTCTAGTCACAGAAGTCCTATTACGGACGAAACACCATTTGGGAGGGCTGTTCCAGATTTACTTTGAATACCACTGCGGAAAACTTAAAACAAAGTGCCAAAAGTGATGGAGCACCTAATGGACGCCAAAGCCAGTTGTTTGAAATAAACTAAATGGTGAAAAAACGAAGTGATTTATCCGTAGAAATGTAGTTGTCACCGGATAGCTGTAGTTTTTGTCGCTCGTAACTTAACACATAAAATCCGTATGTTATTTCGCTATTGCAGCTAAATTTTACCTACTCCTCGATAAGAGCGAACGACGAAACTGTAAGAAAACGCGTCTGAAATTAATTCGTAATTTGCCTGTACGGTGATAACAAGTGTCTCTTTATTGATCCTGCCTAGCTTGACGGTGGTTCTTTTTCTTCGTTGCTGTTTGCAAGTTTTAGTGCCTCACTCTTATAAACTTGACAACAGACAGATTGCTTAAAGAATAATTTATAACCCATGCCCGTAAACTGTGATTTAATCGACCCCGTGTGCGTGAAGACTCCTGGTTTGTAGACGAAAATCTGAATTTTGGAGGGGTCTGGGTAGACTATTACCATCCGCTAATTGTGAGCTTGCTAGAATACTAATCGGAACATGCTGGACGATTATTCGGACGTCGGCTTGGAAAATGCATTGAGCGTTTGAAAGGTTTACTTTGTATCTTTCTGCGAAATGACGATTCCGAACACCTTGTAAAAATGCGAAATGGTTTTTTCGCATGCGGGCTGAACCCGTGTTTAGTAGGCTTGAGTAACATTCAACTGAGCAGACTGTTTAAATGGTACGGCAAAATAAAATGTTGTGGTCAACTGATTGACAACTGCGCACACTGTGCTCATCACTATCTTTTAGCTCAAAATTGCCAGTTCCTGTTCGTACATCAAAAATGTTCACGGATACGTTCATTGGTATAATCATTCGGAGGCTAATTTTTAATGGTGCCTTTCGGCTTCGCTTTATCCGACGCGGGCTAATTGGGCAATTCGTCAAACTTATTTTGCCATCACAATCGATGGCACAACATCAATGTTGACCACTAATACTTCGCTGCCATTTAAACATGATTTATTTGAAACGCCTGTTTTTAAGGAGATGATAGAAGTAGACGTGTAAAAGACTTGGTGCTAGCTCACCACAATCATTCCGAGGTGTCTACAACAGCAGACACTCCTCCAGGCAATCTGGATAGAAAGCGACAACGACATCGCCATCGACATCGCTTAGCAACCATTTCTTGCAGAGCATCCAAACATATACAGTGGGGGTCACGCGGTTCACATCCTAGAAGGCAAGTAGCACCAAAAGCCCCCAAACGCTTGATACTCTCTTTCATACTCCTTTGCCAGGTCAAAGACCACCTGTTTGCTCCCGCCACTCTAAATCGGACACAAAATACAGCACTCTCTTTAAAAAAAATGGTTTGGCATATGTAATACATGGAATAACCAACGCAGATATTGGTGATGGACACATTCTTCAATTAACATCCCCGTTGCACAAAAACTCCCTTCGTTTCTGAGAAGACGGTTGTAAAAAACTTAAAGACGTCCCAGTTCCGCTGCTCGAAAATGCCATATGTCACAACCGCATTACGAAACAGCATGTATCATAGCCTGGCACAAACGTCCCCGGAGAATTAGAGATATAGCGCATCAGCGCCATAGGTGTCTGAAATTGCCTGCGTTGACCTCCTCTGTCACACTGCAACCATAACTAACAAAACTTCCAAGATACTCACATGATAGAAGGGGGTACTCATGTTATTAGTGGGGTGACTATTCTCGCAAAGCCTTGGAAAAATCCTAAAAATTGGTAATGACGTTGACATAGTTTGCAAAAGTTGGTACCACGTGAAGTTAGTTTTCGTTGGATATTCCCAAAAGAACACAGGACAGTTTGGTCTTCGTGGCAATGCAGTTTACAAACCAAACTAATCGATTAGCAGTTGTATAAGGATTTGTGATGGGTGTAAAGTTGTTTCACATAGGGAGTAAATACATCAGCGAGTGTACCTTCAAACAGGTACTGTTGAAAACACGTAAAAATCAATTCCTCTTCAAGCGTTAGTTCGCCTAATTAGAGAGACTGCATGATTTCACATTAGTACAGTCCTTCATCTTAACTCAGCAATAATCTACAACTCAGCTTAAGTATCAGGTATCAGTTTTAAGATAATTCTGCGGTTTGGTTTTAATCTGGCGGGGTAAGTGGGAAAAATTTGTGGTATAATCCCTGAGTAAAAAATGTTAGGACATGTGTATTGAGCTTCGCAGCCGGGAGTGTCATTAGCTTTTCGATCGTGTACAGTAAGCAGCTGCATTTTGTGGAATGATGCAGCCTGCTATGGTTGCCTCGAGGGTAATCCCTTTCAATTTAGAGCGCTCTTTATCCGCCAAAATACTTCACTACACAGTGGACGACATTTTGCTTTCTGCATTCTGGCGTTATGAACAGATTTTCCTATGGTGCCTTCTAACCCATAAGGCTGTTACCGCTTTTAAATATCTGCTGTGAAAGTACCACCATTATTTGTTCTTTGCAAAATTTCTCCGGTTTGGCTAGCCTGGTTGTCCGTTGGCTCGACTTGCCACAACAAATTGGGACTATATGCATCTGCTAAACTGGGTTAGGTAATCTGTCATTCTTTTTCATTCGGTTTACTTTTTTATACACTTATTTTTCTTGTACTCAAACATCCTTCTGAGCACTTCCTTGTAGCGATAAGTAACTTTTTGATGTCCAGGCTAAACTGAATAACTCCGAACAATGGCTATCCTTTCCTATGCCTAGGGTGTGTCCTCATAATGATAGGGCCACTAATGTGTCCTGCACACGTAATTTGTTTCACAGTTTTTCTGTAGCCCCTGTTTTCCACTGTGGCGTACCGGTGACTTTAGAATTATTCTCGTAACACTTGCCCTCTAGTCATTTTTCCTCGGGTTTGCAGGGGACTCAGTTGGTTATATTTGCATATCAGCACAAAACGGGCGCGGCAGCACGCGTTGTGAGCGTACTGTTTCGTTGCAGTCTGCCAGAATACTTCATGTCCTTAGAGAACAAGGAGTATGGACGATTCAACTTTTCATAAATATTCCAAAAAGGTTGAGAAAATAATACACCAATGTAGCAAACATTGCAAAATCATCGATGGCTCTTCTGGACTCAGCTTGAACCTTAATCAGACCAGAATGCTCCATATTTAGTTAAGCCGTGCACGTGTGTATGTATCCGTGAACGATATAACCATAGATTTGCTAAGTCAAGGCTATAAAAAATTCTGAATAGCACGCCTCGGCTGTATTTCATCATTAAGCTTATTGCATATTTCTTCACCGAAGTAGAGGAGGCTGTAGTTGCAGGCCGAATCTACGTTAAAACCGTACCGGACTGCGGCCAGCAACTTGATATAATCAAAATAGGAGCTAATCCAATATTTATGGTTCCATACAGGGAGTTTGGAGAACTTAAGACACAGCCTATAGATTTAAAACTTCCTGTGCTCACTTTCAAGGACATACACCGCATCGGCCGCACTTCGGTCACCATGCATTCAGATTGGATTATGAAACCGCTTGCATACCATGAGCATGCTACTTTCGTCACAACACAAAATCAAAATAATTGTTATTTCTGTTTGAGCAGAAATTTCCTGCTGATTTTACAAGGCCGCGTTTAATAACAGCTTGAGAATGTTATAGACGGATTCAATTGACTTATTTTTTGGGATACCTTACCTCACTCACTGCAGCAGTGAGTACACAATTTAGCTGACGTTTGCGGTTTCTTCGGTAGGCTCGCCCTGATAGATTTGCTTCCGGCCATCTCCATGTATCTTCTTCAACGTTCTGATGTTGCAATAAGAATACGGAATATTAGGACCTTATTTTCGTTTCTGTTTGAAACGGTCCTGGCCAGACGTAAAGCAACTTATTCAGGTGTGTATGGTTTGAGGCCCCAACAAATGAACATCAGGCACATCAGTGTCAAAACACGCAAACGGATTCATAGGATGATGCGCTCGAACCATTCAACCCGTTATGCAATCCGTTAGCTTGCTATGTATTCACTAACTTCGCCGACCTTCCAGACGCCCATGCACCGCAATTAATCTGGAGTCACTGGGAGTTCTGACGAAATATTGCGGCTCGCAGCAGCTCACTCAGTCGACAATGAACAAATCTTATGCACGTTCGCACACATTGAACCCAGTTTCCTGCATTACTGAGACCATAAGGCGTAGCCTAAGGTCGCCTTTTGAAGTCAACAAAGACGATGTGATGATGCGGCCAATATCTACGGCATTCCCCATTTTACTATTTTTATCAGAGTGTGAGTGACACAGGTAGGAGCCTCCTGATTAACGTGTTATGGAGGAGCTACGATATTGATCATTTTCATGTATCACTGCTAAGCACAGTTAATTATTTTCCCCGCGAATTTACATAGGACTGACTAGAAGTGAATAGATCCGCAACAAAGAGCGTTATAGCCTATATTTCTCTCATATTACACTTGTTGAAAGCACGCCATCGCATTTGCAGCTGAGTCAGCATGTCGGTTCCGCAACCTAGACCATGTCCCTTGTGTCATCGTATTTACAGACCCATGATTATTACAGTGACCTGATTTGAAGTTATTTAAACTCATGGAAAGTAACGTTAGTCGCAGCGGATCTTGCCCAAGTTGCGTTTGACAGTGCGCTTTTCCAGTCAGCCAGTGGAAGCTAATTGTCTATCCGTGAAAAGATATTTAGCTCACAGACGGACTAATTTTACGAGGTGAGTGGAACACCTTTCTGATAAATTGTCACTTGAGGAGCCAGTCGATAAGACACAAAATGATGTGGTTTCCATGATTAAATGGTCATTGGCGCCATTTTTCCTTTAAGTAAGATGTGCGAACACTCCCGCTTGCGGTCAAACGTTTGAATGTTCAACCAATGGCGCACTGCTGATGATTCCCGACACGCATCATACATCAGTGTTTCTCAGCTTTTTAGTATAAGTTGGATTCATTGACAGGATCGAATCTGTGTGGAAAATTTGCTTCGTCGATTTTAATAGACTCCTTGTTTTCACAACAAAGTCAATGATGGCTCTCCCGAGACTTTGCCTGTTTTCACGGTGATCAAGCATATAGAGTAACTAGGTGAATCAGCTTCAATTAGATGATAGGGTAATACTATCCAGGCCCCTTCAAATAGAAATGCGGCGTTAAGTAATGATAAGATTTTGCTGCAGTATTTCTCACTTGGGTCTGAGCAAGGCACCATTCGTTTCTATGGCCTCTCACTTGGTTATGTGTAGCAGAGCAAGTGGTCTAGGGGAGGGTATATTGAAGCGATAACTTTTTAAAAGGTTGCTAATAGGCAAATGATCCTTAAAATTGAAGGATGAACCAAACCAGATGTTGATGAGCTGTTCAGACAGCGCACTAGCAAGCTATAGGATATGCTGATGTTTCGGCCATTTACAACAGGAGATGCTATCCTCAGTGCGTAGTGGTGTGGCGGTGCATCATCGGTCGGCTGTGCTTCAATTTGTAGGTTATTCGCGAAAACTCGGTAAAGATAGTAACTCCCACTTACCACGAAGCAAGTGAAATCCCATATACCGATATACCAGAGAAAATCAACTTCATCTCTGTTCTCAAGCTTCAGGTAAGGGATTTTCTGTACCTCCATGGACATCAGCACTTAACCTCGCCTACTTCTATTGGTCCAACTGTTCTGTCCAACCGGAACTTCACAGGTTACTAGCAAACACGAGGACACCGCGTCCTCCGGAAATCAGGAAATCCACTTTACTGCAGCATGCAAGAAAACTCTCGCTCCTTTGCGTCCATGTAGCCTTTCCACTCCTGAGGAAAACGTGAACTACCTTTTCCGCCCCTGTAGAACACTTGTATTCATTTAAAATCCTATGATGCTGGCCACTGAACTTTACAGTGAGCTTTAACTTATTCGGTTTTTACGGGCGATAAATGTCCCAAACCTGATACGTATTGCCCTATCGATTTTGCCGTGATCCCTCATACGATTACGAAGAAGCGCATAGATAGATCAGTGCTTTGAGGTTTCATCACTAGCAACTTTCCACTTACCTCCCAGCATCCACCCTAGCCACCCACTTCTGTTTTCAAATTTACTTCAGGTGTCCTGAGGCGTTTTTGATGCTTGCATATAACATGAGTACGGGATTAGTAGTTGACCCAAGGATTCACCGCTCACAGGCTAACTACTCGACTTGGATCCGCGCTTTATATTTCCCTAATTAACGCATGCGTAATTTCCACAGCGCTTTTTTTCGCAAACCACCTTCGCGTAATTCAACAGTTTCATCTTGTTATGACGGATAATTGCTAACCTCTTGAAGTTCTTCCACAAGTATACCGGAAATCTTCCTCCTGGTATTTGTTCAAACCTCCAGTCCAAAGTTGTTTGGCTATCAGAAATGGTAGTCAAAGAAACAAATGAAGTAGCCACTGCCTAGCTCGTCGTGTACACATCTGCTGATAATAATAAAGAAGGAAGCTATTTTTCCTGATACAACAAGAATATAATTATATTCATATCAGATTAAGCCAGGGGGCGTGGGGTCTTAGCGTAAACGATATTCCTATTGTCTGGCCAGAATAAATAACCTCGGCCGTTTAGAAGAGACTCAAACGCAGCGCATGCCGTCCTGAACCTAGGGTGGTTCACCCCTTCATTAAACTTCCTTTTGGGCACGATGCGATTTTGAGAAGCACTCCGTCGACCTTACTTAGGACCGAGCTTTTTTTCTAACAAAAAATTACATCCTAAATAGATTGGCACAACGCTGGAGCAAACTACCCGCTGAGGAAATGCTGGTTATTTATTTCCTTATCACCTTATGGGTGCATCAGGATCTCGAAGCGTGATAGGCCAACCAGGGCCACTTTTTAATTGGTTGTGATCATTATTATTGCTGTCATTATGGAGAAAACGAGATTGGACATCGGTCATGCTGTGACTGCAGGAAACAGATACCCTCGGATTCACCATTATTATTCCAAGTCGTTCTCGTTCGTTTGATGGGGCACGTGTATTTTGAGTCTATTTTAGCATGACGGACTTGCCTATGGTAATAATATGCCAAACTCCAAAAATCCTTTTGAATGCGATGCTTTGTTCTCTGCCACATTTGAGATAGTGGCACTCTTCTTGGATTCTTCATTATCCGGTTTTGAACGCAGTGGTTGTCTAAAGGTAGCACGGTTAACCAGCGAACAGTAAATATGTTAGTCAGTCACGGGTAGTTGCACAATACCCATAAACTGACTAAATTCACTTTGTCCGTCGCTTAGCGACTAAGAAAATGACCGGGAGGAGAGTGGTCAGTTGTGCTACTAGACATTAGATATTCTGACTTTGCTATCCGTGGGAGAAAGGGAGAAGTGGGAAGCCCCTAGGTTATCAAATCGTGGGATGATTTAGTAACTTGGATTAATGTCAGAACCCGTGCCAGCTACTTCATCGGCTAGCCTACTTGCTCAGAAACTCGGCGGCTAAATCCTCACGGTTTCAAAACTGCGCAACTACTCTTGCCCCGGCTTTCTGCTTTGTGATTGCCTGACGCTCAGCGCAATGACGGGACACAATTATTACCATCAATGATAGGCCCTTGCATCATCATCTGCATGTGGTGCATACACACCGAGTAGAAGCTCCTTAATGATGATTTTTGTGTTCTCATACTACACCGGCAACCTCAGCCAGCCCTTGGTTGCTAGCTCGGGCAACAAAAATTTGCCTTTTCATAAATTCATTTAATATGCTTTTGTATTAGATGCCGTTTCATCTGATGTCTCCCAGTACTCACCAGACACTAGTGATCTCATTTAATTCACTCTCTATTCTTAACTCCTCCAAAGCTTTAAAATTTGGCAGTAGCTGTTGCCAACGCCTCGTTTTGCCGTCATTTGGTCTATCTGCATTGTCCCTGGTTCACGCACACATGGTCCTCCAAATGAATCGCAAGTACCCGCGGCTCTACTTTGACCTGGGTCTACCTGTGTCAATCCCCTCGTCTAACGCAGATCCAGCCCTCACAGGAATTCGCATCCCCTGTGGGATGCCATGCCCAATCTGATGGCATTCCCGCAACCATTTTCTTCTCACCATGACCTTAAACTCTCGCTCACTCGAGCCTGCAATTACATAAAGGGACAATTTTTTCACCCAGCTTCAACCGCCTCCACGACTAGTTCGATCTAACCCGCTGAACATTAAGCGAAGATTTAACCTTCCCGGGTTTCGGCTGCAATTTCGGTTTGCCCCTTCCACAAGTTCAGCTTCATTTATGATGTTCGTTCGGCCCTATTTATTAGCACTAGCTCCCTATCGAAAATATCCGTTATAACTGGCTTCCCTACAACAGCGACACCAGTGATTCTGTATACAAATTACTTCACTGGGCCGAATGAAGGCAATTACGTGTGGTTGTGAATGATACCAGGGCTACTAGTAACATATAGCACCAGGAAGTCCGCGTTCGCAAAGAAAACTCCACATAACGTTGACTGTGATAGGCGTTTAGACCCTCACGCTTGCGCTGGATAGTGTGATGAGAAGTGTTTACTTTTATGGCTGTCACGACCCCACCACAGAACACCAGAAAAAACTGACCGCTGCACTATTCAGGAAAGAATAGATTTCAATCTATTTTGCACTTGATGGACAAGCCTACTGGGGGACCCATTAGGGTGTAGATTCTGGAGAGACGGAAGCACGGATTTATCTAGTGTGCTAGTAAGGGCTGAAGTTTATCGGTCTACCAGACGTGAAATTAGTTAAAACTGTAGTACTCAGCAACCTGTTAAACCAACGGGTGCCTTTGGAGCGAATAGCATCCGATCGGATGCCAAAATCTTGAACCTCTCTCGGACTCACTTCCTTTCAGTAAGCGATAAGCTAGCCATTTTACAAAGCACAGTGGGAGGAAACACTGTAGGTTGACGGGGCTACAGACAAGGAAATCTCAGAGTTTTGATATCTTTATTCATTCCATAACGTTAGTGTCGGCCCGTCTCTTCAGGTCCGTGGAATTTTGCAGATTAGGTGGACAATTCGGACAGACTACATCTCATGCTAATTGGATTTGTATCTAATGAGCTTTGCGAGTCATTCGATGTGTCTCGCAAAGAATGAGGCTAGAAATATCATTTCCTCGTGTGCTATTATCAGCCGGGCGGCCAATAGAGTATTTGGCTGCCATTCAATAATCTTATCATTTTTTCATAGGCGGCATATGGTTCTCCTACACGCACCCCACGTGTTGCGAGTTTCTCGAGTAGTCCCCCTCATGTAGAAATAAACATTTGTTTCATTTGATTTTTGGGTGGTTAATTGTTTATATAACTCAGACAAGGGGCTAGCAAAATATAATTTCAAATTAATTGCACAAGAACTCAATCGCAAAGCCGAGGGTAAGTTTAAACAGTGTCATTTTGGTTGGCCATCCTATGTTCGAAACAGATAAATTCAACAACGTTTAGTAGGCATGTGAATTACGTGATTGTTATTGGTGCAACTTGAGGTCGTTGAAAAATTAGCTGTGCACAGTGATGACCTATAACACTGACGTGCATCCGTAACTCTTAGTTTTTCTAGAATAGCTGAGTGTGTACCGCAACTCTCACTAATCCCAAGCAAACCAATTGTCTTAGAAAATTAGGAATATAAAACCATCTCTCTGTTTCTTCGTTAATCAGCAAACGGCAAGTCCAGTTTTGGTCTGTAACTATCAAAACTGGATCCTATGTCTAAGAGACCATTGAACAAATTAGTGTCAAAAATAATTTTGTTCTATCTACTGACCCTAAGGTGAGCAGTAAAATTTATTCGATGACTAAAGGAAAAGAACAATACATGTCCAATGCCAGATTTTTCCCGTGGACTTCTTTAGCGACAACGCAGTAAGTGCTACGTGGTTGTACATGATTTATCATTTTCATGTGTGTTGGGCAATCCAACTGTCCAGATATATATAGGCAGGCAGTCCTTCGTGGTTCTGCTTGATACTGGAGGTTGGACACGATGGATTCCGTCTAGCAAATCAACTTCGGCAGTATTTGCAAACAGAAATAAATACACTGCAAAGCCCGAGACAAGCGTCTCAATGAACCGAATTTACCAAGCCAGCTATAGCGGTCAGGAGTACGTAGGGAATGTGATGATGGATGAGTTTTGGGTTAGTGTGATCATTATACTTTAACATTTAAAAAGTTTGCAGGTCGCTTGTTTCCGAAGTTTACGTTCGTTGAAATGGTGGAAGGCTATGGTACCGGGGACATCAGAGAAGGATATGACGGAATAATTGGAATGAGGAGACCACCAGAAAATGAGGAAAGTTGTGAAGTCTTCAAAACTACTATTTTGGATCATGTTGTGGATGCCGGTATTGTGAAAGACGCCGCTTTCACATTTCGGTTTTGCGGGTGCGTGCTCTTTTAATATGTTGACGTTTTCTTTCCAACTGTGCATCCCACATGTTTTATGGGTCGCGGACCGTGTCAAAACATCTAATAGCACACTGTATACAAATTACCTCACTAGGCCGAATGAAGGCAATTACGCATCCCTTAAAAAGCAGATTTATCGGAGAGTGATCACACAGTCCGACAGCATTGTACGGTGGAAACGTTTCGCACATCATTTTGGCATATACTTTAAAACCTTTCAGGCTAAAGTCTACCAAATAACTTTGTGTACCCTAAGTACATAAAGGGTTTGGTGGCAGTAGTGAGAAGAGAAGGCACCCGACCCACAGTATTCTCCATAGCAACAAAAAAAACTTACTTTAGTGATTGCATTCCGTTAACCGTGTGAATTAGCTAGGACTTTATACACTGTTTAAGTGTTATGTTTTTCCCACGTTTTCACTCCAATGCTTTACCTGTTATTATCTGACTAAAGGTGAGTGCCCCTGAGAACTATGTCGTGACTTCTTGACCACTTGGCTTTAGGCGTCATGCTACAAGACAATAGATTCGGACATTTCGTGGTCCACACGTGCAGCATCTGAAAATACAAACTAACTGGTAGTTAAAAATTTGTTTGTAAACCTTTAATCCCCTGTGAGCTGCTTCAATAAAACTACGACTGAGGCTTGCCAATATGGTTATTACGTGGCTCTATATTCGGGGTGTTCAACACATCGGATCTTGTCTTGAAACATGTTGATGAAGAAGGTGACCTTGTTCTGGAGGACAAAATATCGATACTTAGACAAAAGTCTTATTTGCGTAGTCGCTATCCGCTCGTCTTTAGTGTAAATTATGTGCTTCAGTGTCCTCATTCACTAATTAATTTTAACGGACATAACGGACGTAACCACTTTCCAAAATAAAACGTGCTTTGTTTAACTCTAAGTTTATTGCAATTTTTTGGGCTCACGTTTTCTGCCTTCAAATTTCGCTGCAATTTTTAGTGAGTGGCTTCACGGGCGATCAATATCCGCCTAGGTGGCACGCCAATTCGCGCAACCTAACAAAAGAAGGGACACTCTGATTAGAGGTGACGAAAAAGTACGGTGTCCGGTAAATAAATTAGATAAATTAGACTATTTGGAACAGAAGTTCTAAAAGAAAAAATATTAAGTAAATGCGTTCTGCAGATAGATTCTTCGACACTAATGTGGCCAATAATGAGCAATTTGTTTGTGAACGTTTAACTCCCTATGAGTAGCTTCAATTACTGTACGACTGAGACGTGCCAATTGGGTTATAATGTGAGTCTATATGCGGGGTGTTCAACTTGTGGATTCTTGTTTCGAAACGGGTTGTCGGAGAGGGTGATCTTCATGTTCTGAAGGACGAAATATCTACAGATTTGTCGATACGTAGACGAAAATCTTATTTGCTTATTCACTTTTCTTGCGCAGTCACTATTTGTTCTTCTACAGTGTAGACACTGTGCCTTGGTATCTTCATTCATTAATTAGTTTTAGTGGGCACGCGGAACCACTTTCAAAAATAAAAGTCGGATTGCAGGCTGCAAAGCATCTATCTTCAAATTTGACGGTAGATATTTTGCTTGGCAGCTTGTTCATAACTTGCTCGTATAAATTCTGCTTTCAGTCGACACGGAGTGCGCGGAGATTCTTGGTTTATACATGGAAATCTGGAATTCGGAGGAATCCGGCTTGATTACTTCCATCCGCCAATTGTGAGTTTGCCGATATATCAAGCAACTCAGTGGGTGGTCGATATCACAAGGTTAGTTAAAGACATCATGAAGTGTATGCTTCTACGAGATCTAACAGATGTTTTATGGTGCGTAAGTGAACCTCCCCACATATTCTCAGCTAAACGGGAGATCATTAAGTACATTGAGTTTATAAGAACATCGATTTACGCTTACAGCATAGAGTACGCGCAAAGTTATTCAATTGTCCATACATAGTTACTTGTTGATTTTCGTTTGTCAAGTCTACCATGGCATCGACGGATGTAGACATTTATGCTAAAACGGCGATTTAAAGCACTGAAAACTTAAGCCCTCTTGCGTATGTGGGCTAAAGATGGGTTCATCCTGTTTACGTGATATGTTGTAATCTTCTATGGCCTCCCTACTCACTGCAATCTGTTAGCGAAAATTGCAGCTAGTCAAAACACAATGCTGCATATGTGCTTAGGGTCATGGTCAGTATCAACAGGCAGTGCGAAGTTGTTAGAGGATCTCCACCGGTCGAAACGGGAGCATCGATTCTGGGAATTAAGGATGCTAGCTTGGCTTAATTGCTAAGTTGTGCCCCAATTTTTGTTACATGTATTTTGTTCTAACTTCACCCCATCAGTGTAAAGGACCTGGTCACCCTGCGTGCTTTTTCAGGTTCGTAAACACAAAAACCAATAATCTCGTCTAGGAAAGCGGATGAATATTTCACCACCGCCGTATTCCACAGGTTACGTAGCAGTCATTCTGAACTTTAATTTGTTTTTAGTGAGGACCATTGCCCCACGGGTAATTGTGGGTGACCAATCGTCCATCTTCCTCAATCATTGGTCCACGCACTCATTTGACGATTTTGTAGCGAAAGGTGCAAAAGAGAGACATCTTTCAAGCACTGGCTAATTGTTGCAAAGTCAGACAAATATTTTTGTGCAGCAAAAGTAGCCTAGATACTCATATGGTAACCATCCTCACCAAAGCTGAAACAATAATGGAAACATGTACACGTTTTGACCTTCTTTTCTAAAGTTGCAGTTCATGAAGTTACTTTGCATGGGAAAACCATAGAGGAGCACGAGAAATTTCGTATTTCCGAAAGTGAAGATTGAACACCCAAACCAAACTATTATCAGTTGTGTAAGATGAGGACGAAAATGGCGAAATCCCTATTGACCAGAGATGACAGAATATGGAATCAGTTGGGCTTTCGTTTCAGATCAATAGGAAATATGGCATAAGTTGTGGCTTCAAACATATTATATTGAAGCTCCCCTGAAAAACGCTCCTCGGTATTGTCAGTTTGCTCGTCAAGATAGCGTTTGACATTATACTAAACGGGGTTTTCTATTATTTAATCCAAATCTGTATAACCGCGATCCTGAGGGCTGTTAATTGCCCTGAATGTTATCAACGATTACCATCCCTTTATTCAGTTGTTGTTTTGACCATGAATTTTACAGTTATTGCTTAGGAATTCTGAATGAAATCTAACAAAATATACCACAAGGATTTCGCAGGATGACGACCGTTAAGAAACTCAACTCTTCACGTTGGTACTCAGGCGACTGCTAGTGGCTCAGTGAACAGAGCAACGACCAATCATTCTCCGTACACGCAAACAACATGAATTTTGCCGGCGTAAATTCCATATTTTTAATTGTATCATGTTTTTGGGAATGCGATTGAGTTTTTGGGAGATTTCGTGAGCTTCCGTGTTAGGTCAATGCAGTCATGGATTAGTAACATTTAGCTAGCCTAGGGAAAACTCGGATACAGAATTTGACTTGACAAAAAGGCCTAACATACACACTCTATGGACCCGACGTAACTTAATAAACGTGGAACCGCGACAATAGGATGCAGTCAGTAATGATAAATCCGACGACTATTTTTTACCAATTCGGAAAGCTTTTCTCTAAATCAAATGAACTGCATGATAATTTCTGCCTTTGACAATAAACAGATTTTCCTACAATGGTATTCCAACGTATTTTAAATAAGCCTATTTTCTAACACAATACTTTAAAAGAACTTTTCTATTTGTCAGAAATTTTGACGACTTTGAGACAAACTGTGAAAAGATAGCGTGCAGGGTTTGCGATGAGATGAGTAAGTTCGTGTGTAACACTGGGATGATTGGGTTGTGGGTTACATCATAACGGGAAAGGTCGTATATGTGTGCGGCGCCAAAAATGATATTTACTTACAGCTTTAGGTAACACGATGAATACACAGGACTAAAAAGCCAATGAGACTGTGCACACAAGTATATCGGACTCACTTTTTATGCCATTCGGGTTTACGCCTAAAATGAATTCCATCAGCTTAGCAAAATAATGCCGATCTCCTTCTGTTGGATTTAGACTGATTACTTGAAAAATCCCAAGCTGAGCCGACTTCTGGAGTCTAAGTTCAGCAAGAATCCGACGCAAGATCTGTGTCCCAATCCATCTGGAAGCACATTTATTGCCTGACAAGTTTGTTGAAGCAATACATCCGGAATATGGGATGTGTCAAAGGAAGCTGGGAGTTGAAACCACATAATAGGGTCAGAGAATACCATTTCAAATGGCCGTTACTACGCAATGTGTTGGAGCTTGAAACACTGATTGTGCCTAAGGACAAATTACTATATTTCTCACCACTTTTATTGATTTCAGCGTACAGTATGGTGATGTGGTGCTATGTAATCCATGCCGCGCACACGTGGACACAGGATCTCCGGATACGTTTGCCCCAGCGGAAGTGTTAGATACACTTTTGAAACATTCAGTTGTGGAAAAACATGCTAATGGGGTGTTGTATGTTCATCCACATAGCCTGTACCTTGTCCAGCCACTGAAATTAAAGATGGACTCTCACGTGTTCACGCTGTGGCCGCAAGAACTTACGAGATTCGTAAGTAAATATCTAGGAGTTGTTGCTTTACGTAGACTGTTAACACCTAATGAAAGATCACAGCTGTTTATTTTTTATTTCTTGTTTAGACTGCTGGATTTTATCAATTTGCAATACAAGTGGATTCAGACGACAGTGAGACAACGTGGACCCTCGGAATATCGCTATTGCGGCACCTCTACGTGTTATTTAACCAAACGAGTAACCAGATGGGGTTTGCCGCAGTGAAATGTTGAAGATACTCCGGATTATTTGGGTTTTTGGCGTCAGTCTCAATATTTGCTTTGTTTTTCTAACGTGGTTTGTGTAAAGCACCAAGCACAATGAGACACCGATTGCAATTATCAAAGTGTACAAGTTTGTTTCAATGATATGTGTTGTTTTACTGTCAAGTCTTTTGGGGCGCATTTAGTACAATTCCAACTTCATTGCATCCACTCTTATTTTGCTTGTAAAGCTCGACAGATTTTTACATTTGCTTCTGACATTTCTAAGCTTGCAAGCTCAGTTAGACCACGTGAAAATGTGGTCCAACGAACTAAAGATTCAAAGTCGGGCCTATAAATAATGGTTAGTTTGTGTCGTAAATGAGGTTGAAAAGATGGTCTTCAAGCCCATTCAGGAACCAATAATAAGACTGTTCTTAATCCACAAGTATATATGGGGCATTTTGTGTAGCCGAAAATCGAAAACACGTGAGTCCTGCCTCTCCTCTGGCCTTCAAGCTAAAATGCAGATGTGTAGTACGTTGTGTTAAGAAATATACTCCTCAGCGATGTTACTCTGGCGGAAACGTACTTCTGGACAGATGATTAATACCCAGGTCATCATGGTTTTCTTTGTTTCTTTTTAAAAAAGACTGACCACAACGTCGGCGTTCATACAGATATTAAAAATACCCAATTAAATTATCCGTTCCTCCGGAAACGTTTGGCAACAATCCGTAGATTTATTGCTGGGCAACGTTTCGCTTTTGACACGAAAGGTTCGTCAGGCCAAGTGACTAGGTTACGAGGTTGATCGAGACTTAAGGCGGAAGGAGAAGCAGTCAGTTTAGTCAAGCCAAATCTCTGTCAGGTGTTGACCGAGGAATTTTGTGTGTTAGGGTGTTTGATCAAGTATTAGGCCAATGGGGGAACCTACATGGATTTCAGTCCAGCCTAGGGGCAAGTTCTTCTGCTTCAGTTCACGTGATGATCCCTCTTGCTCGTCGTTTGCACTTTCCATCCTTCTGTGTGGATAGGCTAATGCTACGATAGTTGTGTAATAAAGATGGAACTTTGGTTGGGCTGGAATTTCCACCATCCTGTTTTTGCTAATGATTCTACGTGTATTGACAAGCACACAGTCACGTGTCAACTCGGCTTATCTAAGACTGTTTTCCCTACGCTCGCCAGTTCCACACCCTGGATTCTGTTCACGCTGTGATGCTTGGTGATTTCCACCGCCCCGACTATCAGCCGCTGTGGTGTGAATCGCCCTCCCCGTCTTTAAACTTCCACGTTGTCCAGATCTATTCTAAGTCCAGTGTCTAAGTTGTGTACTGCCATCGCTGAGTCTTTGGCCAGTGTTTGATATTCTTTCGCATTCCTTGATGGTTTGTTTATTCTTCTTTTGTACCCAACAATCCTGGTGTGCGATTCCCCGGCACTTTATCCTGTCTAAACCTTAGTGCAATCGTTGCAGTTAATTTTATACAGACAGTCCCTAGTCCCTTCAACCGGGAGGGGATCTTTCAATTACAACTAAACTGAACGTAGCTTTTCCCTTCTGGAAAACTACTCCAATTTTGGCTGAGTTAAGCACTCTTCGAATAACCTTCTATGTGCCTGCTTTATATGGAATGGCTGCTGTGCCAATCCATTCCTTACTGGGTCTAGATACAAGCGCCAATATCCTTCTTAGTTGACGCCCGATCAACATCACTGGGTATTCTATTTCTTGACGTCTGTTAGTAATCTCGATTTGAGCTGCCATCCGGTCGATTCCTTCTGTGCACAGCATTCTGACTGGACGAAACATCGATGAAACAGTAATGGCGTACACGGACTTTGGGTGTGTTGATGCGTAGTTTAAGATGGTTCCTGTGTCTGTTGGTTTTTCGTAGATCGTAGTCTTTAATTTTTCACCACTCTTATGTCATACAGTCCATGAAGGGTACTGTGCCCGAGGTGGACTCTATCTCCATGCAAAATTTGATGTATGGATTTAAACTATTGAGATAATTGTGGTAGCTGTTGACGTTTTCCCGTTTGATTACAAAAAAGATATCGTCAACTTAACGCCAAACCTTTCGGTGGACAATGATATCCGGCCAAGGCCATTTATTCAAAGCCCTCCACATAAATATCAGCTAGAACTGGGAATATTGGAGATCCCATTGCAAGACCTTGTTTGCGTCGAAAGCAAACTGATCGAGATTCAAACACACTATTATTCCCTCAACTATTTCACCTACCGAGAGCTGTGTCCTCAAGTGTCGTGTCCGCCAGTAACAACCTCTTTGTTACCTCCAGAACATCTGCCCTAGGGATGTTTGTGTACATTGAGACTACGTCAAAACTCACGAGGACTTCTTCCATCTCCACTGGAAGCCCTGAAACCTTATTGGCAAAGTCATACGAATTCCTAATGAAGGTGCTTGATTTCACCGTGAGTGGTTTTAGTATACCAGCTAAGATCTGGCTAGCTCATGTGGTGACAAGCCTACACCATCCATTATTGGCCTCATCGGGACATCTGCCTTGTGAATTTTTAGCCGTCCGTAGGGTCGTTGTTGAATCGCACTTTTTGGGTACAACCGATACCACTTACCTTGCCCTAAATGGTTTATTATGAACCTCAAATATCTACCAACTTCAACCTTACTCTTATTCATTATTGAAGTAATACTGCTACCGGTGATTTGTCGATAGGGTCCGTCGGCGAGGTGTTGCCTGACCTTTTGAAGATAGTCGCTTTTGTTCATTACTACTGTGGCTTTACACTTATCGGCTTTGGTGATGATAATACTGTCCACCTGCATCAGTGTGTTCAACGCTCTCCACTCCCCGCTCTCCGTGTGTCTTCCAAAAGCTTTATTTTTACGGCCGAGCTCTTTTACCTGTGTATTTCCTGGTTAGGCCGATTGGTCAGCTTCTCCATATTGAGGCCTTGAGTTTAAACATGCTTTCATAACGTTTTGTTTGTATTTCAGAATAATTCAAACTGATTCTGGGAAGAAGTTCAATGATTTGCTACATAATTTCTGATTGCCATGTTTCTTTAGCTGCAAAACGCTGTTCCCTTTTTCACAGGTGGAGTTTTAAGGACGACAGAGTTATGTAATGCTCTTTAAAGTCCAGCACAGTCTAACAAACCGGCGAGATGAATCTTCCTGAGGGGAGCCTAAAGTTGACCATTTAAAGAAAAACAGGTATAAAATACGCGCTTGCTCTACAAAAGGCAGATATTCAACTTGACTTGAAAACAACAATAGACTTGGACCACTCGGATTATCTTATTTAGCACAAAACTACCGTCCTTTAATTGAGCCAGATCACAAGTAACGGATGAACACCGGGAGACCTCTCACAAGAATTTTAGGTCACTTAATTTTTGCCCATGGCATTTAAGACCATGGCGTGATCCACCGCATAGTTAAAATTGGTGGGCAAATTACTCTTTACTTTTCGCAGAAATATAATGTCTGAACGTAATAGAGGCTGTCCTCTGTGGTGAGGAGTATCCCAAGCATACACTTACCTTTCTCTAAGAACTCCTATAAAACATCTGCGGGGCGAAAACACTTGCTGTGCACGTCATTATATTATGAGACTCTCTGGCCGAGTCGCTGTTTATTGCATGACTGACGTAGAATCATTCAGATGCATGTCTCGGCGAACTCTATTTTTTATCCTACGATTATATCAGTGCCATATCCCCCGATATATTTGGCGCGTACAAATTTGGCACTTAAATCAACACAATTTCATTGCTCAGAAATGCACTATTTCTGTTCAAGTAAAAGAGCTTAGCTTGACCACTAAAATCCTAACTCGTCTGTATATCATTTGCACTAAATATTTAGTGCAAAATCGTTAGTTCCGAATGACATATTTCTAGAAAGGTCACAAGAACCTTCAAATTATTAATCACCCTAGATGGCCACTACTTGAAGGACTATATTCTTGTACGTCTCAGAGAGCTGCATTAACCAAACTTTTATAGGTATGCAGCAGGCTCTCTCATGCGCTTATCTATCTCATTTAGTCAGATTATATACAGAAAAAGCGGAACATAAAACACAGAATAAAAAGCTGAAATGATCTGAAAATGATTTGAAGCTCTGATTGAAGTTAAATTAATTATATCCCAGATTTTATGTGTAGTACAACTTGAGGTGCCTCATACTTACTGTACTTACTGTGCTGCAACCCGAATTGTACATTTTGTCGGACAGCGATCCCGACTTTTATCGCCTTAATCGCACGCATTACGCAGCCGTTTTAACCTGCAATCCCACACATGTGTGCCAAAATACAAAAATCCCAAATTCGTTGCTTCTTGAAACAGCTTTCCTGATTAGTTAACCGAAAGCCGTGAAGTAAATTTATGCTTGCTTCAAATATAAAATTAAATTTTCAAGTGTTTAGCTGAATTTAGTTTGGTTTTCAAAATTTCTTATATTTTTTTCAACTTAAATTAGCACTTAGCGTTGTCGGCCCCGATTACTTCGATGGAGGACTGACACACATTGCTAAACTCCCAAAAATATAAGTTGTCTGTCATTGTTTGAGAAGCAGATTTTCCTGAACAACCATGTGCAGGCGCTACTAACTGCAAACTCGGGCATGCAAGTTTAAATTCCAGGACCCCGCGCAGATTTTCTCTACTCGTGGTGACAGGAGGAGATTTGGTGATATTCATGGGAGTTTCAATCCTGCCATCAGAACCAGGCCACGCTGAGAGGTCTAGAAGCACTTTACGGCTGTATCGTCCTTGTTGGGAGTCTTAGTTGTTGCCTGCAGTTGGTGTCACATTTGTTTAGCGGTTTGTATCCAAAACTTTTCACAAAATCTTGTGAGACTGCGACCGCACGGTAATTTTTTCAACCGAGTACACCGAGTGACTATCGGTCCGACAATCCGTTCGGCGAATGAATACTTGGTCAAGCTCCACGTTTGAGGAGATGGGGATACGTTGACTCTGCATTGTTGAGCAGAAACATTGTGCAATCAGTTCTCTTGCCCATATCGGGTTATGCGCTAGCATGAACAGTTGTTTTTTTATTGCTGATGAAGAGTAACTGAAAACATGTCCTCATGGCTTGTTAACGTCAAAAAATATTCCTCATCCGCTGTGCATATATCGCGTGTTTTTGGGATCTCTTGCGAGTTATTAATCAAACAGTTATAAGTACTGACACCAAGAGTTTTACCAAACGGTCCCATTTACACCGGCGTCGATCTACTACTTCGGATGGAAGCCGAGATACCATACTGTATGGTTGCAAGACTATGTACCGATTTGCCCTTTTGAAACCTTTTATCACAGGGTTCTCAGCGGTAGTGCGCATGCTTATTGTTTGCGCACAAGGAATTTATCTCTGAGCTAATGATTGGCGTAGAAGTAAAGCTATAGCTTCAAACGTGAAAACGGTCAAAGGCTGGTTCTAAAATTTTTCAAAAATTTTTCGGTTAAAATGACCGGCTGTAGCGGGCACACTGGTGGATTAATTGCAAATTATTCAATGTTAGGTTTCCATTTATTAGTCACGTGGGTCAATTTCACCAGCGAAGTGATATGCGTAGCGGCTTCATTAATACCTTATAGATTCACTGTTGATAGTGTGAGAAGATTTGGGAATTTTTGTTAAGTTTTCCTACTGTGAGTAAATACAGACTGTGTTGACAACCCGGGAAGCACTGTTCAGCTGTTTTATCCTTATAATGAGTCAGCAGCAGCGCATACCTCAAGAAACGGCGGAATGTCTCGAAACTTAAAAAAATCCCCTAGTACTCTTAATACTTAATCACTCCGGCAGAGGCAGCTGAAAACAGCAGAATCTTCCCAGTTGACAGAACTTCTGCTGGAAGTTTGGGGGAAGAAACAAAATTCACCCGAAAAGTGAGACGCCCATCCAAAATTCGTTGCTCTACTAGCTTGTCGGCACATGTGACCATGTAATTTGGATCCGGTGAATGAAGGATGAACCGCACTGTATTGCTGTCCTAATGCTAGTCAGTCGCACTGCTGCTCAGCCACATGCGACCAAACGGTTGAGCGCTGAATCTTCTGACCTGGAGGTACTGGCACCGATACTTCCTGCAGTTTCGTGAGATACCCTCTGGTGATTATTTTAGATAAAGTTTGAAGAGCCGCAAATCTCTTTTCAGGTTCCCGGTCCAGACTGGCTCCAGTTACAGGATAAAGTCTTCCTGAATTTTTATTTTCCATTTTTGGTACGTTCAGCTTGTTCACGTACTCATGCATCAATGCACATCCATCGTTATTTTGAGGAGCTGGCTTTCACAGCTGCCGATTCACACTATGATGGTGACTCCATCAAATAACAATAAATGGGACTAAGCTTGCTCAATTCCTCCGGTGTAAGTGGGACATCTCGAAGATTCGCAGGAATAATGCTAGGACCTCATTCTATTCACAGAAAGTCGTTTTGAACAATAGACTGAATATTTTGAAGATTAGTTCAGCTAAGCTTCATCAACTGACCCTCCGAAAGCAATAGCTGAACTTGAGTGGGGCGTAAAAACTGGACTGCTATCAGAGGCTAAGTTCAAATTTGGGCCCTCATTGCCTCAGCTCAACAAAACACCTGGAACGGACGATTCTCACCCAGCAATCATCAATGAGAAAGGTGAGCCCAACTTGGCCTACCTAACGGTCCTTACTGAAAATTAGTTTGAGTGCTGAAAAACATCCAACAGAATGGTGTACCCAACGATAATTGTCATATTCGTCAATATGCTCTTTAGCACTTTCCTGCGCAGATGAATCCGCCGCCGGGTATTCAGGGTTCCACCAAGGTTAGTGTAGCATCAATCATATCGTCACCTTGCGGCACGTGTTTAAACTGCGGCACGTGTTTAAACTGCGCCACCTCTCCCGGCGACCACCAATGGTCGTTTATCTTGATCTTCCAAATTCAATCCCTGTCAGGAACTGTCGTGGTGTCCGGCGACATAGAGTGTCCCTTTCAAATTCCCGTCTCATACGAAGGATGTTAATGCTGGAGGCAGGAGCACTCCGACAGCGCCCCATCATGTGTCAGGCAAGGGAATAATTCATCGTCATTTATTTTCAACTTAATATTCGATGTTCTGGTCGAATCATTTCCTATCTCCAAAACCTTGAATATCCGAGTACTCTCATTGTTTCCGCTCATGGACATTGAGCATACCGAAGATATTACTGTAACCAAGAAAGTTCTACGTCACAGTTCCGGGTGCGTTTTTTCCGGACAAATAGAGCTGTTTCACGTCAATGCACAAACTGAACTATCAACTTCAAAGTATGACATTCATTTACTTTTTCTCCTGAGTTTCGGTGAACGAAGCTGTACCAGCTGAACTTATTCCATTTTGATGCACGGTTTGTGAGTTACAATGCGGGGTTGTGTTGAGAGTAGCGTTACACAACTAATTTACTGTTATTCACGCTATTTGTAGTGAGTTGTGTCATAAATGTTGCCCGGGGTATATTTTGTATCATCCTGAAATTTTCCTGGCAAGCTACCACGCGATATGTACTAAAGTATGAGTGATGCTGCATCCTGTCTAAGGCCAAGTTATGTACACTGCTGTTCGGCCACTCCTGGTCTGCCGGTTGAGTCTTTATACAGTCAGCAGCGCGGTTTCCGGTTTGGTGCCACAAATATTTTCAGTAAGAAGGAATCACTCTATTAGTGCTCCTCTTGCATGACAAAATCTCAGATAAAATTCCCCAAAACACCTCCCACAAACAGCGATCTGCATTTGCCTGATGTTTTTTGTAATGTAAGTGTTCTGAACTAAACTGAACTTTGTGCCTTTCTTGACGTGCAACAAAAAGTGTGTGCAGAAGTTGACACTGAAATACATGACCTACCCTTCTGGCCCATGTAATATAAATATGCATTTATAAATGTGACCGAAATGCTCCTTGTCAGCAAAGGATGATCTTTGGTTGCCACCTGATTCTTAGTCTATTAGGGTGTCAAATGGACTCGAACGATTATCTCGGCCTGCTGGTCATGATTACTGCGTTTTCAGAATAAATACAGCTTTTATGACGGCGGACCGTTTAGTTAAAGCGAAATTACCAGCAATCAAGCAACAAAACACTGGGGTTTGTAATTTCTCTATATCTCTTCTTATCCATCTACATTTGACGCTAATCAACGGTAAGATGAATAATATGTTAATTTGGCGCACGCGCATACAATATTTGGCTACCCGTTCTCCTCCCTGTTGAACAATTTTTTGTCCGTGATTAGTTTCGCTTTTGTTTCGCATTTGACATAATGTGAAAAGGATTATATTCCGTTGGTAAGGTGTGTTGTCTCTGCAATTAATTTGACTTTTGTTGGCTTAGCTGTGTTTCGCAAATGCTCAAATAAGTACAGCAGTTTTTGGCAATCGGTTTCAGGTACCGTAGTACAATATCTCGTCAAGATGATACTTTAAACAGCCACCCCATATCACTCTAACCAAACAAACGAAATGCTTGCCTTTGATTACGATATTTCTGTGAATGTGTGACTTAAAAATCCGTAGGGAAGCTAAATGTAGTTACACCTTGTTTTGATCCTATATTTATAATAACTAATAAAAAACGAATTTCCTGTGGTAGTTAGTTATCAATAGGTGCATTTTTGAACGTCTAAATCTAAATGTTCCGGGTCATGAGCGGATTATCCAACCATACAGAAGTAAACTGTGTAACCACAGCGAGGCCGGGGTTGTCTCACGTTTTGGGAGTAGTTCAGATACCATTCGTTTACTACAAATCTCAACGACAAACTACTTAATAAGCCGTTGTTGACATTAGGGTCACCCAGTTCCATCTTTGTCCCCACATGCCGCTCAAGAACATGACCTATACTAAACTTATTAAGTCAGCTATGCAAGGAAGATTAATCTGACTAAATAATTTTACCCGAAATGGTCAGGCTAACTTAGTCTATGCGGCAAAATGAGTAACGATAATGAAACGCAAAACAAAACATCAGGTTAGCTGTGATTGAAGGAGTCCGAAATTGTGCTTCATGATACTAAAATGTAGGATATTCGGTCCCAATTAACGAAAAATTGTTAAATAATTCCCTATAGTTGATCTTAGCTGTAAAACCCAGTTATCTAAGTAGGAGACATATATGTTGCTATCTCCAGGGTATGTTTTGTTGTACAACCTATAAGTTCCAGCACATTTCTAACAAAGAAGCAGATTTTCAGCGCCAGGCTACACAAATAAAGCAGCCCATCTAACCATCGTGCATGTTCCAGTGGAGAAAATATTATGGAAATAATTATTCATCGTCCCACTCAACACTTGGTAAACATAAAACGCACCTACCAATATGGACTATCTGTGTCTCGGCTACCAAAGTGCCGGTTCCGGAAGACCGGAGATGCCGCAAACGGACCCACCAAAATGAGACAAAATAAAAGGGTCCGTAGACAGTTTACTTGGGTCTCCTGTCTGATATTTAGGTTGGCAAACTCAAAACCCAACTGATATGTTGAATGTGATAAATGTATGGTCACTGTTCAATCAACGTTCAGTCGAAGAGGGGCAGGATAACTAAGAAGAAGTAGTGGGAAAGTTGGGACAGCGTTTTCGGTAAACGGTTCAGGATGGTGGGTACAATCAAGATCTGGAGTTTCATAGACAAGCGATGGATTTGAATCTAAATCATGCTACAGAAGTGAGGTTATACGTTCAGCATAAGTGACGCTTCCTCATGCAGGCAATGGGTAAAAATTACCGAAGATCATTGGAGAACACGTAATCGACCGCCAAACTTTCACCCTCAGGCTTTCCATTTATCCACTCGCACAGTGTTCAAAAATGTCAAATTTTTCAGTTTTTGCCGTAGCTGCCTGTATTTGTCACCGAAAGTTAGAAGCGCACAACGGTGTCAAGAAAATTTTAGCATCAGATAAGTCCGTCCAAGTGGACTAACGCTGATTACTTATATTAAATTATTAGTAGTGTTTACGCAATTCCCCCGTACACGCTTATGACAAACACGCCGATGTAAAAACCCTGTCGGCTGATATCTGATTCAAATCATTTGTGGAAATGTATCATTGAGAAATTTCCTTTACACCGACGAGGCGCGTGACTCCGAGGTTCTAACACGAGGCGCAAGAACTCCAGTTTTTCATTGTACATCTAACGACGTTAAAAGTAAAGTTTCTTCCGTAAGTTGCTGGTCGAAATATAGTACATTTGGTGTAGATTGTATTCACCAGCAGTTAACTTACGCGCAATTTTAGATAGCCCCATATACTCCTCTATGTAAATCGGGCTGTTTGACGTTCACCTACCCGCAGAGTAGAAACTAACCGCAGGCGTATTAGGTGGTAGCACATACAAAGAAATAAAACATTTCGACGGTATTCGACTATCACTACGCTGAGTGTTTACTATAAGTCATTTAAGTTCTCCTCATTTCAAATATACTTACGAATATAGATGAGAGCACATCTTACTGAAATTAATATAAGGTCCGCTAAGAGGAGCATACGCCTATTGACACGAAGTAGGGTTAGAAGGTTGTTGCATGTGAGTCACGTTGTAGTCGTGTATAGTCTGTGATCAAATTTCGGCGCTTGTGATAGTTTTGACCCTCCTGCTGGAAAACACAACTTCATGAGGGTATCTAATTGATGGTATGTAACAGGTATGAATAATTGAACGTTGGAACTTTAATCATCCGAACTATACTGCAAACAAGAACAAATAAATCACAGATCCACGCGCAGAATAGCTAACTTTGCAGGGTGGGCTACTGAAGTCGGCTTACTAGTGAATAATAATTTGTAGATGCGAGTCAGCTCAAATTCATGCCCGATCCATTGAGCACAATAAAGATGGCAGTGATTCGCATTTTATTAAGGGCATTTTGATAGGCGATTCCATAAGCCACATGAAAACCATATTAGATAAATTAATATAATCTTTGTGAATCGATGCCAGGAGTACAAAGAAGATATTTCTGTATATCACTCTTGTATACTGCCAGTGGTTCTGACAATCGCATTCAATTCAGGAACTCCATGAAAAAGCGCTGTTATTTTTTGTTTGTTGCTGCTGGCTCGGCATCGGTCCGGTTGTGTCACATAACTGGCAACGTTATAAACTAAACGTGGTGAGAAAAAACTGACCATTCGGATGCCAATAAAATTCTCTCAAATACATAAGTGGGACAGCTTACTTTCTCTGCGACGCCCACGGCTGACATGGACGTGCGAAGCTGTAGCTGCTTTCGTTATAATTGGGTCTGCACCGCACAAAAACCCACTACGTCAACCAAACTAAAAACACAAACACCTAAATACTGCTCCCGGGGGCGGACACAAAAGATTATAAAAAATATGTAAAATAAATGCACGATTAGATTAATAACCCTCGTCTACAAGCATAAAAGTCTAGCGTCTAAAGGCCTTTTCCCCTTGCACCTTTGTCGACTGAAGCTGATAGCAACGCTTCAGCGACTGGCGACCATTACTCTTACATCCACTTTCTCTAATAGACTACGGTACTGTTCAAACCATTAATAAATTCCTGGTCAGTTAGTCCATTATCTCGGTAGCCCTACTGCCGTCAGTCCTAATTTGCTTGGTTTCTCTTAGAATACAAAATTTTACATAGTTATACCTGAATGCACGCCAACAGCGACACCAGTGAATCTGTACACTTTCACTCTACACCGTGACTCTGAGGTTTCTCCCACCATTTATACATATTGCTAATTACACAGTGGTGGTTTTCGGTTTTAGTTAATATCGACCGGCTGGACGACACCAAATCTGCTGCTTCATTAGATCCTCCGTTTCGGTTCCTCATTTTCCTTAATTTGCAGTTTTCCTTTCACGTGCCAGGCAGGATGCTACTTCTTTACTTCACTTTTGGGTTTTTGCCCGAGTTCTTCAAATCTTAACGATCTGGTCCTGCTTCAGCTTCATATGTTTCCCAGAAGAAAAAAGCCCTATGAACTATGCTTCCCTGCTTGTAACGGTTTAGGCGTGACCACGTCTACATCGGATAATGCCCACTGTTTGCGACACCGTCTCTTTTCAGCGCAATCGCAGTGCCCGCAAATCCCGCCAGTTATGTTTTATTCTGACCGTAACATTATGGTTATGATTATGATCATTCCAACCAAATCGGACTAAGATTATTATTATATGAATAAGCAAGCAGATAGGTGGCGCAAGAGTTCATTCCACTTCCATGAAAACGTAAGCCCGCCTGCACTTAGCAAGATGATTTTATCATCTTGGCTATCCTATAAAATTTTGTGCCAGGAAGTATGATGTCATCACAGAAGTATATTTATTGTTAGACTGCCTGCTGGAGCACACAAGATTATGTCAATATCACTCCTGAACGTAGCTCAAAGATCATATCGATCCCTTCCCGCTGAATATTAATGAGCTTCACAAAGGCAGACGAAAATAAACAGCTGGGTTCGGTGACACTAATCAAAGTTGGAATATACGTTTTCGATTTCCCATTTGTGACCGTCGCTGCACCAATGGAACATATTTACGTGATAAAATTTTTAATTTTATGTCACCGTTTCCCACCCTGTTTGAGCTGTTGGATTGTTGCTGCAGTATAACAAGATAACTGATCAATTCTGGTTTCAGCGTTTACTGGGGAAGCTTTCTGAGTCATTGCTTGGTTAGGTACTGTCTGAAAACAATACTAATAATATTTATAATAATAATATTAATAAGTTTTATTCCCAACAGGTGGCCGGCATAACAGGCATGACCATAACGTTACAGTCAGCATAAAAGCATGACTGAGGGGTTGTGGGTACAGGGGATTGCGTGGAAATGCGGCGTCACAAGCAGTGGGCATTATCCGATGTATTAAAAATAATAATAATAATAATAAATTTATTTCCCACCTCGAAGGAAACATGCTGACTGAGGCATGATCGGGTCGTTACAACCTGAACTCGGCAGGTAACAACACAACGGGCATGTTTGTTGCGTGAAAAGTCACCACAGTTGTGGGAACCAAAAAAGAGGGCAATTGGCATGAGGTATGACAGGTTCAAAGATGAAGCCTGCTGACCTGAACTAAAACTGAAAACTGTTGCTGGTCATGAGTGACCTAGGGCGGTTGAGTAGGTGGCTAGGGTCGCAGAATGCAGAATGGAGATGGAGATTGAAGAGTTTGATCTGGAGACAAATGGCAAGTTTTGTCTCAAAAATATGGTTTAAATTGAAACTGAGTGGACGCAATGGTGTCAATGTTGTATGGAGGTCAGGTGTAAATGACAGTTTTGATGGCGGGAAAGTGCATACGCACAGGGCCAATCGAACACCGTAAATGAAATTGAACTTGTGGAAGAGGCAAACCGAAAGGCAATTTGAAATCAACTGACAAAGCTGACAATCCTTCCATATAACTCTCCGGTCTTATTCACGAAGCTGTGGTTTGTCAAACGACTGACTCAATCACGCGTATGTCTACAGATAACAGTTGTGCTGGTACATGCGAAGGAACTAGTGACAGTGGATTGCCATAGCAGCAGTGCCCTGTTTAAGCTCTTGATTTTGTACCAGCGCTTTTACGCGCAATCGTTGCTAAGTCTACCCTGTTCAGTTGATCAAGACTTTGAGACTTTTATACTCAAATCAATTTGCACTCTTAACACATGAGTTTGTGAATCCGGGTGACAGTCAACTAGGCGTGTATCGATTTTCGTGTCGCAAAAATGCAAACCTAATTTCCAAAGGTGTGCAGAAGCGCTACCGCGATTTGTCTATCTGGCAATATACCAGTCAAAACAATGGACGGTTAATATTGACAGGTAAGATAATGCAATGGCTGAAGCATAAGCTCACCGTTTTAGGGACTGGTTCCCTGAAGGAACAATAGCTGATCCGACAACCAGCGCGTTTGGACAAAGATGAATTTCGAAAATTGTTTTTTGGTTGGTTGGCACGTATGAATGAGACAAAACTTCCTGCTGAAGTGACGTAAAAGTCTGCATTGGTTTTTTGGACCTCAACAAAATCACGAGCAACGAGAGGGGCTAATGTAAAGCTTATGAGAACATTGACTACTGGGTTCACCTCAGGGCGTCCAAGACACTTCCAAATGTTGTGTGATTTTACAAGCGAATTGTGAGCAAATTTTAAGCAGGAATTCTATGATGCATGCAACGCTCATTTTGAGGTTTATTTGCTCATGGGGTTGGGATGAATGTTGGGAGTCTGACGCATGGCAGTGTGGTTGCCAGGTAACTGCAAAACAGTTTTGGATGGACCTCTATTCTCCAGGCGAGCCGGATTCGCCAGTGAAGCTTCAAAGACCTTCGGCTTCTTTATCGCAAACTCACCTATAGATAAAGGCAAGGAAAATCCGTCACCTACAATCGAAGTATACTCTGTTACTTGGTAAATAAATCGTTGAAAAGTATTGTTTCTTAATGAACAGATGTTTGGTTTTCATCATACTCATTTTTGAAATTCATATTCATCTTGATGGTAACATTGTGTCGGACTATGTTCAGAATGGTCATCCTACATTTCCTGTGGACCGCAATTAATGTTTTTCAATAAAATGCACTTTAAAGCGTACCTTTCAAATCTCATATTTGCTCTCAATCCTCGGGACAAATTTACATTGTTTAAAAATTGTACACACTTTGCGGCCCTCCAAAAGCTGCCGGGTAGCAACTGGTGGTTCTAAGCGCACGACGGTGACGAAAAATCTACAACAGGTTTGGAAAAAACGGGTCATGATTTAGAGGTGACAACAAGAATAAGAATTTATGGTTGTTGCTTAACTACCATACAACCGTGGTAGAATAAAACCTTGGGACAGTGTGCATCTAGTTAGAGGGCTGATAATCATTTGGTGCAACAGTTTCCTATGTCAGTGCGGAACACTACCTAAGACATTGCGCCTACAACAGTAGGCGGCATCATGCCCAGGTTGCCCACCATCAGCGGGAATGATTCAGCTTCCTTTGTAAATTTCACTAATCATAAGCCCAGCGCTCAACGACAGCCAAATTTTATTCATGCAGTCCACCTACAAAATGACAGAATTCACTTCCCAGGGCTTGGTTGCGTGTTTTGTAGGGTTTCGAACCGCGCAAGTATATCATGTGACCCCCATCCATACCGCTGCAATTAATCTGGCTATTGTCATTTTTGTCTCTAATTTCTGGTTCATATCACGTCTACCTGCGCAGGTTCCGCCATCTCTAGCTTGGGATCTGAAGGAGCATTTTACGGGGTAAAAATTGTTTTATCATAAATTATACAGGCGAAAATTAGCTCAAAATCCGAACACTGATCCGTCGCTCTTGGGATACATACTCGCGGACAAATTTCCAATTACGCACTGTTTGGATTCGTGTCCCCCACGACTCGCTAAATCATTCTGGGGTGCATTGACGCCTGGCATTAAAATGTACGAGAAATGCAGATAAGTTCTTAGAAGAAGGATGCTTCGTTACGAGTTCTCTAAGTTCACGTGCAAAAATTGACCCACCCTGTGCACACTTGCAGGCAAAGGACTGTCAACTAAATTCGGCATTTCAGAACCAGGAAGCAGGTTGCAGGCCATTGAATCTGCGTTCGGACACCACTTGGTCGTTCACGAATGAGATAATAACCAGCAGCCAATCAACACGAGCAATTATCTGAAGGGCAATGTGCAAACAAAAGCACACGTCGATAGCTTCATATCTGAAAGCTGGCGATTCCGCTACGGATAGTGATGAAACCTTCCAACGATGCAAGCTCGGCGTTCACAACATTAGATATCCGTTCAATCTGAAATGTCAATGACCCTATCCCTGGCAAACACTTGTGGGTCTGCAACGCCCGAACGAGCTATTCAGTACGAGTGTAAGAAGGAAAGCCTTTGCCTCGGAGTTTATTAGAAAAACGCCAAAAAAACAGTTACAGACTTTTGGACAGGAAAGTCAAACTCCCATTTGCACGTTGTATTGTAAAACTGAATATCCGTCTTCTTCTCGAACGCGTCTTCTTGAACTCTCCTGGATATTCATTGACTACTACACAACTTCAAGGGAAAACTGCAAAGTAGTTCCACAAAATCCGTAATAAATCTCACCTTCCATTGGATCAATTCGAATTTGTGAGAACACACATACTACTCGCATGCTTAGTGCTCACCCTTAAACGAGTACCCCAGCGATTAGCGAGCTTTTTTGCAGGTACATCTTCGGCTCCCAATAGATCCTATGAATACACGCGCCACTTTGAAGTACTGCCATCCAAACGACAGCGTTATATAAGGCTGTTTGGGATCAATTATAAGACGTGGATGATGAATAGCCCTAATCTGGGTTTCACTCCCAGTGAAGCGCGTTTCTTTCTGCAACTCCCGTCGGAACAAGTCTTATTAGTTTACGTTGCGTATGAATCATCACCTCACAGTCTTTTACATTTCACTAGAATTAATGTGAAAGTCGCCAGGACGCTAAAAGGCAAATCTGAATAACAAATCGCAGCTTCAATGCAGAAAAGTGCAGGAAGCTTCCAATTGCCATCCAGTATTACGTATAATCTGTTACCAGACTGCACTGATGTTGAGTAAGCAACTCCCTGAATATCTTTCTGCAAGTATGACTGATATGCTAAAAGTAGATTGATTGGTTTGCTTGTTAGCCTAGTTTAAGTTGAACATTCATCTCTGTGTTTTGGCGGGCGTTGTGGTTTACGTGGGCGCACCGGCATGATTGCTCAGGATTGTAAAGCTTTAGCCCTGTCCTGTGGCAAAATTGGAGGAGGCAACTTGGATCAGCTTCCTCCATACTGGGAATCATCGGCAGCGCACATCCCACGAACCTCCTGGCTGATATCGGAGGAGTAAACCTACCGACCATGTGCAAGTTTCACGTAGTATAAGTACCTTGCACCCGGAAAAAATTGCAGAAAGAAACTTTCCCTTGGTTTCCGCGTAACGCAGACGAAAGCAGCTTGAAAGTTTCGGTCTGGACGTTTTAAAGCAAGGGACCAGGTCCCACATGGCCACGCGGTAAGCATTTCATGGCTGAAGGATGAGTGTTGCCATATCCTCTCTGAACGCCAATCAGACACACATTTGTGAAGGTGCTCATGGCTGAAATACAGTCTTACCGAATGTTTAAGAAGTCCTTGTTGCCAAATTTTCCCAGGAACGACGAAAGTGCTCTGCAGCGTTGATCGGTAATTCGCCCACTAAAAGAACGCGCAGTTAAAAATTCCCCAACATCTAAATACTATTCTCACCTTCCCAAAAAACGAACACCTAACGTAAAAACGCACTGTTTTCTAACCAGTAGAATTAAGGACGTTTTCCGGAAAGAGCAAACTATTACGTTTCTCATCTACTTACACAACAACAATTTTTTTACACAGTTTCAATCACCTCGTACTGAGGATTAAAATCTACGCGGCTGTAGCCAAGGCTTTTGGCGATTCTCATTCGCAAGTTTGCACAGGTCCTATACTAGATATGAATCCGGAAAATAGCCTCCCTGAATATCACTCAAGTATTTCGGGTCATAACGGGCATCCGGTGAAGTCGCGGGCAAAATGTTGGTGCCATTTTAATCTGGCGATTTCAAAGCACATAGGTTTTATGCAGAAAAGTGCCTTTACCACGAATTCTGTTATAGACGGAACATATTTTCCGGGTTTAATGGACGAGTTCGTCCAGAGTAAACGTTCAAACCTCACTCGGGAGTCGCGATAACATCAACATATGCCTAGTTTTCATCCCGTATGAATGGTATACTTTGGTCTATTTCATACGTACGTCAAGATATTCTGAGTATCCAATTATCTGCCAAGTGGTATGTGAATAAGAGATGCTGGGCTACAGAACTGCACTTGATTGTGTTTATGGCTAACTTGAAAGCCAGTTCCTTTTGCTTGGTTGTTGGTATCAATTCATTTTCGGTCAATCTAGCCCACCATATACTTCTCGAAACCCCAGCTGCGTGCGCAACATCTAATTTTTTTGTGTCGACTTATTATTCACTAAGAATTTTCCCACATTTTAATGGAGATTGTTGTGCGTTTAAAGTTTTGCGCGACCGGAAGTTCAATTTACTGTCCGATGATTTGTAGCGATTTATTTTGTTTTAAAGTGGAAAACCGCTCAATGGAAGACGTTCCTCCTCTAATTTTGTCTCGTGACCAGGATACGCATTAAGATACTGTAGCAAGAGCATTTTGGGTAAGGTGGCATGATCCTGGTGGCTGGCCGTGTTAAAGATCACCCGGTGTGAGCAGGTGCGTTGTGTAAGGCAGTTACAGGTGAGACCGAAAGAAGCGGAGATCGACCCACCGGTGAGCATCCACACGGTTGGTGAGGCTGCCATATGACAGATCAGCAATTTATTGGTCCTCTTGAAGAGTTTGCTCCGACCGGAGTAACAAGAGACGCACTAGAGACGCTACTGGTCAGAAATGAATGAGCTGGCAAAAAACACTCCGCCATGATGACACCTTTGCAGAAAACCATTCAAGTTAACAGATGCTACAGGTGTGACGTGACTGACCAATAAAAAAACAAATACCATCACACCCGGCCAACCGAAATTATTAGGCATTTCCTTCAATGTTACTTATACGCGTGGATTCGTTTACAGCAGTAGCACAGGTTACCATGGAAGCAAGTGCTGATATTGACAGGCAGGCTATGTTTCGCTTAACCAATACATGGATAGAGGTTTCGCTGAGATAAGGAAGGAAAGAAGCCACCTGTGGTCTGTGTACACTGGCAGCAGAGAAACTGGGCAGATACTTTTTGAAAACTGGCAGGTCGTCAGTGAATTCATGCACATACCTGACTACCCCGTGCTACAAGAATTTCTGCTTTGGCTTCTATTTGAGCGATCACGAGATCTTTCATCTTTCGAATGCTTTTGAACGCAGGATTACAGTCAGTCACAGCACCATCTACTGGATGATTCTGTTGATGACCCAAATGCATTCAAGTTTATTAGCAACCTGACCACCAGTTAATTGTATATATTCCTAATCAAGGTAGTGATATATGCGCTCAGCAACATTTGTCGCAACCGACTGCTTAAATACTGGGAGCGTGGTATGAGGTTATGCGCATGTGACACCTCCGTGGCAAGAATGGTGCGCTCCACTAAGCTAATCTGAATATCGCTTTGTCAGTGGGGGGAAATTCGCCGGTAATACGAGTTCATCCAAATCTGCCAACTCAAACGCAACACAAATCTGTCGTTGGCCTCCAAAGACGTAGCGCACGTATGTTTGAGCTATACACGCAAACCTGAGCTTCTGCTACTGCTTCTCTTGATATAATCTTGATCATCACTGGGTATTCAAGTCCAGTAATTTTACTCTTCATTCTAGTCCGTTTGTCTGATACATTCTTAGATCAAAACGCAGGGGAAAGACTGACCGATTACACAATTGTGACATTTGCTCCAACATAAGAGATCCATGTGTGTATGTTGGCGGGGTAAAAATGGTTGAAACGCGTAGTGCCCACGAATTTGTGTGAGTAGGACAAAGTTTGTTATTATTATGAGCAGTAACAAACATACTACATTTCTAAAATCCGCATGGCCAACCTTAATAGGGTCGTCATCCTGTGGCATCGCTTCCCTGTGCACGCCTGATACCTGAATTTACAATTTGCACCTCTAGTATGCAAGAATGCGATCATTGTTCAATAAAAAAAAAGTTTCCATGCACTACCATCCCAAAAAAGTGTAACCAAGCCAAACGATACAGTTTGTTGACAGACAATTGGAATTCGCACTAACTCTTGCCAGGAAACGTGACTCGCTCATGCAACCCATGGTCCATCGGCTTGTAACTTCAAAAGCCTTAATCCTTGGCAATACAGCTCAAGGCCAGAAGCGTCCTCCGCGGTAGACGATCATGTAGAAATTGATGTCATTGGTCTCATTTTCTTTAAAGAATCCATTATCGCATAGCTGCGATACTGGTAAGCTCGGATCCATACATAGGATGTTCCGAAATCCCGTGCACTTTGCATCTGATCCACGCCAATGTTCTGTGGATACTTAACAACAACTTCTTGTAGTTCAGATTACAAAAGAGGTAATGTACTAACCAATGACATCTACACACTAAATAGCTAATTGGCCAAGATGTCTGAGTCAATATTTACTTCAGATGCGCAATCAGTACTTATGTGTGTTTTTTCTACTTTGTTAGGATTACTTGATGTGTTGATTCCCGCTCCATGGCTCCGACTTACCGTTTGTATGGAACGTGTACTTGGTTTCGCTTCGTAAAACAGACCAACACATGCAAATCCTAACTAAATACTTAAGCCCAACAAAACCACGCGGTTCGATCTGAGGCATACTGTCGGGAAGTACAAAGCGTTGTTAGGCTTCTGCGGGCCTACCCAGAAAAAATACTGTGCTAATAATCATAGTGTGATTCAATCACTTGCATTACCAAAGCTCATAGAAAAGTGAGTATATTTTAAAAATTACATCTGATGTAACCGAGTAAGTGGACCTTTTTGCCTCCGTCTTTAGAAGGGCAAGCATCCAAGCAGCAAAACCCCATTAAAGAACACCGGTAGTTTATAAAATTTTTTAGATACGTGACAGCATCGAGAGGTCTGACAAGAGAAGAATGTACGTGACTTCACCACGCTATAAGTTAAAATGTGGACGGGACCGCAGGATATTGTAGAATAAACCCAGGACTTGCGCAGGTTACTGTACTTGCTTTGGTCCATTAAGTACCCTCTATTTTGAAATTTTCACAGCCAGTTATAAAGCATACCAGATCTGAACCACAATCTCATGAGCATAAGCATGACATTTTAATTTCCAGCATGGAAAGTTATGTACACTTATGTATTGTGCCAGCATCCAAGAGCTGACTGCGATGTTGATTTGTTCCACACATACTGGACGCAGTTTATCAGACTCTGCCAGGACGTCTGATTTAAAGATAACGTCTGATACATTTCCCTTTTCTGCAATGTGTTACACCTGTTCTTACTGTACTAATATACTTTGCCGCCTGATACAACACAGCATTTCATTCTCCGAAATTCTCAGTGGGAGGGCCAAGGACGTTTTGTCCACGGGAAAAGTGAATGATTAATTTGATGGGAAAAAGCTGACAACCTGCAATTCAAACCTTTTTGAGCCGGACATTCATCCAGTGTCTGAAGCATAAAACACCAATTGAATACAATACCGCTTTGCTGTAGGTAAATGGTTTTTTGTTTGCTCAGGCGGTAAACTGTCATAATTAAATATATAGGAATTATCCCACCTTTAACACTCACTGCAGGTTTAGCCACAGCAGTGTAAAAAGCCGTAAGTTGGTATGTGGGATTCATTCAGAAAAATAACGAACGGGCATTATGGTAAGCTTAAATAGTGTCCCACGCTACAGTGGATAGTAATTGTGCTCCAGGAAGCCAGGCTGTTTCTGCTTATGATCTATGTCACTCTATATTATAATGACAAATGTTAGTAAGATGACCCTTATGAAATACTCTCGGTCTAAATCCAGGGATGTACTTTCCGGCACCTCAGAATTTTATCAAACGAAATTTTACTTCATCGCGTCCATCGCGTTGCTTATCAAAACAAGCGGAGGTCTAATGCCATAATAAATCTTCATCCGCATTAACTGAAATATATGTTGAACCAAATGGATTTTCAAGCACTGCTTCTTCAATCTTAACAGATAACATGGTATTCAATTTTGTGAGCAATGTCCGAATTTGGGTTGGAACATTCAACAAACAGGAAAACATTACTTGTTTGCACTGACACCAGGTGATTGAAATCTTTGGCATAGCATTCACTTTCAAAGCGGTTTGCACCTAATTTACAACATGACATAAATATATCACCAAATTTCCCCGACTCACGTAGTTTGTTTGTGGGAGGCGACGTCTTGTTCTTTGAAGTACAAAGGCCGCCGTTTTTTCAATTGGACTGCTGAAGGATGGTCGGTGAATAAACACGGATGGTCCCTAAAAGTCACGTGTGCTTCCTGTACTACTTCTTCCGCTGCTGATGTAACCAGATGCATGTAGTCGGAATAACTTGCAAGCACAATTGCACACAAGCGATGGCGGTGTTTTCAGCACCTCGTATGTCATGGAAATTTAGTGATGCACGGCTGAACAGCCATCCAAATTCACCTATCTCACCTCAGTTGTAATAGACCCCGCCACAAGCAACGCACCTGACGATGAACATCAATTTCGTGCGTTTTCATCACTAATCACTTCAGGGATGGGTATTTCGCTCAGAGAAATGTGACTTCGTACTGAACAAGTATCCGTTGTTTGGTATTAAAGCCATCTCCTCTATAGGAATTTAATTCAACGAATGGAAACTTCATACATTTTTTTCGCAGTATGCATAATAAAAGGTCGGTTAATAAACAAGGGATTTGTCACAATAAAAATCGTTTGATATCTGTATTCGTATCGCGTTCCGGTAACAAAAGTGACCCTAAGGACAGTTGGATGAAGACACAATTTCTAGTGCTCTAAATGTGTCTGTCATTATTATTTCGTCTTATGTCGAATATTTATTATTTCAGCTTCAGAGTTTTTTAGATCGCTGCGTTTCTAACATATATCTAGGCAGGTTTAAGCTAAGCTTCTAAATCAATACATTTTGCCCCCGTACCTGTTTTAACTGGAGCTGTCATACACATTAATAAGAATGGATTCCAGCTTTTCAAACTTCCAAAGAAATTCTGACAAGTCTGAAGGGTCGAGGTGGATGCTTTTCCTTTCCCCATGAAACGCCAGGCAGTTCAGTCCGATAGTTTGAACCCTTAACCGTTAGATTATTAGCAACTGATTGGCGGTTGATTACATCAATCTAGGAGCAAGTCAATACGTGAACACATCCTTTTTTCCGTGACTAAAGTGTGAGTGGCACTTTGTCTCAATTTTTCACTCACGTTACTGGCCAGCCCTAAAGGTCAAAGTTTCACATTGCTGGCCGGGGATCACGGGTGCCAGAATCCATACTGCAAGTTCCTGCAATTGTGTTGCTGATGATTTCCACTTAGGGAAAAACAGCCGTAGAATATTTCTCGGATTTGCAACATGGATGACCCTCAGTTATAAGGCAAAATGTCCACTTAAACTAGCGTCGTCTGTCTCCACTACCAATGGCTCCAAAAGTTGTCTTTTTTCAAACAAGCCCACAAGTATTTGTCGAACAACGAATAGTATCACATCACCCAACCTACTATGACAGTTCGTAAGAACAGTACATTTTGCTCCCGTACCCATTTTAAATGGAGCTGTCATGCACACGATTAAGAATGGATTCGAGCATTTTCAAATTGCTGATAAATTTCGGCAAGTCTGAAGGGGTGACATGAACGCTCTCTTCCCCTCGGATTAATGTCTCCTTTACTTTCATTTATCAACTTGTGATCTAAGTATGGAGTCAAAAGAGCAGATGCAATCCCATTTACGCAATCCTACAATACAGCTGTGTGGTGGTACAGCTATCAGAAAAAATCTTCTCGATCCACGTGAATAATCGCATCAAATCAAAGTAAGTAGCAAACAGTTTACCGCGTGTACCCTCCAGTGGACGCGGTTATTACCGGCTACTGGTAATTTAACTTCGAGTTAAGTCCTCTATAACATAGCATGTCAGTAAATGTCCTAGTGGTTCCCTTATCTGCACATTTCGTTGAACCATTCTAACTTTTGTCGGTTTAGGAAATCAATGGTGTTGAATAAATCCTTGATAATTAAATTGAAGCGCGTGTTGCAAGGTGAGTGCCAATTTCAAGCAAAGTGCGACAGTGAAGTAGGGTTAGTGAAGTCAGCTGACATTCATTGTTTTTGCCATGTTCGTTTCAAGAAGCTTTAGCGACAATCGGTGCCACTTGTTTTCTCATCCAATTAGCACCCATTTTTGCTGCAAATAAATGCAGTGTGCTGTTTAGTACTATTGTTTTTGTACTCTAGCATCCCCAAAACCTTGCTCCTCCTAAGGTGTATAAGTACATACCTCAATTATCCAAAACAACATATTCATTTACACTAGTGATAACTTCAGTATTTTGGCTAAGAGCCCCATACCTAATCGCTCATGAGATTTTCGTATTGTGCGTACCACTTTCTTAATTGGTTTCCGAAACCTGGTTGAAGAGTCCAAATGTAATCGGTTTACTACCGGCCAAAACGTATGCATCAGTGTTGTACTATTCTTGTGGCTGTCTTTTCAGTTTGGAAAACAGCAGCTTGAAAATCTCCAATTATTTGGAACCCTTAAAGTACTCAAAACGTGCCAATCAAAACCTTGAAGTCATGCAAGCGATCGACACTATACTAATGTAAATTACATGCACTTTGTGACGTTGCCACCAGGCGCTCGCTTGGAACGGTAACCGTTGGCTCGTTTTCTACCTGAATGAAGCACAAGGAATGAGATTCAGCCTGCTTGCCCAATCCTAGGCAGCAGTGGTCTGAGTGCTGTGGTTGGATTTGAACTACGGACATTTTGGCTAGTAAGCATAGGCCTTATTAATGCACAGATTATGATAGCCGTAATATAAGTCAGAAGGTATATGCACAGTTTTTACTATGGTTGTCAGTAGTTTACTGTAGCGAGTTGCTCCGTGTATAAACTAAAGGCGGTGCCAAACATGGGGCCAATCAAAAGGTGGACTTATCGCTGGTGAGAATTTCTGGGTAAAAGTCCGTACGGGGGAACTGTTTTCTCCGCAGTATAGCCGCTACACGTGTTCCGTAATTGTCCGTGGACTTGTGGAATTGGGTTGACTTTCTACTCCCTGTAAGCGCGCATTTATGTGTGTGGTGAATGTGTTGTGTCTATCTGTATATAGGAATTTTTGACGTGTGCATTATACATAGAATCGTCCCGACGTGTACAAGACGGGAACTGACTTGTCAGTCTAGATTGCGAGCGGGGCAGGGTTTTCCACGTGATTTGCGGGTTTTCGGAACAAAGGACTCACGTGGTCAAGTGAGCGCGGATGCACTAAGCGAAGTTGGTTGAAGGAAAAAGGAACTGGCCGCTACAAATACTCCCCCTCTAGCAAAAGGGGAACATGGATGTGGGAGAAATCCCACAATATCGGGGTGATCCTGGTCGAATCGGTAGTCCAGAGTGAGAAAAGGTACAAATGTGGGAGTAGGTATGGAGAAGCATCTTTAAGCGTTGACATTGTAGACAAGTTTTTGTCTATGGACGTATGTTTTTGTTCATATACGACCATACGAGACGTCGGATAATGAGTTTTAGAAATGAGTGTACGTCGGGGTTTGAAACGTTCTGTAGACCATGAGAAAAATTGACAGCGCATTACTGTGTGTAAACCAAGAACTGACGTTTGCTTGCCAAGCGCAATGGGCAAACGCATAAGGGATATTGAAATATACAAAGTATTTCTGGGAAAAACATAAAAATCCGCCTGCTCTCCTGCATGATTAACACCGTGATTTTACAGTGATCACGGGAACCAAGGTTAGAATTCAGTATACAATTTGACGGTGGTATCCTACGAGGGAAATGCTTTAGCTCCAGTGAGTGGATCGATTTTTCGATGCACACTAGACAATTTCAAATGTATCACATGCACAAATAAATTAAACGGTCACTGAAACATTATTGCGCACACTCTCAGAATTTTAAGTGGGTGTTTGTGCACTCTGTTGTTACCAAACATATTCCGCGTCGCGTTGCAAGCGCAGGATGCACCATACGTAATTTTACCGAATGGACTCGAGGAGATATGGTCAGGGCTTCCAATCCGTTCATGTTTCATATATACGTTCCTTGTGCCAACCTTTTTGCACACCGTGGAATAAAAATGTTTAATTTCCCGGAGCATCGATTAGGCATCTGGAAACTTTTCACACCAGTATCTTAAAATATGAAGGATTTTGGCATTCTGACTGATGATGCAAACGGTCACCTGTGTCAGGGCCAGGTAGATAAGGTGTAACTCTACTGGCCGCTAGAAACAAGTGCAAAACCACGAGGAAGCTGTCTCTCCTGCATACATATTTCGTCTGTTTTCCACACGGGTAAAGCCAGTAACCATTCTAAGGCCTCTCCTTTGGTTTAAACGGACAGTATTCAATAGTGTACTTTGTTCTAATAAACCAGCTCCTCAAAAGTTGTTTAAAGTCGCACTTCTTTGAAAGACGACAAACGGCAGTAGTTGCAACCAACCTAAAGACCTTTTATGTTTGCGATTCAGCCAAATGCTGCCACATTCAATAGCATAAACTGGTGGAAAGATCGGTGAAAAATACTTCTGACCCCCCACTCAAACCTTTTCCTGAATTTCGACAACCACCGATGTTTGCAGCAAGGCTGGTTATATTCGTTTCGTGGAATTTGACTGTAATTGGAAGGGGGTTCTTTAGTCATTGGAGATTTTGAGGACACAGGGTAATGAATCAGCACTTGCAGACTTACGTAACCCTTGTCATTATTTACGGCTTAGTGGAAATATGCAAGCTTGCTGTAACAAAACTCAGTGCCTCCTGATACTTGTTCAAACACCTCATGGTTTTATGTTCTTTATGAAATCATACGTAATAAAAGCAGCCGCCTGTGGCAGTTTTGGCGAGGCCTTAAAGACGTTTTGGCCCGATTGGTCCGTTAGTTATTGCTATGTAAAATAAAATAAGAACGAGCGTGAATTGCAGTCAAACACTTGGCTCCGGGGTAAGCTGGTGTTTAAATGAATATACTGAACGATACCTGACTCATGTTTCTTCAGATACAATACCCAAGATAGTGAAGTATTTTCCTTGAACTAATACTAATGTTGGTGAAGACTATATAGTCCAGTACAGATTTCGTTCTATCCAAGAAGCTACTTCGGTATAACAAAAACCATTCCAAGTGAAACACGTAGCGGTCTTCGTGCATCATAATAAGTTGAGCGCGGAAGAGAGTGGATCGGAGCTTCTACTGCGATTCTGAAGGTGTAACTGATTGATTTTTTTGGTGTTGAAGTATAAAGTAAGACCGATGGTAATTTGATGACTGGACCATTAAAGCCGATAGTAGCCTGCTGTAGAGGTACCATTAAACTTAAAATTGGGAATTCCTTTCCAAAAACTTGGGATACGCTTTACATGTTGTATCCTGCTCGAAAGAGCGTTGATTTCTTTTAGCACAACTGGTTACCGTTGCAAACCTGCGGTCAATCTGCTGGGATAGTTATACTGCAAATTATCTAGAGCAAACCGGTATAAGTACGCAGAGGTGTTGTAGTTAGGGAAATCAAACGTATGAGGACTGTTGGGAGTGGACATCCGAGATGATGGACTAGTTTATCTGGAAGTTCTTACGTCAGTTGAACAGTACTATATTCTAAGATGGAAAGCGAATGTAAGAGAAATGGTCTCTAGTCCCCGAACCATGGTTATCAGCTTCAATTAACAAGTGGTGCATAGCGTAAAAAGCCTTTAAACGCTAGCCTTGTATGTAGGTTAGGAATCTCACTGTATACAGACACACATACATGCAGCAACAAACAGAAAACAACAGTGCTCTTTTATGGATTTATGGAATTGTAGGCCGTGCTCAGAACCACCGGTGATGTACGAAGCACCCGTGTTACTGAAAGGGTGGTGGGTACACGAACGCACCGCGGTGCAACGCAATAGGGCGATATTCCCTGCAGCACGTACCGACCACCACACAAGGTTTCATCCCTCGCGCAGGCCACCAGATTTGCAAGGTTGCATGCGACCAAGTGGCCATAATTGCGGTTTCTGCAATAATAATAAAAAACTCCATCTTCCAGGTACTTCATCCGGTAGGGGGAAAGCCAGGCAAATAAAACATCTGGGTCAGTTCGAACAGGCAAACACCACACAGCCGCTGGAAAAGCCAGATCGCGGAGGAGGCAAATGAGGCGGCAGCTACTATTGGGACAATGGGATAGAACGGAGGTGCCCAGAGCGTGCGCACCATGGCTAAACGATGATGGAGTGTGAGCTACCAAACTAAGCAGAGGCATACCGCAATGTTGTGTGTTCATGTGCTTATTGGGTTTTGTGGTTTATAATACGTTCTCAGGTCCTTACCTCCGCAAACATGCTTTTGCACGTATTAAACACAACTCTCACTCCAGGTAATGTTTAGTGCGAAATAACCCATTTGCGGGTGAAAGAATTGTGGCTCACAGTGGGCGGACAACTGACCTTACTACGGGAAAGCATTAGCTCGATCGTTTGAAACGTTTCATATAGCATTGAGTATTGTCTATTTTTAAATATATTTTTGGCTTTTCTTTACTATCTAGATTCAATGAAGTAACCTCAAAAGCTGATGTGCAGATTAGTTCTTGATTCAAAACTGAATGGATTGCTTTTTTTGAAGCACCATTCAGAGACGCTTGGCGCAGACCTCTGCTATCCGACGAAATATGGCCTAGTAAGAATGGCAACGTAAGTTTTTTCTGCTTTCAAAATTTTATGTTGCGAGTAAGAGTACCTGATGCTTCATTCTCTACTGAGTTGTCCATATGTTTAAAAACTGCATCTAAGTGGTACTACATCCAACTTCTGAATCAATATGTTTGGTAGAAGATTTGTTGTAGCAAATAAAACATGTGAAACGTGGATTCTCACCTAAGGACATCTTCGGCGCAGACAACTGCTCTCGCGGCTGACTGAAATAATTCAAATGTTGTCAAAGTTTTATCTTTAAAAGTCATTTTCCTGTCTTATCTGCATTTACTCTTCTATTTTTCAGTACTACAAACCACTTCTAACTAAATCGCAACTGACCAGATACACCTACTTTTGATAACATCAGTGTAGTGGCTATTGGATTTGCACATCAGAGAAATCAATCAACTTCGCTTCTTGAAGTCTGAAGTAAAGTACAACGACAATTGGGGTTGACGGAGTTTGGGGTAGATTTTCTTAAATGCAACCCGTTGCGGCCACAAGAATTCAGACAGTCTATTATTTGCAACGCTGCTTCTTCTGGCAGACGAATAAACAAGTACCTACAGCTGATGTTCTTGTTAACTTGGTGGATGTTTGTAGGTCTACGTACAAATAGTCCTTTGGCAAAAAACTCAGAACGAAAACGCTGTGGACGTGCTCTCGCCTAACCTAAAAAATATTGAACGTAAGCAGGAACGTCTTTAGACGACTGCCTGTGGTCAAGGTCACCATCATATTGGAAGCTTAGCCGGTCCTTGATTGCTAAGCTATCAAACCTATCCTATATCATTCAGCTACTTGTTGTTACAAACCTAACTGCGATAGAGTTAAGTACTTATTATCTTTCTTTTGATGGACTCAACCCTATGTGATACCTCCTTGAACTCACAAGCGTTTACTTATCATGTCCAATTCCCTCCTGTTCCCAAGCTTTGGATGCCGCGTATGACTTGTATCCTCTCCAACTTGTCTGCGCTCTGCATCTAAAGAGATCTCCAATCGAACAACAACCGTTTATGATCATGCATCGGTTTGATCCACCTCAATAGACCTCCATGACCAACTGAAAATCCCGCTGCCCTCATAATAGCACACTGTTAGTCCGATCATCACAAACATGACGTCCGTTACGAAGCTGCCAAGAAACCGAATTGCATCGGTGCAATAATAGCACTGCTATACCAAGTCTGATGGCGTGCCCCTAAATGTCTCTTCGTTTCCTTGACTGTGCTAACTCGCCCACTTTTGCCTGCTAGCGCGAATAAATGTTTAAGCTCTCCCCAGCCACCTATGGGACGAGTTAGATTTAACCCGCTGAACCCGCTGGACCTAACCATCTCCGTTTTGCGATTTCAGTATGCCATTTCCATATGTTCAAAGATTCTACTTACGATGCTGGTTTGGCCGTAAGCTCAACACTACCTCGCCCTCTCAAATATATTTTACACCCGACTTTCCACCGATAGTGACATCAGTGAGTCTCCTTAGCATCGGCGCGAACCATTTTTTGAGAATAAACTTGCCGTTTATATCCAATGGAAAGTTCGCTATCTCTTCATGTCCAATTGTGCGTTTCCTGACCCTGGCTATTTACTCAGTCGCCTAAAGTCACTCACGGCCAGCAACGGTTTTTCGGGCTTAGTTCAAGTCAACGGGCTTCATCATTGAGCTAGCCGTATCTCACGCACCATTGTTCTGGGATTTTGCTTTCCACAATCTGTGATTACTTGCCACACAGTACGCCTGTTTTTCTGGTCTTACTTCCCCACGTTGTGTCGTTGTCCGCCTGTTCACGTTGAAGTGGTTGATCACGCTCAATTTGGTGTGCTCCCCCCAGTTTTGAAAATAAACCTCTTGATACTACGACTATTATAACAATAGGAGAGATATGAACTTTAGGTAATGTACATAAGTCATCTTTGTTCATGTTGCTTTATACGGTAATAGTGACGCCATCGGAGCGTTTGCAATTTGCTAACTCTAGCTGCTATCTTTCCGTATTAGTCCATTAGTGATCCAAGAATGGGCGTGCTCTTGCTGAAGATGTCCTTGGTGGAGTTAGCGGATAATGTATACAAGGGACGTGTTAGAAAACAAACTTTTCAACTTCAACTTTAAACACGGTTAGGTAGAAATATATTTTCGCCAGCCTTCGGATAGGACCCCCTTGTTATGCAACGGTTTAATTCAATAATTGGTAGGTATTCCACAAATAGTACTGTGGCGTATTCCATCTTGAAAGAGGGGTCCCTTTTATCAAACTAGGCGACGGAATGTGCACGCTTGTGACTTTGAAACTTCAATTCTGCAATAATATCCTACACTACCGGATGCCATTTAAAAAACACTCTCCTAGCTGCATCTTAGTTCAGAAATTTGCCGGAATCAACCGTGGTAATACCGTCAGTTGAAAACAGCAAAATTGACGTCAGGATAATGTCGGGCCTATGAGTTACTCCAACAATCCTAATTTGTTTGCCGAATGGAGCCGATAAAGCAGCTAAAGCAATCCGCCTAAAATCTGAAGTTCAAAAGATGAAAAATGAGTCGCGAAATTGATTGTTTTCATGTGGACGTCTTGCAGTTCTAATTATTCCAGCACGAAGTTTTGGATTCGAAATGCACCAAGGTTTGATCATAAATTTTATTTTGCTAAATTACTTTTCATGCGTGAAAGCCAATGAAATCCTGTATATAATTATTCAGCCCGAGATCTCACTAAAATGACACACTTATACTGAAGGCATTCTAAATATGCAACGAATGTCACTATGCTACATTTGTCTTATGTCTATAGATTCACCACACAATATATTCAATTGCCAAACGCACTTGTAAGCATTGAACACTCAAGTTGGCTGTTTGGATAAGCCAGAATTTTGATGCAGAAAACAATTTCATACTTAAGATTTCCATTGCAAATCTACTACCCGCAAACCCTTAATCTGGCATTGCATAAGTATCGCGGAGCATCGTAGTGTATTTCGTCCTGCCATGTTGTGATCCTTAATGTTTCATAAATATAAGATTGTATGCCTGCAGGTAGTACTTGTTGAAACCAGGTAAAATATATTGTTGCCGGTTTCAGGCAATCTTTGAGACCAGATGATACATGCATTTGACTCTACAAACACGTAAGTTTCGGGCCCCTAAAGTTAGCACACTGACCTTACTAGACGCAATTTTATCTGCCCCAGTAAATGTTCAGAACTGTGGAATGAGATTCCGGTAAATTTTGCAAACAAACCAAGCGTTGAAATAATGAAATAGTTTTTCTGGGGATCCAGAAAAAAATCCACAACACATTCGCCTGGATAACGAGATATGCAGTTCATTGTGCTGTTCAGCTATCCAGGGCTTGTAATTTGGAATTACCTGCAATTGCAGGACGTTGCAATATATAAGCTGTGTCTGATTTGCGCATACCTGGAAAACTGTTGTTTGACAGATGCCTCCAGGATATGCTAGGCTTACTTTTGTTCAGTGAGATATAACAATATAAGGCCGGGGCCGTATATGGTGAAACCTTCAGTTTTTCCTGCTAATTACCCAAATTAACGGGTAATTCGGATTTTAACCATGTTAAAATAGGACTTCGGTTTTCGATAATATAGGCTTTTAGAAAATCATTCGTCTATTTTCATTAGAAAGCTCTGGTGTGGTTTGTCCGGTGTGGTGATCACTAGTGATCGGTCAGAGCACAGTGCTTTCAATGCTTTGCAGTCTTGGTGAAGGAGCTCAACCGCCTATATTAACTCGTGTTTATTCCGGTCATTCTGTAGTTTTGCTGTCAATGGTTAGAGCGGCTCTCCGTTGGTGTTTAATTAACCTGTTTTATAGTGTCGGTATTACCAAATTCTACATTTTTTGTCAGTGTATTTTCACGTATTTAATTCTAATCACTTGTTGACAAATTCATTTCCACGTGTATGCAAGATATCAGCTGGTATTTCGGAACACGCTACGCGGAATTTCTGAGTTAGTTGATCGGTGCTTTCAAAACAAATTCATCCGCCAACAAACGCGCAATTGGAAGTTAATAATAAGGGCAATCGTCGAGACACCATAGCTCCTTGGTTACCATTTGAGAGGCAGCTCATCAAATGAAGGCACTACCAAAATGAGCGATTACACAACGCGGTATTTAAGAAAACCTTAGAGTACAAGTTCGACAGCAGCAAACTTTATTGCTTCATATGCTACCTGCGGGACCATCGTGTGCCATTTTGCACTATCCAACCAACTAGTCGTGAGCTTGTTAAATCGAATTACAGAAACTAAGTAGTTTTCCGATTTTGGATGTATTTTAAATACCACTGCGGTCGACTGCGATCAGTCTAGCCATCAGGGATAAGATAGATTCACTAACCGTACGTGCGGCTAAAAGAAAGCAGCATGATTCAATAAGTCTATATGAAATAGAGTCAAACTTAAATTTTCTTCTTCAGTTGCTTGAACCAAAATTATGAGTATTATGGATGATACTTGAAATACCCTGCAGGGGTATTTCTACCTGGATAGAACGCGTTGGTGTATAGACTTAAGTTTTGACAGCGGTTGTACAGAAAAAAATTGAACAGTGCGAATCAGCTTGCACAGTTGTAGTTTTCATGAAGTAATCAAGTGTGTCTTGAACAATTTCACCATATGAGTGCGTAAAAAGCTTTTGCACGTTACTGGTCGTGCCGGATATTCTGAATTTGATCATTGATCATTTCCCTCATTGCTTCAAACAGTTGTGGATGAAGTGGACAAACTGCTTATAGGATATAAAATGGATTGAGAATCACAGAAAATTATCACGAGCGTCAAAAACAAGGCTGATTCAGTCTAGATGTATTCAGAGCAATTTCGCCAATATTCTTGACCACTGCAAGTCGTCCAATGCGGTTATCGCGTGAAGTATGATGCAGTGCAAGCTGGCTTCAAGTCAAAATTATTAGCCATAAGCATATCACGCGAACTTGCACGACGTTATAGCATTTAAATACCGGATCAACCAAAAACAAACAGCGTCCTACTGTCCGAAAATACCTGCTTTAAAATGTCCGTGTGCAAGTAAAGTTCATTACGTTTAGGTGTAAATCAGCTTTCAGAGTTTAAAGGCTAATTATTATTGCAAACTCTATTGTTGTTTATGTTGTCCTGATCGGTGATGATGTCGAGGAAAGTTCTAATGCATTCGAAAATCATGAATGGCCATCGGTTAATAGTTCGCTGTTTTTCATTTGGTCAGTGCATGTCAACTTGAACTTCTAACTGTCGAGTCTGATAACCCCTTTCGGTATTCCACACAGACAAAAACACTCGTTGTTACCAACAGCTTCCAGATGGAGAAAGTAGTGCACGGTTACTTGCTACCACGTAAATCAATTTATTTACGGGGATTGTGCAACAAATTTGCGCTCAGTTATGAGCAGAACCGAAAAATTTCAAAAAAATGTATATCCAATAATGTTAGTCACTCATCTGACTGAGGGTGAGTGTATATGAGCTTTGCATACGAAACGAAAGTCGATATTAGTTAACTTGCAGTCATTCAATGGAGGGCGGACACCGTAAATTGCCTAATTCCGTTGGACATCGATGGACCTAGTTAACGCCAAGATAACTGTCGTCGAACTACTTGATAGACATGGCAAACAAAGTGGATCGCTGCAAAAAGGTCTCTGCGGATTGCTCAGCCTATGCCTGACCACATATTTTGAGTTTAAAGGAAATACTACGAACAGCTATGAGGAACGCCTATGGGATCTCGGATTTTTGGATTAATTGCAGAACGTGTATTGCAAAAACTGGAACGAACTCTACTTCCGGGCATAAACCCCAAGATATGGATCCGCTACGTAGACGACACTTTTTCATTATCAAGAGGAATGAACTTCAACGAACAAGTCAACTTATAAGCAGCGTTTTTGATGATGTCCAATTCGCACTGGAAGAAGAAGCCAATGGGAAACTGACATTCTTAGACGTCCTCATCACGAGATTACCAAACGGAAAACTGCAGACGGAAGTCTACAGAAAGGTAACACATACAGCCCCAATTCTCATCTAGCACAACAATCATCCAAACTGCCACAAGCAAAGCTGCATCCATACTCTGTTCAAGCGTATTGAGACGCACTAAAACACTACGGAGTCAAAAGTCAGAGAAGAGAAACTCCTGTGCAGGGTTTCTCAGAGAAATGGATACCTCAGAACTTTCATCTGGCGGACTCTCTGAAAAATCAACTCGACCAACCCAACAACACAAGAAGAAGGCAGGCGGATCACACTTCCATACATCGGGAATATTTCGAAGATGACCGCACACTTGGTACGACAGTACAGCACAACAGTGTTCCACAAACCTGCGCACACCCTACAAAAAACTATCAAACCCAAAACGACGATTGGACACAATATTCAGGAACTACGACGTGTACAAGATTCAGTGCAGAGATTGTGACAAACACTACGTGGGACAAACAGGAGGGAAGCTCTCTACCAGAATACGTGAACACAAACTTGCAACCAAAAGGCATGACCAATGTTCACTCGTCTCCGTGCACGAAGATCAAGATGGACACAAATTCGACTGGAAGACCGGTCACATATTGGCTCAAGCAAGAACAAAGAAAGAACGTGCATTCTCGGAAGCATGGCACTCTACTGAAAAAAGCCGTCAAGAAGCACATTGAAATTGGCCCACTCTTTCGACCACTGCAAGCAAAAGAACTATGGAACTACAGAACGCAGAGGCGGACAAACTAAAACAAGCAAGCAGGCTGAATCAGTTTGAAGTAATAAAACTACCAAAGATAGAAACCGCCATCACAACCAACCAAAATTCAAGGACGGGAGAAAACAACGCAACAGAAACCGGGAACGGACCACTGAAAAACGGACCTGAAACTCTCCAAAACATCCATCCAACCAACCAGTGGAATACGAGGCCCACAGAACACAACGCAGCTAAAATCACGGTCGCGCCAATAATACTACAAGGAAGGTATATACCAACTAGTCACTCATATGACAGGATATTATATGCCCCTCAAAGACTATATAAACGCAGCTAGCCACGGAGGGAGCACCCAATCAACTACGCGCTGACAGTGTCTCCTCGACTGGGGACGAAACGTTTGCGAACCAATTGCCAAGCTCAGCAAACAGGTCAACCACCAGCAGTTCAACCAACAGATTCCGCTGGACGTTTGTTCGTCCGAGCCACCATACGTTATCCGCTTCGGGTTGGTGAAATTTCGTTTGGATGGACACACTGTTGGAATAAGTTTAGTCGTTTGAAAAGTGGGACAGAAGACCCAAGATAAACAAGCTCAGTTAGTTTCCAAGCCATAACCTGTTCTGATGTATTATGCAAAGCCGAATGCTGGCGTCAGAGCTTCAGTCAGATAATCTTATTAGCTTTCCCACTCTAGTTCTATGAGAACTTGCCTCTAAACGGAAGTTGTGCCTTTATATATACGTTCCAATATATACTCACATCCTGAAAATGCTGTTAGCTTTAATTTTGGATGCTCGACACGTTAGCAATAACCGAACGAGTATTTGCGACGTTTACAAGGCTCAAACTTGGATAAGTAGACTAAAAACGGTTGCTACCTAACACTGAATACGTTAACAGCTACAAAAATGTAAAGTCGTGGGGTCGATTTCAGAAATTTATCCTAAAGTGAACGCCGGCGTGAGAACTAGGTGCACCAGCTTCCACATTAACTTGTTCAAACTGGGTGAATCAGCAAGCAAGCCGAGATACAAATTATATTTTGCAAAGATAAACGGGCAGCCTGTCGGGCAAACAATGAGTTGCTAATAACAATCAACTTACTGAAGCCAATATAATCCGCCACGGGTTTGCAGATGTCGCTTTCGGATATTTGACAGAGTTGTGTTTGCATGCCTACAAGCAAAAATCTGGCACTACATAATTCGTGACATCAAGTCGACCCTAGAAGGTCATGTGAATGGCCATCCATTACACTCTAATACTTGCGGTTGTGTAACGCGCAAACCCAAAACACTGTGATGTATGATATTCGGACGATGACAGTAGCTTACCGTTTGTGAGGGTTTACTTAGCGAACGGACAGTTTGAGAGGACACAGTCAGGGTTTGTCCACACTGATATGCGTGGCTGGAAATAGTTGATCGTGTGCAGCTGCATGTTTCGCAATTAATTTAGCCCATCCCAGCAATAGTTGGATTTCCCCAAAAACATCTATAACCACGGTATCCGTCCCGTTCATCTTACGTCAGATATGAGGGATGCAAGACAACTTTGGCTTTTTAATCTCGTGCTCCTTACTCGAGGATCTTGCACCTAGAATAACACAAGCTCACTTACAATACCAAATGTTTGGAAAATAGTTCAACTTTGCTAGATAATTTTAGACAAGTCTAAGTGCACCGCAATCCTAAGTAAAGTCCACGATGGTGTTTCAGTCAGGAAAGATTTATATGCGCTTCAGATTCCTGAAAATTTATACAACAGTGAGTGGTATCTTGTTTCACCGCTTCTTAGGTGGTTTTCAAAACACCTTAATAAGGGGCTACATCATACCCAAACCTATCATCGAATAAATATCACTTAGCGATTATGAGAATTGAGGCGCAAACAAACCGCAATTGTGCGCAAAATCCAATATTCTTTGGTCGCAACAAAAGACAAAATGACAAGCAACTTTTCGACAAGATTGTCGTTTAACTTGCTCATTCTATGCACAGAAACCTCCCTATGATTCATTGATCCAAGGTAAATCTAGAAGCGGTAAGAGTGAAAATACTTGCCAACGCAGCAAAATGTGATTAGCCTCCATTCCGGAAATTATCTTGAAATCATCTCCGCTCAACGCCGCAAAACTAATCCGCACCTTTTTTCAGGACCAGCAATGTCCTTTAAAGTATAGTTGTTTCTTCTTAGCCTGAACATTGGCTAGCGATGCGCTCCGTACAAACAGACTACGGCATACAATCTGAAAAACCGGATTCAAAATAGTGCAAATGAATTTCCAAAAAGTAAATATATATTCAATGATGTAGAACAAATTAAAGAGATTCTTGAACGAAACTTGCTCACAAAATCGGAATACAAAAATAGCGTCCCTAAAAATGCAAGCATTTACAAGATAATGCAGCCGTGTAAATTCGGCCATTTGTTGGTGGACTTCTAATTCCAAGTATTCCATCGCGTCCCCCTCTGTCATCTGCGGTACCCCCACCGATTTCCGTTTCAAAGAAAACAAACTGCGAAACGTGGTGGACTGGAAACTGTCAGTACGCAAGATAAAGATTAGTAGTATATTTTGATTGTCTCCCTATGGAACACCTTATCGAGTCACTTGAAATAAAAGACAAATTTCATATCGGCATTTTTACAATATACGTACGCGGAAGTACGTCGCCCAAATTTTGTAAAAAAGAAGGAAAAACTATAGAATAAATAATATTCGGCTTGATCGACTTGCAAGTGCTACAATTTAATTACACACGAGCGCTTCTATCCGCGCAATAACGGTGAAAGGAGGAAAGCCCTTTGATAAAAAGTTATTGTATAGCAAACAGGAAATAAGTAGTAGTAGAAGGAGGAGGAGGTAAAATTCTTATATGCGCACAGCCTTTGAAAACTGAAGATTCTCATGGGTCCCTTCGACTTTCCTTAATATCCCATGAATATTACACGACACAAACAAACCATGCAAAGCGGCTCAAATATTTATTCAACAAAGTTCACCTTCCATCAGATGCAGGGCTACTAACCATAGACTGCTCGCGTGGTTCGTCAGTGGTATCCATTTTTGCACACCTTTTTCCTTCAAATGTCGCATGCAAGCCACCGATTTTGTAGTTGCCACAGTTTGGTTGGCCTCAGTAGCTGGTATATCCAGAACTTCTTCAGGTATATCGTGCCATTTCCAAAGCTGGGCACAGTTTACTCTCTCCTCTCCTCGAGTGTTCTGAAATGTATAAACGTTCCCTCGATGATCAGCAACAACAAACGAGCCTTGCCGCCGACTGGCACGATTCCGAAACGCCAGTCCACTCCTTCCAGGATTATGATGATCATTTCCATTTGACCTTCGCACACATGGGGAATGGTCATGTCCCCCTTGCTGCCGTTTTCTGTCTAATCCTCTCCTAAACGGTGGTCAAGTTTACTAGAGCTCTACTGCTTTCCTCCTCTAGCTTCTCCGCAAACGGGATTGTTGTCCCCGCAAACCACTTTCCTGATCGTCTGGAAGGCGCGGATGTCGACCGTGAACCAACATCAATAGGGACTTCCCGGTAGTTGACTGGATCAACCAACAATGTGCTAACCAAACCACGCGCAAGTTCACTTCAAGGCACCACCTTTGGCTTTTAGCCACTACTAAGTCGTTCGATTATTGTGTGTAGTTAGACCGTTTGTTTGCGGGTGGTATGGTGCCTTCCTTAGCCGTCTGATGTCCAGATTCTAAAGGCAACCCCTAGATTACTCGCTCTCCAAAGAAGGCTCCTGGTCCGCTAGGATCACCTTTGGTACCCCATGGTTATCTACGATGTAGTGCGTTAGCGCTCTGGCGATCGTCGTCGCCCGTTGAGTTTGTAAGGCTGTCACCTCGGCCCACCGCAACAAGTCTTCCGCCAATATTACGACATATTGATTTCCAATGAATGTCAACTGAGAGGGATCCATTAGGTCAACATACCATAACTCGCTCATCGCTCTCCATGGGGTAACCTGCCTGTGTCGTATCCCCTTCCATCAGTTGGCACCGCTAACAGGACACCACGTAATTAATTAACTCACTTCTCATCACCGGTCAGCATACCATCTGCCGAAGTCGGTCGTACGTCTTGGTGCACCCTGTGTGTGGCATCTCGTGTCACAAGACGATCAAGTTCCACCCCAACACGCATGGTACTACGGACAGCATAACATCTGAATCGGTATCGTTCCAGGATCTTATGCCAGTTTCACTCATGCTGAGTCCATCGAAGTGAAGCTGCAGCGTATCCATTACTCCGTCACCCACCCTGCTCTCAACACCCTTTCGTCCAACAGGACGGCTGTGACTCTCGATAACACGGGATCCCACCGCTGTAGTTTCACCAACCTTCCGGGATGCAAGTCGACTAGGAGGTTATTGGCGCCAATCAGGATCTTCAGGGCCCTGGCTCCGGGCTTTGATTTTGACAGCTAATCAGCCAGGTGGTTCTCCTTTCCTGACGCGTACAGGATCGTGAAGTTGTACTCTTGTAACCAGAATTGCCAGCGGGAGAGCGTTTCGCGAGAACCTCTTGTGGTCCTGATCTACTCAAATGGTTTGTGATCGGTCTCGACGTAACATATTTGTCGCACCAAATATGACCTCCAATTTAACAGGACTTAAACGTTCGTAAACAGTTCTTCTCTATGGTTGAGTACTTCTGCCCAGCGCTAGTCAAGACATGACCATCAAATCTGATGACTGTTTACCTCTGCTTTAAGAATAGCGCGGATACCTTGGTCATTAGGGTCCGCCGCAATAGTCAGCATTTCCCAGACCCTGAGAAATTTGACCAAACATGCGTGCTTTGACACTTTCAAAGTCCAGATGCGCTTCCCTGTCTATTCCAATTTTCGATTTTGCCGTACCAAGCCTTGCAGTTGAGCAGCAATTGTGTTGAAGTCCTAGAAAAACCGGCCTTATTGTGCTGCTCGTCCGAGAAACTGCCATATGATCCGCTTTGAAATGAGTAGTCTCCAGCTCCGAATATTTGCCTATTTCTCCGGCAGTGAGCCATCATCTTCGCGACCCACTTTATGCCCGATCATTGTCACAGAACTTTGAACGGGCTGTGGCCTGGCTTCACTGATCCGCAGCCTTCTGAATACGCTTCAAGAGACACTGGTTCTGATTTGCTATACACCAAGATAGCATTTCCATACATGGCAATATTCTGTCATCAATCTGCTAAACGAAGCGCCAACCACCGGAATGTGAATGGTGCCCACAACAAACTAAACGGTATCCCTCTAAATTGAACTCCAGTGTCCCCAACCGTGAACGCCGTTTCCTCCGGGTTCTCCGGCCTGATGGCTGCTTGCCAGCATCATAACGCAAGTCGAACAAAATGAAATAACGGAACACCTGGAGCGAATCGAAAATCTTCGCAAACAAAATAGATAATTGCAAATGGATTTACGCCCAGTTCATTCAAATGCCGGAATTTTACGCTAAATCGGTATTTCTCGTTCCATTTCTGTAACAGCCCAACCTGGAATTTGCACGCAATATCGTCTTCCTCGATGATGCCTTTTACAACACCTCTCGAACTTGTCTCGGACTTCCTCTATTAGATGAGGCGGCGGCTGACGACGCCGTAAAATCAAAAACTTTCGAAGTTTCAAATTAAGGCAGGGCAAAATACCTGTAGAGTTCCCTTCCTAGTGTTCACGAACGTTTGCTATGCTCCGTTATCCCCAGTGTTAAGTAAGTGGTGCAATTGTCGACTTCTTTGCAGTTCTCCTAAAGCAGAATTTAGATGGTTAGTTAACTTGTATAGGAATCATTTTGCAGCAAATTGATTTCGCGTGCTACTAGGACTCACCTTATTATTAGTGGTGGAGTTTTGCACCAGTTGGCTTCTGGCACTAAACCCTTGCTAATCTATTAGCGCTCCTGCTAACTGAATGTGCCCTTCCAAACAAGGAACGTGGTCTAAAGATTCGGAGTCCTACTGGTCCCACAAAATGTTTTCTTACATCGCACCAAGACCAGGGTATAATGTCGCCAGACTTTGTGGCATTTTCAAACCGTGATATTTCGACAGGTGGGCATGTTAATTGGCAAAACTAACTGGGTGCACACGTTCAGTGAATACGCACGGACACATTATTTAAGGCAGTAGATGGATACTATTCCGGATGGTCTGCAGGAACATGAAGGCGATGTCTTCATGGAGAGGTGCAGGACATTCAACAGTGTCGTGCGTGTAGCACTTAGACATTTGTCGTTCCAAACGGCGCAAATTATCGTAACTGTCGGATGTATAAGAAATGTTAATATAAAACCAAAGGAAACAGAACTGAACAACATCAAAGTAGTCTTCATACATATCAACATGATTTTGTTACATATCTTTATTACTGGCAGAAATAGTGAGTATACAAAATAAACATTTCGACTTCGGGTGAGTTAACAGATGGTTAAGACTTTTGTAACAGAAAAACGAGTGTTGCGAGTCTTATCCCCACCATTTAGTTGGGGGCCAGTTTGCGTCATGACCTTCAATCGTAACCGGCAATCCGACAAAATTCTTAAGTACACATAAAACTTCCTAGGAAAGTAAAAGCTGACAAATGTTCCATTCGCTGATATAATCATGAAACAGATTAACGGTTCTACTGCACTTATCCTTGTTGCACTGTCTAAATAATCAACAAAACATGTTCTTTCTAATCCATGCTGACACTGGATGTGATTCGGTTTCTTTTGCTTTGTATTGTTTGAACATAATTTACTGCATGCTTTATTCTAGCTACACATTCACAGTTCCGGAGATCATCTAGGCAATGTTAATGCTAAGCCAGTTTTCCCATTTATGTGGGCTCATATTGTTGAATGTGCGCAGTATTTCATTTTGATTATACGTATATATATATATACTTTACCATTGATATATATGACATATGTGAATCTACTTGTTATTGTGAAATAATACTGCCCAGGCTTCTTTACCGTAGTTGTCTGATTTCACTGGTTGTTATTTCCAGCCCGCTTGCACAAAATCCCGGACGGGCCACGCAAACACGCGTCAGGAGGTAATTACTACCGTCCGTGTCCGATTAGAACTGAATCTTTTTGAGATTGATTTCAAAGAAAGACCCAACTGAATTCCAGCCAAATATTTCAGTTGTGATTTTCTTCAGCTTTGCTTGATACACAGAGACTGCAGTGTGTTTCGCTTGAAACATCAATTGAGAGTATAAAGATAAAACGTCTCGGCGTTCGAATAGTCGTACAACCTGGTTTCGAGCATAACATGCGTTCGACAGAGACTTGTGGACTGCGCCCACCTGATGAGACCCATGAAGTCCCACTCTGATCCCAGGCTGTCCAAAAGCTTTATGGGCATTGTCAACAATATAATTTGCGTATGGACAAAGTACATTTCGCCTTGTTTCGCGGTTTATTTTCGTTGAAACGGAAGTGGTTGGAGTATCACGGATGACAGAGAGGGACACGACGGAATACTTGGAATTAGAAGTCCAATAACAAAACTCCAAATTTATGAACGGTTTATGGCCACATTGCTGTATTGTCGTCTAAATGCTGGCATTGTTGGGGACATTATTTTTACAGAACGATTTTGTGGGCACATTTTGTCCATGGTGTTATTCAGTTTTTTTCATCATTGCATTTATTCATCTGTGGAACTTCATTCGCACTATCTTAAATTCGTTTTTCCAGGTTGCAGATGGTAGATTTTTTTTGTGCTAAGCTCTTTACTAGCGAATGATCGGTCTGGGGAGGAACAACTTGGAGAGCAGTGCTGCTGCTAACCAAAGGGTGCGTACTGGTTTTGCGGAGTTCGGCGGGAATTATTCCTCAATCACTTGCGCTGGAAATAAATTTCGAGAGAAGTTCTGGGATGAAAGATGCTCACATTTTGCTGCATTGGCTAGTATTTTCAATCTTAACCTCTTTTAGATTAACCATGTATCAATGAATTATAGAGCAATTTCTGTGCATAGAATCAGCAAGGAAAACGACAACCTTGTCGCAAAGTTGTTTGCTATTTGGTGTTTTGATGTGACCAAAGCATATTGGATTTTACGCCTTCTTCCGGTTTGTGTGTGGTTCAATTTTGATTATGGATTATTGAGACTTATTTGATGATAGCTTTGGGTATAATTTAGCCACTTTGGGTTTTATTCCGGAGGAGGCCTCCTGTGCTTCAGTCGTCAACATTTCGGCATCTGAATGATAAACCCCTTGATTCTGTGACAATTTAAATAAACCACGCTTGGAGATAACGCGCGGATCACACACATCTTCGTAGATACTTTGCTGCTTCCATAAATACATGCCGCTGCCTTATTTATTGCTTCATGCTAAAAGGGGAGGAAGGCTGAGGAAGGCAGGTCCGAATGATCCATGGATAGTTTCAGGAGAATACAAGATATGCAGATGACTAGGCAACAACGCGGTATATTTTACAACAAAGACACGTTCGGCAAGCCCTAGTATATGTTGGATCGGTAAGACGATGAAGGCTCATACTTGAACTTTACGTGGGATCTTGATTTGGCATACCTATGAAACGATGCAAAAGGTTAAACTCTAGGAAGGATAAATGTATAAGACTCCAAATAACATAACAACCTTTCCTGACTTGAACTCTACCCTGGGCTTCACCTAGAATAGCGGTGCACTTAGACTTATCTAAACTTATCTAGCAAAGTTGAACTATTTTTTAAACATTTTAAGTGAGCTTGCGTTATTCTAGGTGCAAAATGCTCGAGTAAGGAGCACGAGATTAAAAGGCCAAAGTTGTCTTGCATCTCTCATATCTGATTGTGCCCTCTCAAACGGTCCGTTCACTAAGTCGATCCCACGAATTTACAATTTGGTAACTGTCAACGTGTTTAGTGTTAAGAAGCAACAGTTTGTATTATATTTATGTAAGTTTGAGCCTTGTAAACTTTGCAAATAGTTGTTTCGTTATTGATAGCGTGTTCAGCATCCAGAATGAAAGCTTTGAACACTTTCAGGAAGGATTTCATGTTTGTATTTTTTGCTCCAATGGCTGCTCGTTCAATTTGCAACATATATATTACAAAGTACATTTAAAATCCTAGAGTCTGCTGAAAGGCAAGTTCTTGTAGAACTAGAGGGGGGAAACTAAAAGGTTACCTAATTAAAGTTCTGACGTCAACATCTGCTTTTGCATAACATATCTGAACATGTTGTGGCTTAAAATCTAACCGCGTTGGTTTGTCTTCGGTCTTCTCTCTCACTTTTCAAACGACCGAACTTAATCCAGCAGTTTATCCATCCAAATGAAATTTCACAAACCCGAAGCGGATAAAGTATGGTGACCTTAACGAACAAATTTCCAGTGGAACCGCTAGGCAATTTGCGGTGTTCGCCCTCCATCAAATGACCGCAAGCTGACTAATGTCACCTCTCTGTTTGAATTGGATAATTGATGATCGTGACACTCGTGTAATAGCTCAAGTGTTTAAAATGAATATTGGAAACAAAAGGGTGATGCGCAGCATGTGCAACGTATAAGAATTTTGGGTTCCAGCCGGGTATTAAGGGCACATTTTGACACAACTCAACGTTTACTTTTGTGCACGTGCTCTTTACGCTCTGTTGTTTGTTTTTGTATTACATGGACTCGCATCTACACTTCGCGGCCATGGAATATCTGGCTGACGATAATTTGTCAGAGGCACCGAGTACCTGCTGCAGTAGAGTATAAACTCAATAGTACACCAGATGGTGAACATCTACGTCAATGCTACACGTCTGTGCAAGTTCACTTGATACACTCGTGTCTAAAAAGTCTGACTTAAAGCCAGCCTGCACTTGAGCATATGAACCTGACAACCGCATTCGATAGCTCGAAGTGGTCAAGAATATTAGCAAAATCGCTTTGAATGAAGCGATGCGAAAGGATAATATTATAGCAGAATGGCGTGGAATAAGTTGACCTACATTCTGAATCAAATGGCTACAGAAAGGATGATCGGCAATTGGCTCGCTTACATTTCAACTTATCTGAGTAGTGAAAACTAGGTGAAGATTTTACCAGTTTCGCCCATCGACAATTTCACTGTATGTCCAGTCATTTTCGTGGATTAATTTCATGACTGCTTTGTGTACACTGGGAAGTGAAACCTGCTCCAAAATTCTCATGTCTCATGCTAACGCCCCATCGCAACCGTGACGTTCTTAGAAGCGTGGAAACGTGTGAACTAGTCAACTGAACGTTTGTATCCAATGCTTACCCAAAGTTTGGTGGCACGAAAATAAATAGTGACGCTATTTTTTGACTCGCCGTTACTTTCAGGCAGCGGCGAATATCTCTGTTTCGGCCTTTTTACTTTGTGTACTGGGAAATATGTTTTATTTGGCCACCCTTCGCCGGTCTCCTTTGTAATATTTCTAAGTTACGCGGTTCATCGGATTTCTGATGAACTAAACTGATTTGAAATGACGGCACTCAGCTCGTTAGGACAGTTACATTTTCTTCAGTCAAGGAAAGCGCCCTAAGTACAGTATTCAAATCATATGCATTTAGCTGAAGCAACAACCCAGAGGCTTAAAGATTGCTATGATATCAGAATATTCTGAAACGTCTTTGACGTGCAAAATCTGATTATATGTGTCTACACGTCATTCAAGGCTCACATCATTGGAGCAATGGAACTTAATGTAAACGTAACATCAATGTGTACTTTCTAGGCCGCATTTTCAGTTTGAAGTCCAAAAATGAACTCATTGCATTTGGTGGGATAAAGCCGTCACTAAGGCAACAAAATCCTCAACTGCACGGTAACATGTAGAGTTGCCCTTTCTTTGTGGTCGGAAAATTTCCGGCTTCTGCGTTCCGGGGGTAAACGAGTCGAATAATATCATTCTATGTAGTGGATTTCATTTTTACGGCAATATGATAAGCACTAAAATGGCTTTCATTGGGAAAAGCAATTTGGGGAATCCGTATCCCACGCGAGATGGCTCAAGTGGTTAGGGAGCGAATTTACTTACCGAAAGGTCCGGGGTTCGAACCCGACATCAGACACTCGACTTCCCCTGTCTAGGCTTTAGCAAACTGGCAGTATCTCAGCCCTCGTACTTCCTTTGGGGTGGCATGGCAGGTAGACACCGGAAGGGTTATTATTATGTTATTAACCGCGCTCACGTATTTCATGTGCTATGCAAACAACGAGAAAATCCTTCAGCTTACATTACAATAGAACATGTAGTACTTCATTTTGGAAGATGGGATTACGCAACATTTTTCTTCCTTGCAAATATTTTTAGATAATTTATAGGGTTTCGACGCGGCTTAATTAATTTGAACAAGATGATTAAATAATTGGTCTGCCATACCGAGTCCACTGGGGGTTTCCCTGTAAATATCTGTTATTTTGAAGACGAGCCGTAGTGTGCCCAGTTTTGAGTGCTAGCACTGCAAACGCTTCTGTTCTGGAAATTACTGCACAATACTAAAGCGTGGTAAATTTGCAGGCAGCGTTTGATGCCGTATTAATAGGTTCAGTTCTGAGGCGGACTACTCTGGCTTAAACTTAGATATTTGTGAAACGCCGCTTCCCGTCTTTTAGTTTTTTTCTGCTCATAGGTTCATCAACTATAAGTGAAATTGTAATCGCATAGTGTGTTAGGTATAAGGGCCTCAAAAGCAATGTTTACGCCAAACCAATTGTTAAAGCTTGGTTGAGCTTGCGAAAATCGATGGCATGATAACGAGGTGGTCGACCCTCCGAACGTCTTTGCAACAGATGCGAAATTATTTTGCTGTACGCCATGTTGAACAATGACGGGTATTCATGACCTAAGCCTCGCATAAGTAACATACTGACTATCCCCCTTTTAGGGAGTACGTGCACTTAGTAACCGTAACCATTGTTGGAATCATGGAAACTGAAAAACGGTTTGTTTTAGACTACTTGCAGCGATCAAGTTGTTTTGGATTTATCTCACCTAACTGCATTTCAATGAGATAGAGGACGTGCCTCAAAGCCTAGGAAGCTAAAAATTTGGGTACAGACAAAACTTGCAAGAGGATTTCATACAGATATTTTTGGAGACAATGCTGCAGGCATATAATAAACGTTTTTGGATGCAATTTTGAGGGACTTCAGGATTCAGCTGGTTGCGGTATTCACAGGTAGAAGACGCTTTAGCGTGTAACGAAAATGTTAGCACAAATAAACTAACAAAGCTGCTCAAGCAATCGGTTCAGCTCTCTCAGTGAGATCGCTACATTACACAGAGCTGATTGTCAAGCTCAAGTACGTGAGATGACCTAAGTTACCCGAGGTTTATTACAGTAACTCGTCTTGCCTATCTTCCTCTAGCCTTTGGTTATTCAATAGTTACGAGGACTCAGCTGGACGGATGCATCTTAATCTAATAGGTCCTCAAGTATTTTAAGCGTTCAATACGGTGATGAGGAGACTTAAGGAGTGGAGGAGATTCTAAATGACAATTCCTAAATACCTGATCAGCAAAATGAAACACACATCTGCTTGACTAGGCAAATGCTTGTAAATTTGGTAACTTTTGGCGCCTCCTATCTATGCAGTTGATGCCCAAACATTTATGTGTCATTTGGCTTCAAATGTGGAAATGGTCAGCGTGGCAAACTACTTGCGCAATTATTGTTTCTACGATATATCAGTACACCGCTCATGTACAACATCCTGCGGTTATGTTATTTTTGGTGAAATACTAACCAGTAATGATTCTGAAGAAACAAATCGCCCGTTTGCTTTCGCATACTATGTATTCCGAGAACGTATGGCTTCCAAAAACCGTAAGTTAGTTGGGCAGTTATGCATGTTTACAAGCGCATTTTTAATTTATGTGCATATTACAGAAAAAAATACGAATTCCATTTGTAGCCGATAACCGTACTTGCGCATTTACGTCTCTGGAACTAAATGTTTCGGGTATCAAGGGGAATATTCCGTTATACGGCAATAGCATGTGTAGCCGTTGCGGAGTGCAGGTAGGCTCACAGACTAGGGGCATTTGGGTACACTCATTTTACCAGCTATGTAAATTTAAACAATAATCCGTTGTCCCACTGATATTTGTATTGGGAATGCAAAACAGGGTAAACCCCGATGGGATACCGTTAAAACATAAGAACGAAAACATGAAACGATGCAAACAGCGCCCGCATGCGCAGCTTAAGAAGGTGAACTATATTTACTTTACCACTGCACCCATATGAACAGAGCTATCCCCTATAAATAACACTCTTCATGGTACTTGAGCAAACTCACTCTATGCAGAAAAATTAGTAAACGCTGAGCGATTCAAAGAAAATAATCAGCCGTCACAAGTTCCAAACTCTCTGGATCAGCAAATCAGTTTGATGTGTTGCTATCGTATTGTATACCACTGATATCACAATAACTACTAAAAATGAACGAACACAAAGTCAAAAACTGCTGAACCCACAACCAACCTTCATGCGACTTTTCCGCATGCGTCCACAAATGGCAATATCGTGCTTCATCAAGGGCGCTTTCTAAAAAGGATTCACCTTGAAGAAGATTCTGGAGAGATTGCCGCAACAGCGGACATAAACTAGATCAGATAAAATAGCGTCTACTTAGATCAGTGCACTAAAATTAGAGTCCCGAAACCTACGTGATTGTGGAGTCAAAAGGATGTAACTTTTGCTCTCAAAGATTGCTTGCAACCGCCAGCGATATGGGTTACCTGGTTTTAACAAGTCAGACGACGTATTCTCTCTGAATATTCCAAAGTCAACTCGTTCCGTCAACGAGTTTTATGGTGAAATAATCATAAACGTTGCCGGCTAATGCATTCAGCAGCAATGCCAAGAAACACATTCGATTTTGTGCCGCAGACCTTGCGGTGCATGAATTTGTCTGAAACTTGTCCCTGGTTGCGCACGTTTTTTCCCGTTAACAATGATGGCGCTGCACCTACTCGTGGCGATGGTGCTTGGCAAAAAAAATTAGGACGAGGGGTTGTGTTACACCCAACCCTAAATGGTCAAGTTGAAACAAACTGATACAAAAAGCGGAATGCAAGAATCACCTCCCATTACCAATGAGCCATTTTGAGAGCCCGGAATGAACTCCGCCTCCAAACTTGTAAACCATCATCTGAAAGGCTATTGGCACAAATGGTTGATATTTCCGCTGCAGGTTTGGCCTCATTAAGCGTCAAGCCTAGAAGATTGTAGAACATAAAAAGACGACATTTTTTCATTGTAAATGAGCCAAAGATGATCGCCGATCGCAGTCATAGGTGACATAAATGATGGCACATACTGCTGAACATATAGTACGGAGAGACAAAAGGAACTTGAAAAGTGAAACAACCATCCAGTTCACAAGGCCGTCCTATCGGTGTCACGTCCCAGTCATGTGTGGATCTTCTATGCCGCTGCTATGAGGCGGAAAATCTTTCAAAGACTTTAGTTCTATTTCCAAAAATGCTCTTCCCGTGATTTTCTAACTAGACCCATTATTGCTAGTTTTGACATGAATATAATTCAGAACCTCGTACGTATTTGCCTGATAGCAACACATATTCAACCACGTAAATTGAACTATCCTCAATGTAGTGACAAGTAGAAAGACTGTGGGATAGAGAGATATAAATTTTGATAAAAGTTTTTGATGATAATCTACTGGCATCAAACTGCAATTAAACAAAGGTCGGCTAATTTGCCCTCATTTTAGATTTACTGGTGATAGCACACTTTCCTCGAGGAAGGGTAAGGCCCGATAACAGGACCCTTAGAATGACAAAATAAATCCAAGTCGGACGTTGATGACATTGGAGGCGCGTCATTGTCGGATGTAGCATGAGGTCAAGTTTTGTATCTTGAGGCAATGTTGAACCTCCCAATGGATAACACGCGACCTTGTTAAGCTAACGAATTTGTGAAATCTAAGACTCGGATGGACATGTTAAATTGATGTGAGTTATAAAACGGGGCCAAAGCAAGTAAACTACACCTGAATGCGCAGCGCAAATACGTTGTCGAGTGGGCTACGAAAGACAGCTTACAAGCAACGAATAACTTCCAAATGCAAATCAGCCCAAATTCGTGTGAGATCTATTGCACATATGATGGCGATAATGCTTAATAGTTTTGTAGAGGCGTTCAGACACGGAACTCCACAGGTCACATGAGAATCACATGTCACCTCCGATTGGAAAGGGGAGTTTCAGCTTTCTGAGTCAACCCATTAAATCAAGGATAGTTATTTTTATCCATCACCACTGGACACAGCGCTGTCAGGAATAGGCAAAAGCACAAGTGGCCCAGCTATTAATTCCTTCTCCAACACAATTTAGAAGGATTCCACTCAGAGAGAGACGCAGCATCCAAGACTAAACATCCTAAAGGATTTCATAACGGGTAAAATGCGGTTATTATTAGAGTATTTACTGGTACGTGATTTTTTCATTACAGTCCCAAAAGTGGATGATGGCATGCTAGGTCCCATCTTTTGGATGTTTATGGGCTCTATCTTGGAGGGTCAAAAAAGATTGTCGTCTTTCGTGAATCTCATACTGTCGGAGGATTTAGGGCTCATATTTATACGGCTACCTCTGGAGCAGTGGAAGATACCTGTCACCATAGAAAGCTTGACATCATGGCTCTCTTCCTTACCCCAATGTTAGTGTTGATTCTGTTGCTGAATTGTTACAATACCGTTAATCAATGTTGGATATGAAGTCAAAGGCAAAGAAGAGGGTTTCCGGGGCATTGTTCCACTGCTTATTGTTTGAACAGACGGCTAACGATTTCCGGTCTTATGTATAAAGCATGTGCAAAATGATTTGCGATATAGTCAGTTTGCAGATCTGCAATCTGAACATTACTGTAAGAGTCATGTGTTTCACTTCTGTCTTGTGCATTCTGTGTGCTTCACCAAGCGGCACTTATCTAGCGCAGGGAGATAACCAACTGAAAAAATCTGGGACGCGAATGAATGTCTTCACACAATCACGAAAGTTGCGGAAGTATATATGAAACCATCAGGTAATGTTCCTGAAATTCTGAGGTGTGGGCGAAAAATTTATCACCAGTAAAATAGGTTGCAATGAAGCGTTTCTGGTAGATGTTGCGTTCATCTACTTACTTTGAAAAAGAAATTATTTCGATACGTTCGCGTCAGAAAATAATAATAAATTTAGCTGCCTGATCTAGTGGAATGCATTGCCCAATCATTGAATATGCTGTTGATGAACGTTTGCCTTCCATCCAGTTAACAAAGATCACCTGTTGTTCAAGCTTGATAAAAATTTCGTTCACGTTATGCTGGATGGGTTCCACCACTTGCTATTCGTCAGTTGCATCCTTCAAAAGAGGAAAACGCATCATTGCTGGTGTACAACACCGTTCATCATTTCTAGCATATCACAAAACCCGTAGTTGTACATTCAATAACCACAGTAAGAAAATGTTTTTATACGGTTTTTGGCGCAAGGTGTTTCTGGACAAAAATGCATGCATTTTGTGAACATCCGTCCTCTTTTATAAAAACGGACTTGTTGCAGTTTTCACTGAAATTGTGGTATTCATTTGGGGAACCGCTGAGTGTTTTTGGAAAGCTGGTCGTGCGACAAGCATACGTTTGTGTAGTTTTTCACTTTGAATTTGAGTAATTATCGTAGCCCCAAATTTTAATTGCGGTACACTAATGGCAGTTTCATAATTCAATCAAAACTGATCACGGTGACCTTCCATACTGCTCTGTTAAACAGCCTAGATGTGCTGAACCTGCATTTTTTATTATCCTTAAAATTTTGCTAATAAATTACATCATTTACAAAACCAGGTTTTTCAACCCGTATTCTAATTCGTTATCAATTATGGCAATTATCATAGTCCTTCGTTTAACAAAGTTACTTTTGTGGCATGCTGACAGCTCTCCATGATAACCTTCCGCCCGATATTACGTCGTATCTTATGGGGACTACGTCAAACAAAAGCGGCAGATACTAACACATCTCCGCGTGTACATTTCTCCTGATTTTTTGTTCCCATAATCCATCAAAATCCTTGTGGGTTCAAAGAGTGTTGGGCAGTTTTTATTAGCAGCTTTCGACTATGGACTTTCAGATTTTGATCACGCTGGTTAGGTGTAAACAGATGTTCCCTCCCAAGAAGAGGTCAAAACCCTGCTCTGAGTATGGACGTAGAACATCTTCCAGACTCAATATGTAGGCTTGTTCGGTTGATGGATTTCTGCTGTGTGGTGATCCCTAGTGTACTGGTGCGCTTCCGTCCGGCGTGTGACTTGAGGCATAACTGCTGTCTGCTGTTACCTTTGAAGTTGATTTGATGGCTTGACTCAACTGCATGGAATGCAATAGCTGCGTCGTGTGTACGTTTCTTATAAGAAGTCGAGATAAGTGGATGCTAGTAGTCTCTGAATATCTTCTAAATGGCCTCCTAAGCAACCAGTTTGACTGGGCGTTTTCACCTGGATATTTCACATTTTTAGCAGTGCACTCCATATGCCATTTAAGGGTATTCGCTTTTCTGTAATACCCTACTGGGATGTTGCAGTTCACCCGCCCATTTGGGACAATCCGACCACTGATTTTGACACCATTCACCAAAGAACACAATTGTCTGTTTGACCTGGATTGGATGCGAAGACTCACATTTCCATGGATTTCACTTACTAACGTGCTTAAATTTAGTTATTGGCTAACAAATCCGGTTACAAACGTTAATTGAAGCAATCATCAATAGATCTCATTTGAAGTCATAGTGATTACACAGTGATGAAGCCCTGTGAATGTCGTTTTACCTGCGCTTTTTTGTAACAGATGGCGGTTTACCCAAACGTGGCGTAGGGTTGATGTTTTGAAGACAGTGCTGGTTGAAGAAACCCTTATTGACGCAATTCGCACATTTATCTGTCCTTATTGGACAGAGAGGCAAGAGGTCAAGCAGGAATCTGGACAATGACGCATCACATCTCTAAAGCTGCACTTTGCCCTAATTCCAGTGGTTGTAAAAATCCTTTAAAAAATTTATGGCAACCAAAGAGTCGAGGTAAAACATCAAATTAAGCTATACCCTACTATATACTTTATATATACCTTACTATATGCCTTAACTTTCCATATTGAACAGCACACTGCAGCCAAATAATATAATAAAATTCCATCCCAGCCTGACCAGGCAATTGTGCTTTTATTGGGATTTTAGCCTAAATAGTTATAAATTCTCAAGAAAACACAATACAAGTCTCCTGGATTATCTCTGTCTACAAAATAGTATTCAACATATACCATACATAGTGAGTACGAAATACCGAATTACCATTGACCGAATTCACAGCCAATGAATGTTGCCGAGAATAAATGACGCGTCATATGGCAAAAATCACTAACTCCAAAGTGCCACTTATCACAAGCTGACACACGGTTGTGTCACATGATTATCACGTTTATGCTAATAACGGCTTCTAATTCTTTATATTATACATTCCAAACGTATATAAATGTCGATTCTCTAATACGCTTAAGTAAAATTCTAGCTACTTAGCTGGTGGTTCAAATTGCTATGGCTGAGCGACTAATAGCAAACTTATTGCTATTCTCAATTTTTTTACTCATACTGACGAGAAAGTGAGTGATTCATCTTACTTGGCGACAAGATTGCAGATCGACATGGACGCATCTGACACCGCCTCAATCTTTGTTATCCGTTGACCTTTATAGTGACGATGCGGTACGTTCGTTAAAAAGGTGTGTATTTGTATTCCTTTTTATAGGGCAATGCGTACGGCCCCATTCAAATAAGGGAGCAACAATTTAGGGTGATTTTTGACACCGGAGGATTTACTCGGTGGCTTCCATCCAGCAGGTCTGCGCCGCACGTGTTTCCAAGTCGAGTTAAATACGACGAAAATTCGCCGACACGGATTTCAATGGAAAAAGAATACAGGACAAGCTACAGCGGTGAAAGATACAGGGGAAACGTAGTAACGGATAATATTTTAGTAGGCGCGTCAATGTTAGTTTCACTATTTCGAAGATTGCAGGTCACCCCATTGAACAGTTTGCTTTCGTCGAAATGATCTACTCTTCGATTGCTGTGGATGTAAGCGAAGGGTTTGACGGAATAGTTGGGATGAGGAAGCCTCAAGGAAGTAAAAAACGCGGAGAGATATTCAAAGTTACTCTGATTGATCACCTCCTTGCCACGGGCAGCGTATCACAGGCCATTTTCACTTTTAGGTTTTGCGGGTAAGCCTTGTTTCTCATTCAATTATTTATTAACCATGGTTTGTGCTTCGGTGTAGCTGTCATCCATCAGTTCCTAGATGCTGGCATTCAGATATTCATTCAAGATTTATTAATGACGTTTCAATAATACTACATAGAACTACTCGGCTGGCTGTTCTCGACACACCTTTGTGGGTGGGTTCTGCGTTCGGAAAAAGTACCCACTCGGCTTAACTCATTTACCGGAGCCTCTTGAGGTTTGACGACAAACAAGAAACAGATCGGAAGAACTCCTGCTTTTAAGTCTGCAAAACAACAATTAAATTATATACATACTAGGTTTCAGATTTAAGTGGAGTAGCCTGATGCTTTTATTTATATTTTTGATGACGTAAAATTTTGCGATAAGTAGGTCCTATGCTAGATATTATTTACGACAATTTGGTCACCACGGAAGTTACACCAAGCGGGCTGATCAAATCGACTTCAGACGAGCCAAATTTTGTGTGGTCCGAGTCCGAATCTCTTTTCTAATTGGAGAGTGCTTTTCCCATATTTCTCGCTTTTCTCCTGCCACTTTCGCCCAGTGCACGTTAATATTTTCTCGGCTGGTTCTCTACTCCAAAGTTCAATTTAGCCGAAATGTTGTGGCAGTCTCGTGGATCGTATTCACCAGGATTGATGCTCCTGGATTACGCAATTTTGTGATGGAAGTAGGATAAGAACAGGTGCTATGAAGATATTTCAGATAAGCTGCTCTGGCAGATGCAAGATTTGCACTGTCCCCTATACTTTATGCCCTAATTTTTAACAATTCGGAAGGGTGGTCTGCTGCACAGCCACTCCAGAATAGCCTAAACACATGCATCCAAACTTTGGTTTTCTGGTAGTGAAAATTGTCTGCAAAATATCGTTTTTGAAGTCCAGAGAAAAATGCTTAGCAGAAAGCCATAGTATTTTAAAGCACAAATGAATTTCAACACGTCTTCTCATTGTTACTCACACATGAAGGTAAATGTATCTTGCGAATGTCAAATAAATATGATCCTCGGCAGTAATCAGTTAGATGGGGCGCCAGGTGCACATCACTCGCCCCATTGGTACGCCATCTTAAGTTCGAAGTTTTTGTGCTAGTGTTGTGCCACCAGGGAATTCGGAATTAGCAACAAGCGATTAAAGAGAGCACTCTTAGAGCATGTGAGCTTACATCCATTCTGATTAAAACAGTGGTTATTACATCATATTTGGTTGTTTGGGTAATATGTATCACTGCACGTTTAAAGGCTGGTAATGTGATTAACTGATATTTGTTGGAACATTATTCAATAAACCTACAAACTTTTTTAAATTGTGGCTTTCTTAATTCAGGGTATGAAAAACGCGGTTTAAAGGTGTTGCACTTTAACGTCATATACATGCATCTTAATTATTTAAATTGATTTTTGAGGGAACAAATCGACCACACTTGGTGCGGTGCATTTTTGAATACACCTCGCTACGAAGTCTTAACTGGTGGAAGTTAATTTTCATTGATACTACACCTGGCGCGCGAATCCCGTCAATCGGCATTTAGAAATTTTTTGTTTGTTGTTTTTATTTGGGTACATTCTAACCTGCAACGTGTCAGCTTCTTAAATTTGACCGTGTAATCCCATGCTTTTTTGATGTTCGTTTTACCGCACTTCAGAATTGTTCGGCAGGAAATTTAACTGAATAATCAACGTGTCAATGCTATTCAGTCACTACAGGACTGCAAAGGCTTCTAAAAAGTGAACGTAGTTTAACTGTGATGGAGTAATTATCACGTTTCTTTGCTGGGTAAGGCGGAATTGTGGTCACTTTTGTACCACAAAATGCTGTCTCTAACATCAGGTGCTCGTATGTCCTCATATAATATCGGGACGTATATGAGTTTGCTTTTGTATTGGCCGATAAACAAGGACACGTATTCTTCATATGATGGGAGTTGAGGCAACTGAACAAAGCAGGCATTGGAGCAGACAGTATTGCAATGTGATCAGTACTTTGTCTCCCACTAAGTTTTTCGTGCCCGGCAATCACACTGCTGGACTCAATCAAAAGTATGCACATGCTTTTCTTAACTCAAATTGGGCGTTCGCTTGTGAGCGATATTCAGTCAAGCAGTAAAGAGGATTTTTAAATTCAAATGACCCATGCTGGGTCTTGCTCATACAAGGCTTCGGTTAAACAAGTGCTTGTAATACAGTGGACTACACCAACCCGACTCGTCGGTTCCCAAACTGATCCAGTACGCCTCTTTTGAACTCAGATACATTATAAATGAAAATTCACCATTGGTTCACCATTAGTTTGTTTTCTGTGCTCATTATGAACATCCATATCCGAAGGCGTCAAACCTTGTCAACCCTTTGAGCTGAGCTATATACTCATTTTTTAATTATGTCTCTGCTAATAAGAGCTCTAATTTGATATCGACCGCAACTTTCGTTTACAGCATTATTTTACCCATTATGCTACACAAGGTTCAAGGTTCAAATCGATGTGGTATTCAAGATTTTGGTTTTTCTTCTGTAGTTTTATTATTCACAGAGCATTCTTGAGTTCCCGTGATCAAAGAATAATTTGCAGGATATCATTTTTGAATGCAAGTTTATCACACTGGCGATCAATCGCCCTTGGTATACACATTCAGCCCGGATTTTATGGAATCAAATTTCCCTGGAGTTCATGCAGGCGATTCTAACAAGGGACGAAACGCCTGTAAACTGCCGCCCAGGTATTCAGCAAAGACCGGTTTGAGGTCTTAATTGATTGATTTTGCTTACCCATACCAAGAATTTAAACGGCAGAAATATCAGTTAAATTTTGAAGCATAATAAAACGCACAAGTTTTTACGAGCCGATTTCTTCTGATACAACATTGACCGTTAAACGTTCGTCAATACGTTTGAGGGGGCTTCTACAGAACACGTTGTTCCAACCCTTGGTGCTATCAATCCTAATATTTAGCCTACATGACAGCTGTCTGGATGAAGAACAATCACCGGCAACCATCAGGCGCTGTACTGTTTACATAAATGTCGTGTTATTATCAAGAGTTCTACCTGATTATCGGGCTCCTTGCTTCATTCATTGTAGTTTTCACTTGTGTTTCTGACGCGCAGTCTTTGGTTCTCAGGAATTCCCGTGTTAATTACACTAATTATGAGAAATCTATAAATTACTCAAAAGACACCTCTGATATAAGACTTTATAAAATTCTTTGACAGTCAACCAGGTGTGCGTCGATTTTCGTGGTTTGAAAATGGAAACCTGATTCTCGGGGGTGTACGTGAGGACTTTCATCACTTGCCGATTGTGTACCTGCCAACGTATCAGTCAAAACAATGGACGGTTTATATTGACAGGTGAGTAAACCAAGAACCTCGTCAACGCATTCACTGACTTACCAGTTTACCGCATTTATGTGTTAGTTTTCTGAAAGAGAAATATCCTAATTTGATGTCTGACGCATCTGAACATTCTATTTTCAAGTTTGTTGAGCGTAAAAACCAGACTTACGAACGAACTCTGCCTAACTTTTCGAAGAAGTTTACATTGATTTGTTCAGATGTTCATGGGCTTCAAAATGGATAGCGTAAATCTGATAGAACCATCAGCAACAAAGCCCACAGCAGTACGACAAACGTCCCATCCTGACTGAAGCTTCGGGGTTTAAAATGCCGTTACACGGAACCTGTGAACACACTATGACTCTGAATTCATTCATCTGCATACTGTTAATCCCTCCGTCTGTTCGTCCATTTGGATTCATGCTAGGTCTCTGTTACTGTACACTGTCGTTGAAAGATAACTTCAAGACATCATTGCCTGATGACCTAGGCGGACCATTGGCTAGGAGGTGTGATGGGTTCGCCACCGGAGCTTCAGAGGTATGTGGCCTCGTTTACTACATACACAACTTCATATGAAGACCGCAAAAGAGATTTCAGTGCGCAAAACCCGTTACCTGCTTCTAACATTTTCAATTTAAAACCCGCCTACCCGCAACCTTTTGGCTAACTGTAGGTTGGAACGGAAAACTTTGGATTTCTGGGTAAACTTTGGTTGATTCAAAATAATGCGGGCCCAACCACCGCAATATTATAACTTTAACATTGTGTGTTGGTGAATGAAATTCACATCTAAATCTCCACTTTTGTACTACCTGGTTGAGCGCCCTGTTTGGTCAGCTAAATCAAGCTGGAATGCAGAGACACAGGGGATCAAATTTCTAAGGAGCCGGAGGGCCACCTATCGGAGAAATCAAGGGGCAACCCTAAATAAACCCAGTCTGACAGTTGAACTTCATACATCGTACTTCAGTTTCAGCGCATTTCGCTTCGGACACAAGTCGAGAAAGGATCTCCTGCCTTCGTCAACTACATACTTCGTCTTATCCATTGCATTTGTGACTTATGCAGAAGAATCTAAATGGAATTCCCGCCTCGCATTTCAGAGGTCTACAAAATGATTAGAGATCTGAAATTAAATCTTTATACTATGATTGTTCAAAGGCATGCTGAAACACTTAAGTGTTACTGGTTCGAAATACTGATTGCTCAAAGAACGTTTATTGGTTATCGATTAGATGGTTTTTGGTCAGTTCGCCGAGCTTTGCAATTGGATTGCAATTATCTCGTTTCCATTCCAGAATACATTGTGGGTGCTTCCCAATTACATAGCTGCGCGTACATAGCTTTCGAAGTATATCTAATATCACTCGATGGGATTTCACGATTGGTACACACCTTTCTTGCAATCACTCACTACTTGCGCATCATTGTGGTTTGTATAGCTCGTATTCCATTGGTTTGTCGGGTATCTACTTCGGGGTCCTTTAGATCCGTTTTCATTTGTTTCGTTCCCGGTCATTGTTGCGCTTCGGTCTTTTTTTCTAGACTGTGGTTTGTCGATGACGTGTGAAACTAAGCCGTGTTTTGTGTGCAATTTTGTGTTCATGTATCCTGGTAGAGAGCTTTCTTTCCGTGTGTCCCGGATAGTGTTTATCCCTATATGTGCACTGAATCTGCTATAAGAATTTGGTCCTCAACCTTGTGTCCAACCGTCCATTTGGGTTGGACAATGCTCCCCTAGGGTGCTCGCAGGTTTGTGTGCCATGGCTCTGTTGTACTTTTGCAACAGCCTTGTAGTCATTTCAGGAATATTTTTTGATGTATTAAAGTGTGATATGTTTGCGGTCTTCTTGTGCTGGTAAGTTAGTCGAATTTGGTTTTCTGAGATTCCGCCAAATGAAGTATCTCGGGTAACCATTTGTCTGAAAAGCATTACGCCAGGGATTCCTTTATATGATGTTCGACGCCGTAGTGTTGCAGGGCGTCCCAGTAGGCACAACTGTCAACGACGAAAGTAAACAAAATATACAAAAAAGCCTGACGAAATTTTGGACTCATCGCCACAATGCATTGCGCAACTCGACCGGACGGGAGGCATTCAAATACATGGGATGTAAAACCTTTACATAATTTTGGCCAAGAATATGCAGGACAACTTTTCCACATACAGAACCGAAGGATTTCTTCGAAGCAAAGGGAAACAGTGAGTATTGGTTTGCGTTATATGTGACACTGAGCAAGCACTTGATGTAATCTAAAAACTTGGTCAAAACACACCCCGCTTGGTCGAAATCGTGCTTGACCATCCCGACACGTGACGAGGAAAAGTGACGCAATATTCAGACGGACACGGTACTTATACTACCTATCCCTGGAAGTGTTGGTTTGCGTGTAGATCTACACCTGGTCAAAGGTAAACACAGATTCCCTCCTTCTATAGACATCGCCGGATAAAGCTAATCCCATCCAGTAAATCGCTGGCATCTTAAGTCAAAGAGACACATTAGTTGCAGCGGCTGCGGAACCGCCGGAATTGCTTAGTGCTCAACCCCTAGACTGAGTGTGTCCTGAGCCCAATAGCTGTACTTGAATATATAATTCGAGCTTCGTATTACAGCAGAAGCAAACTGATCGGATACCTGGATTACGCGCAAAGGCCAATTTTTCCAATGCGTCTGTGGTAAAGGCTTTAAATAACACGAGGGACAGGCCTAAAAGTGGGTGCGGAGGGGTAAATGTGAGCGACGGCGTGCAGTGTGTTGTTTCCGCATAGTATGAGCGCTATGCTTGCAGCTTAGGTATACGTAACATTAAGTATCAGATAAGATGGCAGAAGAGTTAGTAGACGCAATTAAGTACGGCCGGGGCCTTAGTTTTTGGTGTGTTTGGAACAACAGTGGTCCACATCAATTCAGTTTAAATCGTTTAAATTCACTGTTGCAATGTTATGAACTTAACTAAAGGGACTCAGTGATGACACATTCCTCCAGGATTACTTAGTCGTCTTAGTTGTAAAGTAATGAAATATTTGGATTAGGTCTGAGCTGATTTTTTTCTTTAGAGCCTCACCAGTCAAACGTTTGTGAGTAATACGTGGTACCAGTTCTACAAGTCCGAACGGTGCTTTCAAGTGAGGACCCTTTACAGCGTCCATGTATATGCTAAACAATGTGGCTCCCGATGGAACACATAGAAGCCTGCAACCATTCCACCGGTTTGAGCTGCCTGTTAAAGAATTCGACAAAGCCCATTTTAAGCAATTTGGTGTGCATCAACGCTTGCTGGAGTGCCGAACTATGCTTACTACGTTTTCCGACACCGGTCGCTGCCGGTTATTACGGCGTTGTTTAAGGTTTAGTGCCATCACACGTAGAGAAACTGACTGTTTTCCAGTGTGTTTCAGAGTTTGACAGCCCATTCTTCTCTTTCCGGCGTGGAGCCGTACCAATTCATTGTTGTATACCCTGCCCATGGCGTTCCTGTTCTGACGATAATTCAGAGGAATTCCGATTTCCAGCCACCGAGAATCTCACCAAAACTCAGGTGGTGTAGGTCTCAGACAAATGGCATCAACAAAACGTCTCACTGAATTACTTTTGCAACTCTTATTGCAAACGGAGCGTTTAAATTCAGACGTAGAAAAATGTGGTGTAATCGTTCTGTCAAATGCTATTCGGTTTAAGTCATCTATTTAAAACTCACAGTTTAAACACCCCATGACACAAACTGCGAGCACGCATCACTTGCTTTTGAGAAAAATCACAACTCTGACCCATTTTCTTCAGAATAACTCCAATGATTCTGAGGAGATTTCCGCGCAATATCGTGTTTTTCAGGGATGTCTTCTATTTGTTGGGTATTGCCGCAATATTTTTTTTCTACCCAACCTACGCAAGCATCGTTCGCGTAGTGATCCTGCCTGTGAAGCCACACTGCGCTACCACATGCAATTTAGATCTAGATAGACTAAGAAAAACCTCGCAGGTGAAGCTGCAAATTAAAATATTTTGTGGGTCATAAAATATGTGTATGGCTGCTGTAAGTGTAGTGTTTTCCGTCATGTTTCCACGAAAAATAATCATACAATAGGTTGTTCAGCCAGAACTGTGCAGTGGTGCATAGGTTTAAGTCTACAAGGTGGAGGCGTACGCTTTGAATTTTGTGTGAAATTACATAAAATCTGATTGTCTGGTAGGATAGAGCTTCAGAATAACCTAACTGGTAAATCTGCCTTTCAGCATTGTCTATGGAGATGTAGTTCTCTGCAAACCCTGTCGGGTAAGAGTTGACACTGGGGCATCAGTGACGCATGCGCCCGTGAATCCATCAAACATCCTTCTACAAAACTCTGTGGTGGAAGTATATGAAGGTGGAGTGCTACACGTTCCCCTTCAAAATCTTCCATACCTTCTTCCGATAAGCATAAACATGCGTTCTCACACGTTTACGCTACAACCGGAACAGCTGGTGAGAGAGGTAAGCCGAAAAAACTTCTAACTTCTGTCTTGTAATATATAAACCAAGAAGTGTGTTTCATACCAAATTCGCCTTTCCTACTCCAGATCAGCGGTGTTTACGCCTTCGGAATAGAGGCTATACAAGACATCAGCGAAAACCAGTGGCTTTTCGGAATATCTTTCCTCCGCCATTTTCACACAATATTTGATCAACAAAGTACCCGGGTCGGCTTTGCTGCAGTAAATTGTTGAAATATTCTGTCAATGTGTGGATAGATGTTATAATTTTTTCATCGAATTTTCCTTCGATTTATATGTGTTTCTCCTCAAAAAGGTGGCCGGCATCTACGTTAAATTGCTCCTTATATCCCGTGCATGCATACCATAATAGTAAGCGCAATATATACAGAGGGAGCGGGATTTAAACACATCAGCTCTTAGCTTGTTTGCTAAAAGCGACGCCCCTTAAAAGAAGCTGTTAGCTGTCATTCTCCCGTTGCATTCAAAACACCTCGCTATTGATGAACATTTGTAACTTATTTACCGTGCATTAAGTTCAGGAAGATTTCAGATGTGTGCATATTAAAAGTTTTAAATGATGTCTAAAGCGGTTTCGAAAGCGCCTTAAACATTTCTCATATTTTTCATGCAAACCCGCTGACTGGATTGTGGGTTCTGAATGAAAGATTCCTACATGGGTATCTCATACTATAGGCGGAGGAACAACTGCCCAGCGAAGGTATCTATTATACCTTGTAGCTTGATGGATCGCTCACATACGAGAATGCACTCATCATATTCAATCACGCCTGAATATGCTTATCTACAGGACACCCGAGGTTATCCCACAACATCTTTGTGTTATTATCAAACAGCTGTCCATTATTTGGGCGGCACTGTGTGAGAATATGCCGACGGAAGACTTCACCGTTGAACCAAACAATTTCGTTTCTTTGTGTGCAGTTACTATCACCTTGAGCACTTGCACCAAATGCTAAAATGGAAAAAAACGCATTTGAGAGCGAGGTTTTAAATGAACACACCTCAGCGAAAAATTATTTCAGGGTAGTAGCGAAACAATTTTATACGGTTTTGTGGGCAAATGTCCAGGGTTATTCAACTTATTAAAAGAATAAAATTTTCTCGGGTATACGTTTTTGTATCGTAGGACTCAGTCTAACCGTACGACTTCTGGACAGTATGTAAGTGGATTGTTTGAAACCGATCCAGCTAACCTAGAAAAATCTTCAAATCTGTAAGATTCCGAAAAACATTTGCACGCCGTTTGTGCGGCTGACGGGTAACAGAATTCAGGGTAAGCATATTAGCTTAAATGTAATTTGAATACTATTGACAGCCAACGAACAGTAATGTTACGTCGCATCTGCAAAACAAATGCTACTGCAGTGAGGAAATTAGAACTCGACTCAGGAAAAGGGACATCTGTACCGTATTGGCAGATAAACGAACACGCAAATGTTTTTTGCGCGTCAGTCAATATTCTCTTAAAGAAACACAACGGTTTTCCTTACAACAATGGAGTAGTTAACGGATACATGGAATAACTCTGTCAGATGCGGGAACGGGATTTTGGATGTGATTCCTTGCTCTATATGCAACAAAGCGGGCAACGACCGTAAGGAATCAGCTGTTCAAAGATATTGGATCGCTTGCACAAACTGCAAATTTGGTTTACAAATATTTCATCAACACCCGCGGCAGGACCAACAGCACCTAGTTTACCAGGAGCGCGTGTTTTTTTGGGAGGGATAAAAACACAAAGATTTGATTTCACTGCAAACCTGGATAGCCAAAACTAGTCCTACGGGTGTTAGGAAATGTCCACCAGTGACATGGCAAAAAGGCCATTGGGTTCGGATCATAAGATTCAGTGTTAATGGTCATGTGGACGTTGAAGATTGAATGTCAGGCTTGCTGTCCAATTAACAAGAACAACAACCTAAAGAGATTTAAGCAACAGCACAGCTCAATGGATTTAACTTGGTGAGCCGCAACTGGGGCACTGTTTGTTTAGTACATACTCATGATTCGACCACGAATAACGATAGAAGCCAAATGAAAGTTTGGCTAAGAGAAAATCTGGTTCTTTTACAGTCCGAACCATAAATAGCAGTATCGCTGGCAAACGCATGGTGGCTTGCGACGCTCAAATTTGCTCTTAAAAAACAGATCATCGCTGACCAATAAGCCTTTATGCACAAACACTCACCAGATCTTACAAATCTGCTTGTTCCCCTAAGGTATCATCAACCGACCACCACTAAACCACCTTACATTCCAGGCATGAAATGAACGACGCTGGCGTCGAAAAGTGATATATATGGCTGGGAGCATTCACGACCGCAAATTAAATTCTGAAAAGGTAAAAAGTGGAAGCAGGACAACGAAATCCAACGTCACTGGCGCGCAAACATTCGGAGGCTCGTTAAAGCCATAGGACAGGGAGTCACAAAAATGAAAAGAAAATGCAAAACGCAAATGAAAGCATTGCTGACATGCCAAGCTGTGACACACAAAGTACAGGTGTGGTCGCTTGCTGAAGATTTGTTCATTTGCTTTCAAGATGTTTAGAAAAACAATTGTTCATCGAATAATTGACTTTAACGTGAGAGGATGATTATATATATATATATATGTCATGTATTGATCGGCAAATATCGGTGACTCTTAAACTTGCACAGTACTCAGAAATCACCGCAGATTTCATCCGGCAACTAGACCTAAAGCACGGAGGATATCGTACTTTACAGCTATGTTCCTGAAGAGGACGTTTGAGTATTTAGCTAGTTCAGTTTAAAAAAACTTCAAATATTTTCACTCAGTTTTATTCTTTGTTCGACAACAAACACCTCGTTATATACGGGTACACAGTATTTTAATTTAATCTGTCTCATCAGTTTTATCAGTATGGTGAGACCCTCCAAGCCGCAAGCCGCCACCCGCAATCTTCAATTTTATCTGTTTGCAAGGATCACCCATGCAATGAGGTTCTGATGCACCAGGAAATCGTTTGGAACTGCGGGCTTAACGTATCCCTTAATGTCCATTATAGCATGTTCGATCGGATGGACATTTCCATACGTACTATAATAAAATAACGGAAATAATTTTCATTCTTTGCACACAATTCTTAGCGTTTTGTGCGGTAGAGTTGTTCAAAGCACCAATACCACTGAAAAGTATTAACTCTAATAAAGCCAAGGAGTAGGACAAAACAAATAGCTATTTATCCACGCCTGAGGCCGTTACCGCAGGCCAGAACAAGCTGAGGCTCATTTTGTGAGTTCTGCTATTATTCTAGTACGACGGTATATCACACATAATATAACCTTCCAGCGTGGATAAAAAACTACTAACCGCATTTGTGAGTAAAAACCAAGACGGTATCTTCTAATGATTATTTCTTGTTTTTGAGAACCTAAATGTAAAGATGATCCAAAGGCATGATATCGCGAAAGTAAAGAGCCAATAAGTAGGAGGTAAAAGTTCGAGTGATCCGATTAATGCCTGTTATAATGGTAACCCAGGGACCTGTTACATGATACTTCACAACGATAAGTGGATATTTTCACAAAGTAGGATTTCAGTGGGTTGATGCTCCTGGAGATTTGTGAGTCAGATATCTTGAGGCTCTAGGAAATTGGGGCAAACTTCATTTTTGGATTTATATATTTCTGTATGATAAACCGACCAGTCAGATGAAAAAACTCCAAAAGCCGTGTTATTTCATTATCTGTGAAACCTGCGTGTGTAAACGCAGTGTGATAACTGACTGCTGTTTAAAACAGTGGTTTGCAATAAATGTAGAAAAAAAAACCGCACAGTTTTCTTTAACATGAACTACTGTCTTTCACCAATATCCTGTCATCCGGTAAGCACATCTTACAAACGATGGTTGCATACGGAATGTTTCATGGAAGTGATACTTGTTCAGCCACATTCCACGAGAACTCAGATTATATTGTGTAGCACGCTGTCACTAAAATTTGAGAACATGTAATTCCGGTGCCTGCCCACATGGGTGAGGACGAGTCTAGTGGACGCCGCTTTCAGATTTTACAGGACTTGAGTCATCGTCTAGCCTCTTGCCATATTTTATGGTTAAACCTTACGCAAACTAATGGAGGAGTTGAAGTACTTATAACAACGAAAATGTCACGTTTGGATTCAGCCGACCGGATGATATGCACCCGATAATTTTCAACTAAATGTTAATTTAGTGTGTGTGATTAGCGTGTGATTTTACCCGTTTCATTACCAAAAATAAAGCATAAGCCATATTTCCGAAAAGGAACTTAGACAAACATGAACGGTTTGACATTTGGAACACTCATAGGGAGACCGCAAATGAGACGACCCTGCATTCGGTTGTTGGAATTTTGGGTTGAAAACATTGTTTTGGAACGCATTCGCTTGGTTCAGGTTGTTAGTAAAAATAAACTTTTCAACAAAACTGAATAATTAACCCACGTTATTAGACTAACTGTGGTTAAATCTAAGTAGGTTGCGGAGAAATTGAAGACTCAGAATAGGGAATCTGTTTTGCCTTGTGTAGAGCAACTTGAACATTTACGCGCAAAATACTTCTGGCGAGACAGTGGCCATACAAAATCACTGCGGCCGCGTTTCTGCGTTAGTATCACTTTTGAAAAGTTGAGAAATTATTTAGTCTTCATGGAGTGTCCGGCCAAAATAGCATTAATACTTGTGGCATCCACTAATGAGCCCTCACCTGATTTATAGATAGTTTTATAATCGTTGGTGCATCATCGTATCGCGAATCAGATTGAGAGCTTCTTTTACCTCTCACCTATTTAGAATTAAAAAAGGGATACATTTTGTTTCAGTTACTGAAACATTTTCACGGAATCCTAACGAACTACAAATAATAACAACTGTGTGAAATAGCAGTCACACCTTGGTGCTTGGTCGCATGTTTATAAGTGGATAGAGAATTTGTGGCAAACTGTTTCACACAGAGTGGATACCCAAGACCGCACATCCAAAAACTACCAGGGAGAAAAATTTAAATGAAGCCAAGTGATTACAAACTCTCTGCTTTCAGATGCTTGTTGAACAACGTAAAATGGTGGGCAAACGATGAAGGTGGTTCACTACTGCCGTGTGAAACCCAATAGTGTATGGCCGTAAAAAGCCCAATTTTAGGTTCGTTAAGCGTACTTATGCCGTGATATATGTCTAGTCTGGAAAATATGGTGCATTTGGGCTGCGCCATGGATCAACCGCCAATTACCCATGAAAATACTATGAACAACAAACGACTGACGCGTTATAAACAGCCAAATATGTAGATAAACCTGATATTCTCGTTTGCACCATTGAGTCAGGTTCCCAGGATATTTGGCACCGGTCCTTCAAGCACTTTAGATTGCTATTGCGCCAATATTTTGCACAATAATTAAAATAAACAATACACAGCTAGCGGATTAGAACGTTGGACACTGTTGTAAAGTGACTTTGAAATCAAAGAAGGGTCCCTGTCACGTCTACTTACTTTATTTCGGTAGACAATGCAGCGCCCACATTTTGACAGAGTTTTCAACGTCTTCGGCATCAGCTTTGAGTAGCTGGTTAAGTTCTATTATAAATTCGTAGCCTCATAACTGGTCGCCGTTTGTTTTTCGGTCGGAATGTAAATTTTTTTGTTTTTATGATACAGTTGAAAACGATTTGGCAGGTAGGTGATCAGTGCCCCGAAAAATTAGTTCAGTTTAGGTTAGACAAACATGAACTACGGTGTGCTTGGAGCTTTGCACCAGTGACTAAGATATTGAACAGAATAGATTGTGAACTTCACCGTCCATCTACGCGATTTTATTATTTCAAGTGTATTTGTGAGACACGGGCGATGTCACGTAATACCTTAGACCACTAACACCAGTCGTGTCCTTGTAGATGTCTGTCGTGTGTGCATGTGTCTGTTAACTAATCAGTAATTCCTCGGTTCATTATTGCATATCTTCGCATTTATAATTGCAAATGTGCACCACATTCGATCAGACGACTTGTGCTAAAATGTTTCTCCGCAGAATACAGCTTCAAATGTTGTGCCAAATCTCAAGCTGGTTTTTCAGAGCAAAAACGTTTGGCTATGACTTATTCTCCATCGAAGTTTCGTTGTTGTTAAAATTAAATTTCAAATGCGTTCGGTTTTTTAGAACGACAGTGTTGGTCATAAAAAAGAAGTTTTACAATTTTGGCCAATCGCTACACCACTTGACTAACCTTTGATCGCTATGTGAATCGGATATTATAATAGAATAGCACGCAGATGGCTTAAGATGTTTTCTGACAGAAAAACCATTTTTTTAGTTCCCTAAGTGTAACCCAAATCAAATAAGATATTGTACTGGCGTCCAAAGAGAATAAATGATGATGCTGAAGGGTCCAATAAATCCGCTGTCATAAGGTAAATTTCAAGCTATGCCAAAAAACGCGTATATCTTGAGCTAGCTGTTTTCACCAACCGTTTATACCAAGTTTGTCCGGTTAACGTAAGCCAATAAATCCTGTTTATTCTTACATCAATTCTGTAAAACACAAAGATTTTAGGGTAGGCTCCGTGGCACCCACACGAGCAGTCACACAGTTTTATCGTGCGATAAATGACAACAACCCTGTCCTTCATAATTTGCCTGTGTGAGATTTGGAGGAAAAACTTCCATTCATCATCCAGTGCACAGAATTGGGCTCGGTGCCATTTATATTGTGAGTGACTGACTAAATAGAAAGGAAATCCAAGTTCAAAGGTTTTATTTCCGTAGGAATATCTTGCCTGACACAAAACAATCATCGGTCCAACTGGGTCCCCAAACGTTTGTCTTCATAATTCCTTGCCTGCCTAAACGCCGAGAGTTCTTTTTTTTCGAACAGGCATTCCTGGTCCATTATATCTATCACCGACTGCGCAAGCCACATGCTTGATAGCAATTAGTTAACTGTGTGATTTGAATGAACCTGCTTGAAATAGCGCAGCAGTTAGGGCACACATTTACTAACCGGAGTGTATGTGCTTTAACTCCAACTACGGCCCCTCGACTACTTGTATCAAGGCTTGAGAAACCCAGCACTATCTCAGCCCTCGTGCTTCCTTTGAGTGGCAAGGAACTCAGACCCCGAAAGGTCATTACAGCTGAGCTACTATTTAGTATTTAGTATTATGACTTGGGTGGTCGAGGTTTGGTTCCCCCGGTGTTCATTGAAGAATGCTACTCCAGACTAGCAGTACGCGAGTTCAACATGATACGGACAAATATGCACCGACTTTCCCTCCGTGAGCCAGTTCCTAGTTAAGATAAAAGATAGTGATTAGGAAAAGTGCTATATTGCTCAAATAATTAATAGGCCAATTAAGATTTAACTACAGACGATATAAGTACCAAAGTTTCTCCAATTCCATAACGCTTGTTGCCAATGAAGAGGAAATTCGCATTCCAGTGATTTTTACTACATTTCACCAGTTACGTGAAGCAAGCCAAAAAGGTCAGCCAATTTAGTTCCTGATGCCATTGTTGTGCGGAAACAAAATTCCAGCCTACTGCGGACACAGCAGCAGGTGAAACAGTTCCGCCTGGAAACCATGCCCTAAGGAAACGTCCGTTGTCTACTGATGTCGCTTTGACCACGTGCAAATATTTAACGTATTGAGTCACACTACTGAGTTGGGCTACTTGGTAGCATCTAAGCACTATCTTGGACTTCTATCAGAACGGCCTTGGGGTTTCCTCAAAATTGAAAAATTGCGCGTGCAATCCACGATCTGAAGTCTACTGCTTTTAAGGTAATGTGGTACACGTTCAAGCCCCATTAAATTATGCTGAATAGGGTGCAGCCAAATGTTACGCTAAATGGGCACAACCTGGGTACTCCAATAAACAAAGTGACTTTTGGGTCCATTGATGTGCTTTTATAGGCTAATGTTCTCAAAGAGACTGGTGTATAATATCTTCACATACATCCAAGTAAGCCGGCCAAAAGTGCTCTACGTGACAGTATCAAGGAGGATAATCCTAAACGAAACAAAATGAGCACAGTTACCAGCCGTATATCTCAGAACAAACCTGGGGCTTGCAAAATTTATCCATGATTTGTACTCAAGTGAAATTTTCATGTAATCGGCAAGCGGAAGTTTTGGGGCGGGAATCAACATAACAATACACCCTAATGAAGGTACAAGGAAGCTAACATAGTTCCTAATTGCGAATTCAAATTCCAAATGACTCAGACGTAGTTGCTAACCATTTCAGCATTTATTGTGCATATGACCTTAGTGAGTCTACTATCGGGTGTGAACTTTAGACTAAAGGATTGTTATCAACTAGCCACGCAATATTGTCTTTGCACTAATGTGTGGCGGATGAGATCTTCAGTAATAATAGGGAACCTATTATTTGCCTTCATAGGGATCGAATCAAATGCCAGTAATTCATCCAAAATTGGCATTTTCTCAGGTGCGTTCGTGGTCAGAACACACACGGTTGGCTTCCTAAATTTTATTATTATTAAACATTTCTTGCACAAATCTGTGAACATCATCCAGTATATGGGGGGTAGTTGAATATTGGAAGATCTCGCGATCAGTCGACTGAAAGTGCCTGATTCTGGATCCCTGATCCAGTGTGACTTTCCGAGAAATGTTGTCCTTGAATTTGTTGGAGCATCATAAATTAATGTTGCATTTTTCCGTCCGCCACTCGCGCCCTGTTCACTGATGGCCCCCCAGTTTTCAATCAACACCCGCCAGTATCGGGTCTGAAAGTACATACAGTTTTTATGCGATTTCATTACTTCTTACCTCGTTTGGGCGATGCTCAACATTTGCGTCTATCTTAATGTTATCTTGCGTCGTTACCTGTAATGGTGCTCCAAACACGAATCAGGAATGTAAAAGGGTAGGAATGAAGTTGATGCTATTGTCGGATGACCGAGTGCGTTGATATTTGTTCCTTCAATGATCAGCCACCTCACGGCTGTAGCATTTTTCACTTGAATGAAACTCCGCACTGCTGTCATTATGATAGGGCGTTCTTTTGCTGGGTGTTTCACTTCAATCCACATCATCTTCAGTGGCGACGTGTCATCAACATTCTCCAGCTCCTTCGCCATTTGCCTCACTTATAGCCGCCCACCACCACCCACCAGCTTACACTGATTCATCTTTGAACCGTAGGCGAAATGTTGTGGACAGGGAACTTTCATCCGTATTCTGGTCACAGTAAAAATGACGAGGTGTAAAGCTCTCAAGTTGGAGATTGTCTACTGTAAAACAGAAAAAACGTTTACAAACCGGCGGATTAAATAGCAGAAACATACTCTATGCACGTCATAAAATCCTAACGATCTCAAGCTTACATCTAATCTTTCTTGTGTATCATTTGAAGGGTTCAAATGATTGAATAAAATCAGCCAAACCCGTCATTAATTTTCCACCTAGTCATCTACTACATATGTGGTGGCTCTCAAAATAAATTTCAGTGGACACTGGTCCCATAAGGCATCAGCAGTTTACGACACAACAATGGCAGCCAGGATTATTTCAAATTTGATGCGCATGTCAAAACAAGCAAACGGATTTTGTATCATGTAAAGGGGTAGATCCTACGAGTCAAAAAACCGACTATCAATACTAGCATCGAAGTGGTCCAAACAAAACTATCTTCGAAAAATGGTTTTCAACGGTCAACACATTCTGGTTTATAACCAACTACATGCCTGGTTATCAGGTTCTTAGACCACAGACCACAGGAATTATCGAAGGGCACCATAGTAATTGGTAGTATGAGGAGCCTTGGGATTTTTCAGTGTGGATTTCCTTCTGTAAGAAAAACTAGTCTACTTTGAAAAGCCAGAACCGGTGTACTGCTATTTGGTTCTTATTGGGAATCATCAGCAACCGACACATTTTAAAACACCAAAAGGTTTTAAAACCGTAGTCACCGTAATCACGTAGCCGTTCGGCTAGGAGAGGCCTAGTGGCAGGCTGATTAACTCGCTGTTAGTGAGGTGAGTACTGCTGATGGTTCCAAAAAAAATAAAACAGATGTACTGTTTTCCTCAGGTTTTCAGTAGAAATTGGCTTCGTTTATGGGACGGAATCTGTGTTGAAAAAGAGGTAGTAGCCGAACACGAATAAGTGCATTTCTGCAGCCCAGCTTCTCTTAGTTGCCTGCGTTTGGACGAACAAATACTTTCGTATCTGGCGGAACTTACTTGGACATGTTTATTATTACGTGCGTTTCACACCATTGGCATATATTCGGATACCTCGATGTGAGTGCTAAACAAATCAGACTAGAGTATTCATACTGGTTGATAACAAGATGTATGTCGAAGCCTGATTTACCGCAGGATGTAGACAGTGGAAGTTACTGGTAAACATAGAGCGAATGCGTCTCTCCAAATCCGAATAATTTTTCAACTTATGACGGAAGGCTTGGTAGAAGCACTTTATTTATAAAGTATGTATGCTACAAAACACCCAAAGCACCAAGTTCTTAGCTGCACTTATACGGTGCCCAACGACCTGGAATGCTTGAGTGGAATTCAGCTTCCAGTAGTATTGCACGCAGTTAATTGCAGTGGGATTCGTATAACACCTGCGCACATTTGTGAATCGCGGTCATCTAAATGCAGCGAAGTGTGAGCAGAGTTTAATTCTAAATACTGTGACTGTGATTGCGTGCAAATTTGCTGAGTTATCACCCGAACGAAGACCAAACGCATTGGCTTCTGTGTGCATTTTTTTAAGTATACCGGTTAAGAAATGTGCGAACCTATGACAGGTGTAGGAGGAACACCGGTGTGTGAGTATTTTGATTTTTAGAAATATTGAACTCAGCTTCCTTTCCGTTAGTGGAGTCACTCCATACCAAAGTCTCGAGGAACTCCACATAACTGCTCAACGCCTCTTGGAAAACTGGCAACACGCGCCTTGCGCATCTTTCATCTACAGGCCGCAGGGCAGCCGGGTGACAAACTAGCACTCAGTCAGGATATTGCGCCATTCATCCTTCAGTAATGGAACCCATATCACGTTGCCACGTGTAGACTGGTTCTTCAATTAACGACTACTAACATGGAAGGCTCGCGGCTTCCGTCTGAACGCCACAGAAATATTTGTTTGCCTTCTTCCAGTAATTGCTATTTTAGTATGATTTAATTAAACATCTGACTTAACCTTCAGATACTAGTCATGAATTGTGAGTGCAAATTACCGTGTGGCCTCTTGATATTTGCTCCGCTGGTGAGTCATAACAAGGATGAAACCTCTTTGAGTTCCTTCTCAGTCTTTGAAAAAAAATTGATTGCACTTGCGGCAAAGAGATAAAACCATAATGGCCGTCATCAATATAGATGTTGCACACATGCGAACATTAGCGTTCCCTACATATAGAGAAAATTTTAAAGCTCAGGCTAGTATTCAAGGCAATAAAACATTCTTGGTAATCTAATTTGCACAAAGTGGTTCAGTGGTCTTGTCAGTCAAAAGCCCCGCTTTCTGATAGCAGATTACATTCAAATATTGATGCCACGTGGAGCCTCTGGTACTTTTGTAAATCGGAGGTATCATTCGCTGCTCAGTCAAACTCAACCCTATAATAAGCTCTGTCTCTCATCCTTTCATCCTAAGGGCAGCCACCTTCACGTAAATCCTAATGCATGGTAACAAACTAAGAGGCTGTGTGGTTGTGGGACGTGAACTGGAAAGTCAGCCGATTAAATTTTGTCGGACTTGTTCAATACGAGGGCTTCCCTGAGAGTAAGACTGTGACATATATATTATAGTAATATCACTGGTAGTCGAATACATACAATCGATCACTTGTTAGAAACTTCACAAATCACCGCCTATTTTCAAGCATCAATACCCCTTGCATATGTTGCAAAGCCCGTGGTTACTGCATGAGGTCGTGTTTGCGTGTATCGACGACTGGTCCGTAGGTGTGTGTTTTTAGATTCGAGCTAGTTAAAAATTAACGTAAATTTATGGCAGAATAACTTAAGGGCTCACAGTTTGACTTTTGATAGACCACATTTGATGTGTTGAGAGCTTGTGATACGGAAATCTCCGTGTTGTCCATGGAGATTGTGCAGCCTATGAGCAGAGATCACAAGCCTACATTTTTCAGGTCTCTATCCATGAATGCCTGAGTTTAGATTTGTTTATTTAGTCGTACTATAAGTTTCGAAAAATGCTGACTCACGCGATGAACCTGAATCCAAAATGAGGTTCCAAACCACATGCGCAAATTTAGGTCAGTGAGCGTCTAGCACCCGCATTTTATGAGACATTAATTCCCAGATGTCTCTCCTCAAAATCATTTTGCATTGATTCCATCTCACTCTTCAAGGCCAAATGTTAATTGGACTGCGTCGATGAGGAACGAACACGTCCAGCATGCTTGTTAATACGGAATATTTTACGACTAATGTGCGATTGCCAACTGAGTCTCTTTGATCCCTAATAAATGATTCCAGCCCGCCACTGGGTGTTCACAAGATTTTCAGCGCAAGAATGAAGGAAAGTAAGAACTGGGACGTCTACAAATCGAGGTCAGCTTTCGAATGCTTGTAAGAGAGGAAACAAGGTGCTGTGGTTTGGCTGGTTGTTAAGTCACTCTTTGGTTGCACCTGGGGAAAGGATAAATGAAGCCCACTTGATGAATATTGAAAATGTAAATGCAGCGGTTTGATAGTTCTATGATGCCTAGATAATTTAATTGTTGTGTTTGTTCTATTGTAATCGTCAGCGTCCTCCATTTAGTACCCAGATGGCAAGGTGATTTACTGCCGGTCTAATGATGATAACTTAAGGATGCAATTACATTTTAAAAACAAACTGGCAAGCTGAACTTGTTCATGCACAAAAGCTTGCCGATCAGCGATGATCTGTTGGTTAGGAACACATTTGAGTGTCGCAAGCCATCATGCGTTCTTCAGTGATGGAACAATTAGTGAGTCGTATTGTACAAAGTTCTGATGCTCTTTCGGACGAACTTGCTATTTGGCTTCCATTACTATTCGCGTTCGAATCATCAGTGTGTAGTAAATAAATAGTGCCCCAGTTGTGGCTCGCCGATTTAAATCAATCGACATATACTGTTGTCTACATACTTCTCTTCAGAGTGTTGCTCCTGTTGATAAGCCAGCTAGCTTTCTTTCCAATCTTTATCGTCCGGATGACCTTTTAGAATAAAAACGCTAATGCTTACAAGTGCGAAGTCAGGTTAGTCTTACTGCATGCTAAATAAGTCATGGTTGTGCACAGTCGTAAAACGTATTGAAAATAACGAGAAAATGCCACGGCTAACATGTATCGCGTTTTGCCGTGGCTAATCCCACGCGGTTACTTTGTTGATCAAATACTTTATGGAAATGGCGCAGGAAGGATATTTCAAAGAGCCACTCGTTTGTGCTAATGTCTTGGATCATAAATATACCGCAAATACGCGAAGATCGCTAAACCGAAGTTAGGAAAGCGCATTTAGTCCTAAAAGCTCTTTTGTGTTTAGATCTTACACGGTGAAGTTTTGAACATGTATCAACCTGCTTGTCTAACAAGGTATCCCGGAGGCCTGTGTAAGCTTGTGGCACCGGATGTTGATGCTTGAAGGGAGTAGGTTTGGAAGACTTTGATAACGAACGTGCAGCACTTCGCCAGCATGTAATCCCACGGGTTTCGTAGAAGGGTGTTTCATAGCTTCATGCGCCAAAGGTTAGATGACACTCCATTGTTCATTATAGCACGATAGGGATTACACAGAACGACATCTCCGTAGACAATAATGAAGTCAAAGTTAAATCAAAAAGGTTTCCTCAAAAACCTGTAGCGGAACAAACAATATCTTTTTTAACATACGAACTTCAACAGGTTTTTGTCCGCACCTTCACCTGTTACTTTTCAGTTGATATATATATTCTAAACTGTTCGAAGAGCATGAATCTATTGGAGTTTCAAGAGAATAGGTATTACTGATCAGTCGTTTCAAAAGACATTACGATGTGCGCATACACTGCATCAACGAGTGTTGAAACTTCAAGTTGCAAATAGACAACAATAACTCATTAAAATAAGCCCTGAGTATTATTCAGAAGTCGGTTATATCTTCGAGAAGTGACCATCCGCTAGTCTTCCACTGAATTTTAATATAGATTCGTCAAATTGAGAGGTTTCAGTACACATGTCAGACGCCTCCTACAGGGAGACGCTCGTAGATGGAATGAGGATATATCAGCTATAGGTTATTCCGCGCATCCTACTTTTGGAGTTGTTGGGCTCATGCACTTGAGAGTGTGAAAGTCAGAAAAGTCGCTCCTCTCATTTGAAGCAAAGGACAATAGTTCCTATTGCTCAGATTACATTTGACTTTAAACTCCACTTAAATGGAACACTCTGGACTGAAAATAATTAGTAGATCCAGGGATTTTTAGAAATGGGAGAAATGAGAGCGTCCCTGGTAATGCAGGGACGCTGTTTCAGCTAGTCCAAAAAAACAGGGCCGAACAGGACTTTGGTAAGTGAATAAAAATTGAGATGATATTTGGAACGTCGTATATACTAAATAGTGTTTTAGTTATCGCCAGACTGAGTATTGCCAACAACAGTGCATTTGGCCCTCTGTCCCGGCGCCTATTTATTTCATTTGACCAGCTTATTTTGAGCAGTGGTTGGCGAGTTTTGATGAGTAGACAGTACACCACTCATAAGGTTACTGAAAACTCTGACAGCCCATGACGGGCTTCGCTCTCCTTGGGGCTCGTTAGATTTGCGTCGTCAGATTAATACTAATATGGCTTTTCATCATCAATATAGTGGATCAGATTGGCTTACCTGGGCAAGGTATAAAGATGAAAGGGAAATTTTTTTTTCAACATTGGATAGGTTATTTGCACGTATCTGAGAAACAGAAGCCTGATGCCTATTTTTGGTTATAGCCATGTGTGAAAACTACACACAACTAGTAATTAAAACCATAAACAGCATAAGTGGGCACCCATGAAAACACCGCAAAAGGCTTTCTCTATATTGCAGCTCTTAACCCCGGCACGTCTGGGGCATTTTCGTGAGCACCAAGCATGGTTTTGACATAGCGGAGAGTGTGTTGACCATAGTTTTTACATCACGACAAGTGCCAGAACAGCGTGGCACCTAACGCCAACGAACAATCTTGGTTTCACTCTGTTTCGAAGAAACCTTTCACTCTGTAGATAGGTGTCCTCCCTTGAATAACATCAGTCAGGAATTTGTAAAAGTTTTTCTCTTGAAGAACTTGTCTATTTCGATGTGAACATCAAGTCCACTCTAAAAGTAACATCACGTCAGGGGATAGACTGATAGACAGAGAATATTCGGGTGACGCTTATTTGCCCGTTCAAATCACAGTGGAAGAAATATCGGGGATGATCTCATATTTCGGCCTGCGTTTTGCGCAATCGTGGTGTAAATCCCAGCTTCGAGGTTCTCCATCCTTTTGTATATAACTACGAAAATTGGGAGAGAACGGCATTTTGGGCTGCAGCATAGGCCGTGATCGCAAAGCAACAGACAAAGCCAGTGAACACTTAGAGGGGACGGATTGTGTTCGCCAACCTGTGTCACTTGTGCCGTCGGAGGTGCATTTTCCTTAATTTAGAGCACTATTCATTCGTGGCAAATATAAGGTCGATTTTCATTTATGGTTCTGCGCTTTATTGTTTACCAGAAACGTACTGCTTTCGCAGGCTACAGTTTGCAAACTGTTCATGGGAAGACGCGATGTGAACTTGAAACCTGGAAAAAAGTAGCTATATTTATGTTATCATAGCGCCCGCATGAGGAGCACCTAAGGCTTATTGCATGTGGTCAGGATAAGTAACAGCACAAATATCTAAAGCAATCGAAGTTTAGGTCAATTCGACAGAAGTAAGGTGTTCAATGGTGCGACCGGCAGTCTTCAAAACGGTAAACGTAACTTTGGCACACCTGCTAAAACATCTATTACTACGTTTCCCTTGTGTCATTCACTGATGTAGACTACCGTGTATTCATTTTCCATATAAATCCGGCTAGGTGGGTTTTCACCATATTTTATTCGATTTCGGAATATGCCAAGCGCAGATCTATTTAATGTAAGCCACCGAGTAAATCCTTCGGTGTCAAACATCACCCTAATTGTTGCTCTCCTATTTGAACTTGGCCGTATTCGTAACTCAAGAAGAATAGAAAGGATAATCCATGCACGTTTATATCGAACTTACTGCATCGTCGCCCACGGATAACAGCGAGATTTGTCACGCTGTCCGCCGCGCCCGTGTCGACCTGCAAGCTTATATCCAAGTCGGATGAATCACTTACTTCAACGTCAGTAGGAGCAACAAAACTGACTGTAGAAGTAATTGTGTCAGTATAATTAAAATCACTAACTGGTTGCCTGAAATTTCATTTTGGCTTATTAGGACACCAACGTTGCTATTTGTTCTGAGTGTGTAATATAACGTGTTGGAAGCCGTTGCTGGCCAGAAACTGGCATTCATTTGACCCATATCAACTTGGGTCAAGTAGAAACCTGGAGATACGGCTTGTAGTTTCCGCAACCTGTTGCGTGATCTTCTATATTTGGCAAAATTCTGCTGAGTGTTCAGTCTATGACGATCAGATGCCTAGCATACACCTCGCGTGTTATCTGTTAACCGGTATTTCGTAGCAGACGATAACTCTGAGATAACCCAGTAGACTAATATTGTGAGTTTTATGAAAAGAAGTAAATAGGTGACCTAGAATTCCAATGATAATATATATAATGTGTGCCGGGCTAAACCTGGCTCGAGTGCTAATGGACAAACTGAATCTCACGTATTGAGTGATTTGGAAAGTTTTAAAGCAAAATCACAGCGTCCTGAAATAAGACGTTATAACATGATTATTCGAAGGCAGAAGACAGTTTTTGCAAGCATTTTTATAACCAAATGAGTGCATAGTTAAAAGCTTGATGCGCCAGTGTTCAGCTTTTTTATTGATTTCTGGTCACTTGGTTTAACAATTTCACGGAAATATGTGAATCTAATTAGTAATCGCGTCTATTTATTACTGTGTTTATTACTCAGCCACCTATAACTCCTTAACATCATCCCCACATCACCACTAGCTTAACTGTCACCCGCAATAAAAACCCGTCGATTACAGCATTTCAGGTATTCTGGCATCAGCCTATTTACTCGTGCCCATTTTCTGCGGATTCCATACGTCTGCGGGTCAGATATGTGTACGAGTATTTCTAATAATTTCCACCACCAGGTTTGTTGACAGATGAAGATGCTCTAACTACGAAAAGTAAGAGGACGACAGTAGAAAAGTACAGGCTCAGACAGCAGGGAAAGTTCCAACTCCAATAGAAAATGCGAGCTTTTAGGAGAAGTCACAACTAAGCAATTTTGGCTGGAAAAGTATATTCAAACAAGCTTGCAAGCAACATTTGGGAACGAAGCTAACTCTCAGTGAGATGCGATTGTGAAATAGAAGTCTGAGTTTTGAATCTATCCACAAGTAGGTGACGGCTATATAGTCCGCATTCTTAACGATTCCACTGGAGAAATCAGAGAACACTAACCAGATCCGGAAGATTCTAGGGGTTACAAAGACTTCATAAAATAAGCGCTCTCATACATTTCATCGTGAGCTGTGGCCGTGCTCAAAATTATGACTTATCCAAAAAAGTGGCAGTTTGCTGAAGTCGTATTATACACCCATAACACTGATGGTGACGTAGTGGTCAGCGTTGGTTTGTTTGCTGAGCTGTACAATTTGATTGCAAAAGTTCCACCACCATTATTGATGATAGCATCCATGCGTTGTCGTGTAGCGTAGTGGAACGTTACGGCGAGTCAATAGTTTTGCGTTGAACAGTGTTGCGGGTGTATTCGCTGCCAGCCGGGGTTGAGCTTCGCTCGCAATACGATGTTCGGTTGGATGCTTGCATTGGTTGACCTGACATCCTGTGTCCTAGCTCTTGCGAATGAAATCCCCCGTTCTTGTACTCTGGTTGGTGTTGGAATGACCCCTGTAGGTGACGTAACTTGGCTGCAGTTTATGAGGTTTGTTGGTCTGATTATCAGACGTTCCTTGATTCTTTGTTTTGTCATCTGCCATTCGGCTCTCTTTAACTATTCTGATTAAGGTATTGGTCTTTTTCACGTAGAGATGCGCATATTCATTCCAGTTCAATTGGTTAGAAGAACAAATCCGTTGTGATGTACCATGCATCCAGGAAATCCCATCTTCGTTTGGTGTTTTCCGTATGCCAGTGTCTTAAGGAAAAATTAAATTTGCTGAAAACCTGATCATTATCCAAATATTTGGCAGCAACTTTCCCCAGGTTCCTGCCAAAGCTCAGCGGGCTGAGACTTGTGGTAAAGATGCTCCCCATGGGTTTTTCCAAAATTATTTAACGGTCTCACAAATAAGCATCACAATTTCAGCCCAAACTGCACTTAGTTATTTTGTTCTACATTTTTTTGTTGAAAAACGGTTACTTTCGAAAAGCATGTTACAAGAACTATATACCTCCAAATTCAGTTTGTTGCCTGAAGTGTGAACACTGGAGTGGGCAATTCAAAACTTCTCTGTGCTCGTGAATGTTTTACAAACATTTTACGCATACAAAAAAACAAACACAATTTGAAATCAAGCTATAGAAAGCAATATTGGCAATGCAACTGTCAGATGGGTTCTCTGTATTTGGGAATAGGTTTAAGGGACGCTTTGAAGGATTTCTTCCCGGATGTAACACAGGTCTGAAAAGTCTGAAGTTCAATATTTGATGTCACCATTCACACTGGGTGGCATTGTGACGACCATAATTAAGAAACTTCCTAACCTTTCCTGAACACCATCATAATTTTAATGATGTAATTTTACTCTATTGTTTGTTTTCATTAATTTTTGAAACTAGGTCATTGTAAGCTCGAAAACCGGGAAGAACTATTTGTTTTGTTTTGGGAAACTCTTCGAGGACGCACCACCAATTTTGTATTTACTGGATATCATCAAAGTGGCCCATCCTGTGAGAACGCACAAACCCTTTATTGTATTTAGGTCTAAATTGTACGGAACGTACCAATTACATTTGTGTTTACACCAGTTTCTTTCTAACCTGAGAATCCAACTGAATCCCAGCTGAATCTTTCTAGGCCAGTGCCCCCAGATGAGGCCTAACAGGGAAGAAATTGGTTATGCGATAACGGAAATTATTCAACTGGGTCCTTCTTCTCCATCCTAATGGAAGAAAATGCCATTTTTAAAACAAATGGCTAAGCGTTAAAAGCTGTATAAATATATTTGTCCTTAGACGGGGCTTGGTAACTTGAGTCAAAACGGGTTACCCATGAGTTAGACACATGAGTTAGAACTTAACAGTATACAAGTCAGTTGATTTAGATGACCAAACCTAGTTTGTCATAAAATGGCATGGGTTTTGCCCGTTGTTTTTCAAAAAAAATTATGCTTGATAATTTGGAGAAGCAGAGTGTGGAATTGGTGCCAAACGCACCTATATGGAAGCGTTGCTAAGTAGAGAAATCATACGTTCTCTTCCTTGAATACAACATTTGTACTGCCTTTTTATACGGATATGAGTTTACTGACATTCAGCCAATAAAACCCAACCCATATAACTAGGGCGGTTAGTGTGTTTGGTTTGTAGGCTTTGGGTTCACACGTCACATCGCTTGAGACTGAAGACGTTCCCTCATTCATATCTGATAATCCAGGCCGACCCTGAGCAGGCACAATAAGTATAGCTACAATGCTCACTTCGCACGTCAGATTTCTGGGGCCCTAGTTCCAATACGGCCAAGAATCCGTTGTGCTAACGTTCTCAGATGATCCAACAACTTGACTACGCTGCTCATCCAGATTGGCCTGTTTTGTCCGAATAAATTGCGTTAAACTGACAGGAGCAAGCTAGTCTTAGTAGAAAAACTTGTTAGTTTGCCCCAATGAACCTGTCACACAGATTCCTCTAGAAACATTCTAATCCAGTAACCCGAGAGGAAGCTTTGTCTGTTATCATATCGATGGAGGGACAGATATCTACCATAATTTTGCATAAACGTAAACGATTCCGTTGAAAAGAGCCATGCTGTTACACGGACACCCAACTGGTAAAGATAGAACCTTAGCCACACTAAGGGTCTCGTGTGCCACCAGTCAAGAAAGTGAGTAAAGATGACTGAAAAAATGGTATCCATTGCGGACAAGCACATATTTTACCCTGTATTCCGTATTGCAATATGGGTGGCACGCACCTAAAAATTAGCTGAGTCAGTGGTAGTTTGTTTTCTCAGTATGCAACCATTATAGGCAAAGTGAAAAATGACACGCCTTGCCGATTGTTGAGCCGCATTGTGCGCATAGACTACGCAATTGTTTGGTGCAATCACATTTTGGTTTGCCTTCAGTGATGGTTTCCGTAAGTGTCTAAATCGTATACAAACATATGTATACATGGTCCACATAAAATTTGAGGAGGAAACCCAAAAAACGGCAGGTTACACAGTACACTGAGGTTCATTTAGTCACCGTTTTACGTATTCGATTTATACCGGCGGGAAAATACGTACACAATACTTTGGAACGCATTAATCAACTTCAAGTGCGCATCTTACGTGACAAACTGGATCAGTATCAAAAAGTGCCCTTTAACTAGCGCAAGGCCGTTGTAACTTTTGCACTCGCACGCACTCGCTTATTGCAATAAAGGTGTTGTGTTCTTTGTAGGTGAAACTTTTGTATCGTTTCATTTCAGATGACCATCTTATTCCACACTAACAGATTTTCACCGTATGTTGGCGTGTGATTTATTTGTTCAGGCCTCTCTTTACAGCTCACATCACTTTCGGAATTCCAACAGTCCATGGTTCAAATTTCGTAGTTGTTTTCTAAGCCAGCTGTGCTTACAATGTTGTGCGCTATTCATTAGGAGTTTTAAAATAATCCCAAACCCCAAACGTCGACTACATGCTCCACCTGACTATGACATGACTCCAATGGAACGACAATCTGGCCCCACGTCTTCTGCTGCCCTTCTTATGGTCCTGTGGTTGGACCCTATACCTCTTGTACCTCTTTCAGCCTCTACGTAAACATAAACGGAAGACATCGAAACCATTTGCCTCGATACTTGGTCTACCAAAAGTTGTATTTGTCACTGATCAACACACTGAAGATAGTTGGGATTGCAGCAATTTGCACTACGTGGCTGATTTCATGCAGCAATTATGTGGCTACGCAATAATAAGTGAACATCTGCGAGCCGCACTACGCTCCATATCTTCTGAATTTCAAGAAGGCCCTGCAGCAGTATAGTATTAACAACTCTTCCAACAGCAACGTAGAAACTCGCTATAAATACTCGGAAATACAATTAGGAGCTATAAAATATTTTCCGCTAGGTAGTGCAATCTCAGAGTCATTCATCGCTATTGTGTGATCAAAATTATTGTATTGCTTTTGCGCACGGGTGATTACGGATAAAATGACAACCAACAGCATGTTCGTATCGGGAACATGTTGTCGCGAACCGTATGTAAGTCATTATTCTAATATCAGCTTATGTTCTTGCATAATTTTTTCCCGGAAAAATATCAGAAACCGCGTAAATGAGGAACACGGTGGGACTCGCAAAACTTCATTTTGCCTAATTAGGCAGGATGCATTGTCGAGCATAGTTAGTCCAAAATCACAAACTTAGGTTGCATTTCTTGCAGCCGTTATGCGTTTCTCCCTTTCCTCGATGTTTACGAAGACCATGTGCATAGATGAGTGGAAACTCTTAGGCGGAAAATGTGGTGGCCAATTTTATTGCCTGTTGATGATCTCCAATAACGTTCACATGTTGCTCGAAAGAAGAAGCTTCACTCAAATAAAGCCTAAAGACTCATTTCTGCGACGTGGTTAAGTCACAAATGCATCACCTGCCTGTTAGACCAAGCGTCTTGTGTGGACATAAAATATTTGTTTCTGCCAGTTTGATCAGTAAATCGTGTTTTCAACTGCTAAGAAAACACACAAAACATGTATCCTCTCTGATCAACTCGTCTGCTCCATCCCCACATGACCTTTGCCCTAAATGATTCCAACCGTTGTTCCGGCCACGGTTGCAGCAACCTGTGTGTACCAATCAGATTCTTTGATTCAGTGAACACCAAGCACGATGAGTTTCATTAAGCTAGACTGACATGTGTAGCTGCTTCGGTGATTCAGGTTGGCTTTTCAACTCTGATATTGTGTAGGCTAATTAACATATCTATTGCTTTGCCCGCTTCCAGACGCCTGGATGATTAGCTTTCACAGAAAAACATCGACTTGCTAGATATCCTTGTTTTACACCTTCTCTTTCTTCGGCCTTTACAGGATAACCCCGTGATGTATGATTGACCCGCTGGTAGTTTGATGCGTTTGTTTTCTTCTGCTCGGTCTAGCATGCTCCTTATGGGGAGCACAATGGAAAATAAGAGACTGTAAGCCTTGGTGCAAAGAAGGCCGTTTGCATCACTGCCCTCGTAGTTAGTTTGAGCATGGATGGCAACCGTGATGTCATTCTGTCCGGAAGCAACTTGGTTCGCAAGCAGACGTATTGCGCACAAAGCTGCAGAAATAAAAACCTGGTACTGCGCCTAATGAATCTATAACTATTGGTTTGTGGTATGTTGGAAATGGTTTGCGACGTTATTCAATAACGAGGATATGGTTACCTCTCCTGCAAAATGTGTTGCAACTGGCGGATATCAAGTGATACTGTATGAAACTCCCACAGCAACCAGTCTTATATTGCAACTGGAATTTTCCATGGTTGAACCTTAGGCAACATTGTTAACTGGTTGGAAGTTAAACGTAGGTAAACAGTTCACCATAGGTTTAAGCAACACATTCCACAAAACAAATACGGAGATGCCTACAAGTTTGCTGTTTGCCGGCACTATAACGAAATTCTTGCCTTAAGGATAGTATTTGAACAATAACTTCTCCCCAAAACTCTCAATTCTCAATCATTCAACCGGCGGAAATTTGTGCACGTACATCTCGGCATTTTGCTAAATAACCGCATGGTTTCAGATGTGAATCAATAAATTGGTGATTATGTACTCCCGTTTATTCGCTATTCAGATTTCTGTAGTTTGGTAGCTGTCGTCGTAGCAGATGCGAACAAGCTACTGAAGCAGCCAGGATAAACAACAGAGAAATTAATGATACATTTCTTATGGTAATTTTCAGGTTGTAAACTAGCAAACTAGGTATTTCGTATACACTTCCGCACAAACTTAGCCGACCGAGAACTTCTAATGGGCCAATTAGTCAACCAGTGTAGTTAGAATGGTTGAACGAAGAAATCCAAAGTGAGTGAGTGCTCACACTCAACGTGTCGACCAGAAATATTTATCGTTGAATTCAACAGGAAAATCGCTGTATGCTGCAAGTTTTGCGGCACAAAACTAGAGGTTTTTAGTTTTTATAACCTTTTTCAATTAAGCGCTGAACAACACCGTTTTGACAGTGTCCGCGCCGCTGGCATTTACACTTATACGATACGCTTTAGGCGGAAAAAGTAAATAAGTTGTTTCGACTTAAATTTGGTAAATAGGAGATTATCTGTTCGAACGGAAGATGTTTTGAAGTGATCGGCATGATTTAGTAGAGTTGTCAGTTTTCATAATTTCACACTAATTTGCTGCCAGAAGAAATAGAGACCTTTTACCTGACTTCATTCAAAGGTACTTTCATTTGAACAAGCAAAATAGTATACAAACATGAGTTCTCTGGATGTCCGTGGCTTACCCTTTAATGGTTGGAAAACCTGTGGTCTGTTTTGGTGGGTCCATCAGTATTTGCCTTCTGGCTAATTAGTATTTTTGTGATGAGTTCTACACTGAGGATGCCAGATAGCTTGAGTGTTCGTTTATGCGTGGGATGTGGCGCTGATAACTTACTCCTTTTTCTGAAATTTGCTGCAGTTATTATGTTGTACAGTTCAGAACACCCTGTTGCATTTGTCCCTTATTGTGAGACCTAGACATGATAGCATAAACCAACCATAATCAACCACACGAAGCCAGTTTACACCATTTGCTTAATCTGGCCTGGATTACATGTTTTACCAGTAGCCCAGGGCACACTTCTGCAGTCTTCAAATATCACTTAAGCTGGTCTAGTGTTTCACAGGTTCCACATTTGAGAGTTGAAACAAGTTTGCAAATGTTACATTTCTTAAATTAGAGAAGATGCGAGCAATATGCTTTGTAAAATCGTCGAGATCATTTTTCAAGAGTACCACGATACATATTGTGTTTAGCGTTGCTATTTATCTGCCTGTGTTCAAAATCACCACATTCTTAAGATAGCTGTCCAGTTTAGGGTATTAAATCTGAGACATCCGTGTTCATGTTAAAAAGGTGTTCATGCCGTTGTCAAAGCGCTGGTCATTTGTTGACTCTCAAGCTCCCAACTTCACACATGGTAAGAGATTTCCTCAAGAATAAACATACAATCGATGCAAAATCCCCGCTAGCAACCACAGCACCATCCATTAAAAAGAACATTTTATAATGCAATATGTTCAATGTATTATGCAGTACGTATGTAATATTATTTATTATGTATATTTTCTATATATTATATATGCATTATATATTATTGTTATATTATACTATATATATAGTACACTTTATTATATATATACATACATTCTATATATAAAAAGGGACATTTTATAATGCGTTACATTGAAATTCCAATGCGGAGCTCCCAGTTGATCTGGGGGCACAATTTATACGAGGAACATTCTACAAGCCAAACTTTCCAACTTCAGCTTTATCTACTATTAGGTGGGAATATGTTCTCGTTAGTCCATTGGTCGGCTAACTATGTCGTCAGAAGGATAAGGTCATTTCACACACAATGTTTTGCTTGGACTATTTGTAAGCAATTCTCAAATGGTTGTGTGAAAAAACCGTTCTTGAAACGTGACTCCGTATATTGAACTGCGCAAAGAGTATTCAAGATCATAATTTTTATCTTACGATCCTGTCAGGATATCCCAGAGCGACGGGTAGCATATTTCCTCCCACAGCATTTTGGTTTGAAATTTTCCCAAGTCGGGTATCGCAAATATTTCGGTTGAAAACAATAAAATTGACAACAAGATTATATAGGAGATACGAGCCACGCCAAGGATTGTAATTCAATCAGAAAGACAGACTGGTTTGGATGTAAATTTTGGGATAGAGCAAAAGAGGCAGGCAAGCGGATCCGTCAAAATCTAAGGGTTAAAAAATACAATATTTGCCATGAATCAAAACCTAGCGACCAACGCGATTATTGTGCCATAATTTTAGACCGCACGCAAGTTTGGTTGTTTTCAAGTAGACATTTCCGGTGTCCTAGTTAATCCAACAGTAGTTTTGGATTCAAACTGGCATTCTAATTTAAATACAACTTTTAATTGCTTCAAATATCATTCATTGCCAAAATTGCTAAAACGCGCGTTCAGTCACTGAGTCTGGACTGTTTTTAAAAAAGCCCAACATATACGCAACAGAAAAGTGGCGTGCAGTGAAAAACTAGCCCGATAGGTGTAAACATTTACGTGGTTTGTGTATATGGGCAACAATGGTGACGCAGATAGCAATTTCGTACGAGACTTGAATCGGAAGGGGTAATATTAGTTTCAGTTTCATCAACCCTCTGATCAGGTAATGTCCGTTTGAACACAGGTGAAAAACGCCTGTTCATTGCGGATCTACATCAAAAGCCAATAACTTAGGGTTTTTATCCTGGAACTATCACCCGTTGCTTTACACACAGCCGGAAAATTATATACGCAAAACCCCGCAACCTAACTTTGCGTATTTCTGCAGATCAAAACAATCTGCACCAACATGCTCTCTTGAAGCCCATCAAGATTCAGGGAGACGGGATCAATAAAATCTCTGGACTAATTTTATGAGTTAGGCGACGAAAATCCCGCGTGATCAAGCGGACAATCTACCAACCAACGCTTTTTCACAGTGACACGGACTTCCTTGTTTTAAAACTTCACAAAGGATGTTCAGAATTAAATACCTCATCTTCCTCAGGGTGAGCAGGCCTTAAGTTGTATTGGACGTGGAATTGACAACTGAGCTAATTGTCTCTTCGCTTATTCCTAACAAAGCTGGCTCGTGTATCTTGCGTCCACTCGGAAAGGTGAAATCACCATATATAATATGGTTTTTATGTGACCCGTGTAATCGCACACGTAAATGCCCGTTATAAAATTCTGAGCACTATCACCATCGTTGTGTGCAATGGATCTCACATGAGTCTGAGCTGATTTACATTTGTATCGTTGCAGTTCAGCTGACCATCTTAGGCTACCCTAATACATTTTCACCCTGTGTGTTTGCGTGTGATTTATTTGTTCATGCCCCTCTTTACAGCTTACATCACTTTCGAAATTCCAACAGTCCATGGTTCAAATTTTTTTCTAAATTAGCTATTTTCACAATGTTGTGCGTTATTCACTAGGAGTTTCAAAATAACCCCAAGACCCAAACGTCGACTACGTGCATTACCTGACTATGACGTGACTCCAATGGGACGACAACCTGGCCGCACGACTTCTGTTTTCATTCTTATGGTCCTGTGGTTGGTTTTTATACCTCTTTCAGCAAAATGTGTCATCATGATTAGGTTGCAACGTATTGTCTAGATTTGTTTAAATCCAGTCAGTTGCCATCGAAAAATTTCACCTTTTGTTGCGTTCTGCCATTTTGTAAATTTTCTGCTCGTCACCGTCTAGCAATAGCTGAGTCCTAGCCTAAATGTTGCTTTTTCTAATGGACGCGATTTTTACGGGAACAACTTTCGAAGGAGTTCACCTTAGTAGGTCAACGCTTTGTCAAATTCGAAATTGAATACATCTCTTAGACAGAAGTTTTGATGTGAAGAAATTTTAAATTTTCTTTGCTTCAATAATATCAACGAATTATTGCTAGCAGTTTTTCACATAATGGTTTACAAATTCGACTTGCTGCCTTTGATCGGGTATCTCGAAATCGCCCACTTCTGACAGGAAAAAATTGTGGATTCCGCTTTCTGTAACTGCTTATTTTGAATTGTTTTTTGAATTTCTAGTGTAACCTCACCCCTTATTTCCGCTTTTTTTGGTAACCATCATGTTGTCGTAAGCGGAATTAGAGGAATCATTTTTGAAAATTTTGTTTCACTCTTTCACTCGTTCACACTTTAGTTGGCCATTCAGTTGAAATATGGAGACCAGTCAACGCAAAGTGCACACCATGAACACTGCACAAAGTTTCAGTCTAAAACGTAGTCAGCCTAGTTCGCCTGCCAGCGGAAGCAACTTATTTGAGCCAAGCAACACTGGAGGCTGTGTACGGAAATCGCTGGTACCATCCATGTGTGACGGTGTCCAGTTGTGCTTCACCTTACTTTGTAGTAAGTGTCAAATAGATACTACGGTGGAGCAACTTCTTTTTGAGCTTTTATATTGGTACCAAAAGGAATGTATCAAAAATACCCATAATATGTGAGACAATAACCAGTCCAATGAAGTAACGTGTTATAATTGTATGACTGGTGATTCTGCTTATCACCAGAAATATTTAGATACGAAAGTTTACAAAACACACGTGCTAGTTTTTGGCTAGCAATAAAATTTCTAATACACACGTCATTATACCGAAAAGTTTAAAACACAGTTTTAAAAACCCACAAATATTTACCTTCTCCAATGTTTTATAGAGTCAAACGTTTATAAAATAGATCGTATTTAAAGACCAACAGTTGGTTTGATCAGGCCTTGACAAGTCTTGCAAACAGACCTAATGTTGAGATAATACAATAAAGATTTTCTGGGGATATGCATACAATAAATACGCTGTTTTCTTAAAATTGTGTGAAACTTGGAAAAAGGAATCAAACACTCGGTGTTGGGGGTGATTAGCACATAAGTGAACAAACGTACATCGTAAATTATGGAGAGGTGGGAAAACAACCGGAGAGTTGATTGTAATGACGATTCGCACAGACCGACACGACCAAGGGTATCTTCAACACTGCACTGCAGCAAATCCCATCCGGTTGTTTTGTTGATCAAATACTGCGAGAAAATGCCGCAAAAGTGATACACCAAGCACCCATTCGATGTCAGTGCTGTCTTGTATCATTTGTAACCCAAAAACATTAACGTCATTCGTCTGAAGTGGGAAAGGTTGACCGAAAGCTTTTAGTTTCACCGCACATTTGATTTACAAAACAAATTGACAAACTTCTAAATACTTACAGATCTAGTCAGTTCTTCCGGTGGCAGGATGAACGTGCGTGAAGCAAAAGTTATTTTTATTGGACGAACGCGTGGCAAGTTCTCCGGAAGAACGTGCAGTATTCCGTCAACATATATTTCCACAACCGAATTTCGCAAAAGTATGTTGGACGGTCCAATTGGCGCATGCGTGACTGTGTACCCAGTGTCCACGGCTGCCAGACATTTTCTGCAGAGGAGTACGTTACCGTACTCTATGCTATAAATAAGGGGAATATATCGGCGAGGATGATTTCTAATCGTTGGGCCTAAAATTAATTAAAACAATTACTTTAGATTAACGCAACCATCACTCACCAATAGTGGGTCCGGAGTTTAAGGTCGTTGTAGATAATAGACCTAGCCCTTATGCCAGAATCACGACATCGATTGTTTAGTACAATTTAGGATCTTTGGTCTAGCATTCCCCTTTTCATAGTTCACACAATGTTTGTTGCAGTAACGTACATGGTCTCTCGCCACCAGTTCCAGTTGTCTGGCTGTCCAACCAATTTAACACTTTCCAGTGAAGCTGCGGTTTAGTCTGAGTACGCAGCCATCCTGTTCAATCAGCCAGATGTCATACATTGTGTTGGTTAGACACCCTTAAAAGCATATAAGTCAGTGGGTCCTCTACTGCATTCAATCCATGAGTCTCACGGGATTTTTAGGCAATCTCCAGTGTTTTATAAACAGTCACAAAAGGATGATTATGTGGTCGTTAAGTCCCCAGCTGGAAGTCTACAAATGATTTATAACTTAAAGAAAGACTCAAAGACCTACAATTCACTCGCCTGTATAAAGATGTATGCGGTTCATTTCGCTGGCCAGTTATTCAGAGATTTTAACTTGGAGTGTGCTGTACCTTTCAAAACGTAGAAAGTATAAAATGTATGTCTGTTTAGCACATATTTAGGGATTGTGTAGCTCGAAAGATGCCTCAGGTGGATGCTAGATGTAAGTGCCTATGAAAAGGGGTAATAAATTTAAGCCAAGGACTTGTCTGGCAACCGCGGAAACTAAAGTGAACCTTCCAGATTTTATCTTACTTTTCTAATAAAATGAGAGGTTTGGGTTCTAATCATGCGAAAACAATTAGTTTTCTGTCAAACGATGAAAGAATTCAGAAAAGCGCTGCCCTGTGTTCATTGGGGAGTTCTGGAACGTTTTGGTGGTGACTAATGAGCTGCCAGAACGAAGCTTTATTTTTTCGAGAAGGATGTTATTTGCTTGTGTGCAGCCGGGCTAATTGCGTTGTTTGCGTATATATTTATTCTGGTCGCCTAATGTACTCATTTATGCCACTTACCTGCCGGTCGAAATTTGGTACAGTCTGTTTGACCAGTTGTAAACCTGTTAAATCGTGAACTTATAACCACTGAGATTAAGAGGCCAGGTAGACTTCCGATTTTTAATGTAGTTCAAAGACCATCGAGGACGGTTGACATCATCCTGGCAATCGGGGACAATATAACCCCACTAGACGTACGTGCAACTAACATACGGCTCGCAATTAGCATTAACTCTCAGAGTGTACGAACAAGCAATTCAATAAGGAAATTTCCACTGAATGGTTTCCAGCAACACCATGAAGAGCGCTGACCAGAAAGCAAGTTGTTCTTCCATTGATGATCCCCGGAACGCCATATTCCAATCCTCGATACCACCTAAAAGGGCAGCTTCTCTAGACAAGAGGCGCTGTTCTGTATAAACCTACTTTTTGACGCTGTGTGGAGAAATGCCTAAGTAATCAGATTTTTTAAGTTATTCCTGGTCCCGAATATTCTGAACTCATCAGAATCATTGGACAATTCGGTCATTTATTCAACCAAATATCTACGAAGTGGACAATCTGCTTGGGACGTATTCTTATAATCAGGGGGCCTTTATTCAACAGTAATGCTTGGATGAATTTTCATTTATTTTGTTGGTATTTTTTGATATCTTAAGGTTTGCCAGAGCGGATGTACTCAGCATCAGTCTTTCGTACCAGAAAGGATGTAAACATTTCTAAGCGATTGTTGGTGTCATAGCAATTACTGATAATAGTGAACTTCAGAGGAACGACTCGTTGTTTATCCAAAAATCAAAATGGGCTTGGGATATAACCGAAATAGTTCATTACAATAAAAATGGAAGAATGCAGTATTCTCATCTGTTTATCCAGCATTGCCCACACTATAAAATCACAAGCACGCATGCTCAAATTGGTGGTTTATGAACGAAGTGGAGACACCGTCCCATTAGCCCTACACTGAGTAGCAAACATTTTAGTTTGTTATCGATGGCGGCCTCCACTGAGCTGTTTAGTTTCCGCCATATTGGATGGCTACGTTGGACACACTGCGGGGTGGAGAATGATGAATCACCGACATACATAATTGCTCGGGAGTCATCGGCTACATAACTGTGAATTCAAGTTTTAGGATTTAAACGGTGTGAAAGATCAAGACGCACATGTTCGTTGGACACATTTTGGCAATCTACTGGGACATTTACGTTTCGTCATCAAGTAGAAGAACCGTCAGTCTCGTCTCAGCTAATATTAGGAATTTAACTCAATAGGAACTATTTACAAGGTATGTAAGAAAACAACATCAGAGTTGTCCTGATACGCCAATGAACATTAAATTGTTAGCATAAAATCGTCGTTCCTGAGAACATTTTAATTTGGAAACACTCGCTGCACTGTTCGAGGTCAAAAAATTACGTGGATCCAACTCATTCATGTATGCGGGTATTCCACACGTCTTAAGCGGCATCTTTAAACTTGAAAACGAGCAAAACTAGTTAGCTGATCTTTTGCATTTAATCCAAACGGCCCAGCTACATTTTACAATGATGTTGGATATGTCTGACTAACTTGCCAGACTACTGAACGCTCATTCGAGTCACTAGATATCCGTACACCTGTACAGGCGATATATCTTGTTGGTTACTAAGCGAAATTGCACCTGACGGTGTAGCGATGACAATTTATTGGTAAATTCATCAAGCCCTTTAAATTCAGACAAACATAAATGCCTGAGAGATGGACCATCGTGTGATGGGGTTGCCTTCGATAACTATTAGGTCCCTGTGCGGGTAATATCCAAAAATTTACATGGGGTAATTATACCTTATTCCATGAGTACGGTGTTATTCACCGGATCCTGTCAAGCTCATATGTAAGCCTGACAAATTAGCCTAGCACTGAAGCGCTTGATTACTGGTCAGACGCTGTATGGTGTGGAAACAACCATGATTATTCTACTTCTCCCTTGCAGGCTTGGAAAACATAGCAAAAACACCGACTTAATGCTGGTTTCAGTTGAGCCCATGCTATGGGTCAAGGGTTTCTGTGGCGGAAACATTACTCTTGCAGCTACCATTGCTGGTTTTCTGCCAAATACATGTCCGAAAGTCAGCAAGTTGACTACTGCGTACAATGGTGTCAGAATAACATTTCAACTGTATATCCAATTGTTTGTGAAATGGAGTTGTTCGTAAAACGTTTGAATAGGACAACAAGCACCCAATATCGGCTAAAATATTGCAAAATTTTCCTGGCAAAATTGGTTAAAAAAACGACTGTGGGTAGTTCCATGTGCAAAAAAGCCGAAACGGAGCTAAATGCCACTTCCCAAAGGAAATGGCGTTTTAACCACAGCCGAGTCTATTTATCTAAATGGCAATGAAGTATGGGTAATTATTAGATACAAACAAACACAGGACTCGTGCTGCACTTTGCAACCACACAGGTAAGAAGATTTTAGTCCCACTAGGGCCCTATAGTTCGGCCATCCAATAGTGTTGAATCTTTTTAAACTCGTTTTTATTCTTAATATACACACAGTAGCGATCATGTGTGCAATCGCGTGGTTGCAACCAATATCAGTCATCCAATTTCAAAACAAACTTAGTGCAATCAACCACAAGCCAACCTGACAAAACCTATGAAAATGATCGTTATCATCATTGATAGCATTACACCAGAGTTTGCCTGTGGCCTGCAAATGAAAATACCTGATACATACTTGAGAGTTTGAAAAGTATCACATGACCAAATACGCAAGGTTCACCAGCATATTTTGGAAGAAACTTTGCACTCGACCGGCCACCAGAAAACTGTTACTGCCCTCGTTTCCATTATCTCCTGGACATGTCTCAGCTCATTGAGTATATGAGTTGTGCATACGAACCGAAGTTCACATTTATCAGCATAAAGTTCTTCGGGGATGGGCTCGGTTATCTTCGAAGCTAAAGCTTGATGAGATATCTCACGCGAAACCAAATACTTTTCATTAGGTGGTCCATTTCATGAGTTAATTAGATTTGTCGCATTAGATCTACGAATAACTGCAGATTTAGCGCCTTCGTGTGTAGAAGTGCTTTGATGATATCGGGGATACAATGAGCAGCTATTGAGTAGACTACGCTGCAAAATGAACGATTTTCCTATTACGGATTGGTTAGTTAGTACTTGACTTCAAAGCTCCCAAGTTGCATGTAACTGCCACTTAGTGTTGGCTTTCGTAAACAAGAAACATCACCCGTCTTACTTGCTATGGGGATTTGTGGGTGTCTGTTGGCGGATCAGCATTTACCTGACAGATTGCTGACCAAAAGCGAGATATTAGGGCCGCTTTTACCGGTATAAAGAACCCTTAGTTGGTCATGCAATACTTGTTTGCCAGATATCGCATGCACTTTGGTCGTCAATAAGGGTTGTCTAATCGGGATAGTAATTAAGTTTGCATCCAGAGAAATTTCATCCCCGTAATGGTTAAACACCGTGGGACGACAAACTGCATAAGGATTTCAGGCTACTTACCGATCAATTTTAATCATCCACTGTCTGGATTTGTATAATGATACATAGGCAATAGACGAACGATGATGGTCGGCTCGGACGCCTCCAAAAACCACATTGCCATTTTCAAACCACGAATCTTCGCGAACACCTGGTTTCCTTTGATTCAAGCGTAAAACATTCTATTCGTAATTGTTCATAAATTTTCGGATGTTCAGCAAGACAGCAATAATTGAAGAAGTATTTCTAAATGCCATAAGGCTCAAACTACAACTCCAAAGGAACAAACTTGAATAAATAGAATACAACCGTTACATTTTAACACCTAATATGTTAATAATTTTTATCTTGCAGTGTCAATGGTCTCTCATGTGAGGACCAGGTGCCACGGATTCCAACTGCACTGGTTCAAACATGGGGCATCAGCCAGGAAGTCGACATAAACGTTAAATTTTATAAAACTAAACGGGCAGAAAAATATATTTTCTAATAAAAGTCAGCTTAATGCAGCCAACAGACTCCTACATTATGTGCCCAACGAACTCTTGTGTTTCTATATCAGCGGGCACACACTTGGATCTATATCCCACCTGGAATCCAGTCTACAACGGAACGTATCTTATTTGGCCAAGCATTACACTAACATTTGCGGCTGCTTTCAGTAATGCGTGAACTCAAGTGTCGAAGCAGCTTGATATTAGGACACTAAGAGTACTTCACCGTTTGTATGGTATGACGCTCGGGAGAGCACAAACAGAGTTTGTCTAAATTAGTAAGCGTAGTTGAAAAAATAGTTTGTGCTGTGGAGCCATTGTTTTTGCGAATAAGTTTAGCCCTAACTCAGCATGGTTTCAGATTTCTCCGACAGAGTTTACAAGCGAAGTATTTGTCCAGTGCACTTTATCTCCGAAAGAATGAAATCCAATGTAAAACCCATATGAAATCCAAATACAAGCCTTCATCTTTTTGTATATCTAAAATATACGATGGTTTGCCGAACCTGTTCTTGTTAAGAAATGTGGCGCTTTGTAGCCTGGTCATCTACTGGTCTTTCACTTTCACGAACGCATCAAGCATTTATCTGGAAAAGACCCAACTTTCGCTCAAGGAGTGTGCACTTAGAGCATGAAAAAAACAGTCATCCAGCAACACATAGTGATAGAAACGGTAAAGCGTATACGGAAATATGAGAGAACAGTGCGTCATACTTAAGCGTGTTTCATTTGAATGGACACAAAATAATAGGTTTTACCATGCAAACCCCGGAATTTTGACCAGTAGAGCATCAAAACATGTTGCTCTAAGGCCACCCATAGCTCAGGTGATCCTAAATCTCTTTAATCAGACGCTAAAGAATATTCAAATCTCTTATTAAACAAATGTCAATTATTGTATGGAAATTCAGCTTTTCAAAAACCGCAAGCGCGCGGAAAGGCCAATCTTTTTTGGCTAAATTGAGACACAATATCCGTAAAACGTAGCGGCAATACTATCGTCTTCCTTGCTGATTCAATGCACAGAAATTGATCTCTTATTTGTTGATACACGCTAAATCTAACATACGTTCAGAGTGAGATAACAATCAACCTAGAAAGTTGTTAGAAGTGTTGTTCTAAAAACTCCCCTGAATTCTTTCACTGCAATTGCTCGAAAGTCATCATTGCCCGACGGCACAAAAATTACCCCTTGTCTCTTGGTAGAAAGGATACTGTCGTTGAAAATGCCATTATGTCCTCCTAGCCTAGTCGTTTGTTAGTAAAGTGCTTCAAAAACACAGAACACAGTATGCAATAAGCAAAACCGAATTTCCAACAGTGCAAATGAAATTCCTTAAAGTCACTAAATGCAGTAACTCAAACTATATTGAATGACATCTTGTGTGAAACTTACCCACAAAATCTGAATGTAAAAATGGCGTCACTCACAATGCCAGCGTTTACAAGATAATCCAGCAGTGTGGTTTTAAACGGTTCATATTTTTTGTCATCTTTTGGCGGACGTCTCATTCCAATTATTCCGTCATATCCTTCTCTGTCATCCATGGTACCTTCACCCACTTCCATTTCAACGAAAACAAACTGCGAGACATAGCGACCTGCAATCTGTCAATACGTAAAATATATCGATATATATGTCTGACCAAGAGATTATCCATCACCACACTTCCACTATATCGCTCGCCGTCATAGCTAGTTTTGTATTCTTGTTGCACTGAAGTTCGTGTTGGTGAGCTTTCGCCATATTTTCTTCGTTTTTCAAACTCTATTGATCTTGACTTGCTGGACGGAAGCCAACGTGTCCACCCTCCGGTATCAAAAAGAACTGTGAACTGTTGTCCACCAATCTGAACCGGAATGACCGGATTGCCCAAGATAAAGAAAAACAATAAATTATTATGGACACTCTGTAGCTTACTACGTTGTCGCTTGAAAAGTCCACGGTCAACAAATGACAGTGTACATGTAGAAATCTTCACACTTTTCAGAAAGTAAACGCATCACCCACCTTCTGCACAATAAAAGAAATAAAAATGGGGAGAGAGATAATGACATTTCATTTATTTGTCTAGCAGGTGGTGCAATTTCTGTGTTTCTATCCGCCTATTACCGGTATTTTATTTCACACGTAAGTGCATGTAAATCCAGTAGCTTGAATACTATTGGTGTTATCATGTGGTAGTCAGCAAAGCCTCGATACTCTACATCAAATGGGAGATTGTGGAGCGTTTTAGTGTTGTGGTCCATCTTTTTAAAGTCCCAGTGTGTGAAAGGGCGGATTGCCTACGATTTCTCTTACCGGGATTCGCGAATGGTTGCTATGCTCCTGTTAGTCTAGCATATAGTAAGCAGAGTATATATTGACTTCTTTACTGTTTTCAAAATTCGGAAGAAAGTCTAAATCATGTGTTCCAAAAACTCGCTTCTGAGTTCATTATTTAAAAGAAGGACAGGTAAGATTGCGCAGACTCAAGCATTTTGCGTAATTCAGTAGATGTGAAGTCGTTTCGAATATTCGATGACTGACGTACCTTTCTGCTATGAAGGTATGTTTCATGAATTACAAATATAAACTACGGAGACTCCAGGAAATAGATGTTTTTTCCCAAGAGTTTCAGCTGTCCTCATGAAGAAACTTGTTGCTCAGCCATTTGAATAAAATTCATGAACCCGCAAAATCAGTTTTGCCCTAGCTTGTAAGTGAGGAAGAGCGATTTTAGGACAATTTTATAATAGTCTACTCCAGAACTTTCGTTTATCAAAGTTGTGTCATTAACTGGATCACTCTGATATTACAGCTCATCTGCGTGAAATAGCGGGAGAATACTAGCCGGAAATCGCGGCGCAATACAGAAAAACGTTTGGGATTAGTGGAGGTTTTGAGCAAACAGAATCAAAGCAATTAGTTAACTTCGATCCAAATTGCTTCACAGCAAAATTATTTACCGTGCTATATGCAGGAACCTGTATTAGTGGTGGAATTTTGCACCAGCTGTTTTCCAGCACAACAATTTCTGTTACGTATCAGCTTTCTGTCCAGATAAATGTGCCTTTCCAGAAAGGAAACGTGATTTGCGGATTTGGGGAGCTTTTAGTCCCATTAAAATTCCTTTAGTTTCGCCTCGGGACAAGAGTATTTTGACATCAGAGACGAACTTCGTCAGCAGGTTCCTGAGGTTGTTGAATTTATCTTGGCAGGTGCATTCGCTTATTGGCACGACCAAACAAGTTACTGTAACATCTCTCGATATGTTTCGCATGTCAGTCACGTTTCCCGAATTTTGAAAACGGTCACCTGTCTGAATAGTGAAAAACGGGGTTTTACTGCTTGCTTGAGTATGTAGTGGCAAAATGCTCACTATCAATTTAACGGTTTTAAGGCTTAGCAATCCGCACTTTCGAACACGAAGGCTGCTGATGAACTGTAGCAAAAGGGAATTAAGTGTCACTTAAAGCTGGTTAAAAGTGCCATACTCTTTTGTCTGGAGAAACACGGGGGACCGTTAGGAGAGAATTGACATAAGGGAAATTTTGACGAAACCCATATTGACTCGATGGGACAAAATGTAAAATATTACCAAATAGTATCAACACGATCCGTGGCACAATCTTGCTGATTTCAAGGTATTCTCCAATCCTGTTTTACTATTCCTAAAGTATTTGACGTCAGACATCTCGTAAAGTGAACACTTGGCCATTACTATGTACATATGATGATACCGTTTAGTTTGCAAGTCTTATGTAACTCCCGGACTCATCGAATGGGCCTTCTTTTACCCAAATGCGTTGGGATTAAACTGGTGATTATTGGTTACTTTAACCGGGATAGATAGCATCCAACTTTATTAGCAAAGGACTGTATGGGCACAATAAGCGGCTCATGTTTTGTGTTTTGTAGACTACCTTGGAAATTTAGGGCATATACCATACCTTGTAAAATTACGGTGCAGAACTTGGTGATTCTGAATGGTGGCACCGTTGTTGAAATGAGTGACGCTCATTATGTCTGCCATAAACTACTTTTTTGAGCAACGACGTCCAGTATTAGCCCAAACCACATGCCCATTTAGCTTGGATCATCAGTAGTTTGAGACTTTGTGAACTAAGTTGTGAAATAAGTTGATATTGCTGTGGGAGTCAAACGAATCCCAGTTGGATGTCTGTGACATGTATCAAAGGAGTATTCTGTATGACGCCCGATTCAAGTTTCATTCGAGATTAAAGTTAGGCTATCGTAAGCTACCGCAGTGTTTTCGGCAACCGTGTGGGCCTTGGGCTTCTTCAGAAAAACGTGCTGCGATATATTGATTACCTTATCCAACTGAACACGCTAAACGATACATTCATTTGGTTACCATGTAAACGCCATTGTAATTTGCAAATGAGTAAATTTCGCCAAATTGGCCTCAACTTTGCCATGCGCGTAAGTAAAATTCTGGGTTGCGTGCTACTGCTGATGAATTCCAAACATGACCACACGCACAGTTCTTTGGAACTTAACACTTCTTACCTCCACAGATCCAAGCTTTTGGACTGATTTAATTCTCCACCACGACTGAGGGAAGCTCCGGCTAAGAGTTAGAAGGGGTCAGAAAACAGAAATTTTAAGCACGTTTATCCTACTGGTAACAACAAGAAGTGCCTCAGTTTTACTAGTCAGATCTCTCTTCACAAAGTTATGAGTGAATATTTCTTACAAAGTTAAGACCTATAGACCAACTATGACCAGGCCAACTCACAATTTTTATCCAACCAAATTACCAACGAGCCTTTTTGGCAAATAGCGCCGCTCATAGGCCCCAAGAAACACACCTGTTTGAAAACGGTTCACCAGTAAAACTTTCGCAGACTGCAAAACGCCAACTTCCGTTGTCTAGCCGAAAACATGGGTACCTGATATCATTTGTAGAACTCATTCGAACATAAAATGCACGGTTTCCGCCCGACCGAACTCGCGCTCCTCTTGATTTAAGCAGCCCATGGCTCTCCCTTCCAGTGGCATTCTGTAGTTCTTTTCTGACCCAAAGCAAATTCCTCATATATTGGACACACAGGAAGGCTCTCATCCCGACTACGACGTGTCTACAATTAAAATTTCACACTTTCTACAACTGGAGAGTTAAGGATTCTGCCGGTATGGTCTTTTGATAAGGCTGTACCTATATTGCACGGTCAGTTTGACAAAAGTCGCACTATTGAGTGCGATTTGGCATGCCGTTGATTGGTGTTGTGTCCTGAAACTGTGGAGTGGAAGGTTACGCCTATTAAATCAAACAGATTCAGAAACATAATCTTGATTATACTGTAATGCACAACTCCCCAACTGTAATCCTCCTGTATTTCCCGTTTCCCACCGCCTAAACTTGGACTATAGAATCCCGGCTCAGACTAACACCTTCACACTGATCCAGTAGCGCTGACGTCGTTAACTATGTCCAGATCAACGCCCAATGTGATACCTTAGATGGGTATCCAAGGCGTGGTTTATAGGTACGAGATAGCTTACGCACAAAACGTGCCTTTCAAACCGATTAACCAGATTGGTCACATCTTGAAAACTACGGCCGCACGTGCGTCCTCCGGCTGGATTTCGGTTCATATGAGGGGTTCATATATAAGGCCGGACATAATATCCAGTCATTCAGGCCAGCGAATCAAACCGTTAGCTACATGCGCAGGATTAATCTCAACAGCCGCTCAGTATTCGCACAATTGAATCGATTTCTCGAAAGCTACGACATCTGGCCAAAGACAGCTCATCTTCAAGCGCACGCGACAAGCTGCTGTCAAATGAGCCACGTTTAGTAGAATTCGAACAAGTCTGTCAAACACGACGCGCTAAACTGGTGCGCTTCGACGATTGTGCTGAAAAAATGGATGTCTCATTTGGTTAACACGATCAAAAGTGTAGGTTTCTGCTTCATTTCAGTGCACTTGAAAATAATTTATATGTTAAACACCCCACGGTCAAACGTCTCTCTGCATCCATATCCATATACCAATATATCCGTATCTCTAAATACCTAGATTAGAGCCATTTGAGTGATATATATATATATATATATATAAGTTAGAGAGGCAAGGTAAATACTCATGAGGAGAACATAATTCTCTCTTATATTGAAAGTTCTGGAAAATGAAAGCCTCAATTTTTCTGCAGAATATAAGAAGCCTGACGAAATTCAGCTTACACAAAATAAGTATATTTACGGATGTTTTTCAAAAATGTGCTTTTGCTTTGTTAGATTGCGAAAAATCACGCATCCTGCAGGATTTTTAGGCTTATGTGATAACATTTTAGAGTACTCCGTGACCAGTTTGTCCGCTGCCCAAAACCATGCACAGACATTGTTAGATACATGCAAATATTGAGCTGAATTATTGGATATAAGTCAAACCTTACTGCAGCCATTAAAATAGTGACTCATTGAGGTTCTTGCTCTTATAGTATAACCCTATCACAGACGGTTTGTCAAGCAATCCTATGGTGTAAAAAATCATCCTGTTGACTCTCCAAACCATGAGCATGTTCAGTCAGTCCAGATTTATTGTACTCCAAAAAAGTCTGGTATAAATGAGTTTATTTCAGTCAACATCTACTAAATGTTTTTGGCTGAATGTATCTTGCATATTCAGCACCGGTGAAAAGATAGTGACCCTAGAGGTAAACTGGATCTCGAACCGGCTTGAAGGTACTAAGTGTTTCCAGATGCAAACCGTCAACACTAATCCAGGTTAGACAGAACTGTCGTGAAGGGCAGGAAGGGTAGGAAATTTTGCGAAATACCTGTTTTTCCTATTTTGGTTTGCTTCGTGTTGATCAAATGCTTCCGCTTACTGCTGTTATCGACATTATCACATTCGGAGATTTCATTCTCTTCCGAATTTTAAAACGCTCCAAGGCAATCCATCTGAGTTCGTCCAGTTGCCATCAGTTTATTTGGGGTGTCTTCTGTGGTTGTCTTCATGCATAAACCTACGCCTTTTAAAAATGCATTGAAATATTAGGTGCAAGCTGTAGGTTGCAAAGCAGAAGCGTAAGTGCAATTATGTGGTATGTGATTCAGATGACTGTCCGGTCGAACCCGAGGTAAGATACATCAAACATCAAATATGATTCTGACGTATTGAACTTGTTTTTTGTAGAAAAAGTGCGGTCCCCGCATGTCTAGACTTCTTTCTTACATATTGTTCCAGAGTATGGCCAGGTCATTAGCATAAACGACAAAAAACGGATACATTAAATCAGCTACATGATTGGTGCCTTTATTTGTGGACCTTCAAACCCCCAAAACTGTTACCTCCTAAAAATACCTTCTTTGGAAATACTATTCTTACTTGTTCCCTGCTGAATTTCTCCGATTTGGGTTGCCTGGTTGTCCTTTGCTCCTCAGGTCACATCAACTTTAGTTTATTTGCGTTGTGTTAAACTGCATATGTAGCCCGACGTTCAAATTCATTTAGTTTATTCTTACTTGTGTTTAGTTTCCTCCTATTCCAACGCCCTCCCGAGCACTTTTTGGAGCTAAAAGTAACTTTCTCATGTGCAGACTAAGCTGAATAACGCCCAGCAGTGGCTACCTTTTCATATGCTTAGGGTGCGTCCTAATAAAGCGAAGTTAGTCGAAGTGGATCTTGCCTTAGTTGCGTTTGACTGTACGCCCTCCCAGTCAGCCAGTGTAGGCTAACTGTCTATCCCAGATAAAGACTAATTTTACAAGATGAGTGGAGCTTCCTTCTGAGAAGTCATCACTTGAGGAGCCAGTTAATACCAGATTACATGATGTGGTTTCCGTGATTGAAGAATGAGTGGGGTTATGTCCCATCTAAGTAAGATCTAAGAACACTTCCGCTCGCGGTCAAGCAGTTGAGTGTCCAACCACTCTCGCACCGCCGATGATTCCCAACCTGAATCAAGCTGCTGTGCAGTACTACTTGGATTTTCAGCATAGGCTAGATTCATCAGCAGGATCAAGTTTCTGTGGAATATTACTTCGTCGGGTTTGATGGACTCATACATTTTTCACAAAATAGTTCATGGTAGCATTCCTAAGGCTTTGCTTCTTCTGATGGTGGTCATTTTTTCCTAATCAACTATATAGATTAACTAAGTGAATCGGACTGTCCGGTGAGCTAGGCTCCCACCATACCACCAGCTGGTCAAGTATATAGGTTAATAGTGTCCAAGCCCTTCAAGGGAGAGATGCGGAGTTAACCTATGATATGCTTTTGCTCCAGTATTTCTCACTTGAGATGGTGCAAGGCATCATTGGTTTCTGTGGCCTCTTACTTTGTTTTGTGCGGCTTAGCAAGTGGCCCAGGGTAGAAGACTAAAATAGTTGCTTTTTTAACAGGTTGCTAATAGGCTAATGTTTGTTAGAACAAGAGAATAAAACAAACCTGACATTTCAACTATTTACCGCATGATGTGAGATAACCAGTGCGTAATGGTGTAGCAATGCATTGTCGCTCAGCTGTGAGTCAATATGTAGGTTACGTGCAAAAACCGACAAAGATAGCAAATCCAGCTTAACACAATTCTAAAAAATCCCCTCCAATAAGTCTAAAGTTTCTGATATAAGCCTTACCGTTCAGTGGGCCCTTCAGTTATTGTATTCTCTCCATTGAGCCTAAGCTTTCTACAGTCAAGCTAGGGACCTCTTTACCGGGTGCATGATGGTACAGGGGTTGGTGTTTTGGGTACTTGTAGGTGTTGTGGTAACAGTGAAACCGCACAGGCTCTGGTGCATGGATGCACACACCGCGTTGCCTTCCAAGCAATGCGGTATCTGGTTATGCATTATGCTGAAACATCATCCCACAAAAGGCTTGCATTTTCAAAACTGTTTTGTGTTAATTTTGGGTAATATTGTGCATATTTCGACTTCGTCCGTAAACACGTTAGTCTACGCCAACACAAAATATGATGACTAGCTTTACGGGAGGAATTTCTTCCAATTTTGCGACCGACAAACCATATGCAGTCACCAAACGCGTCAAAATAATCCGGATTCATTGGATGCTAATTGAGGCTCCTCTTTGGGACAACTGCTGTTTCTGATACACGTCAACGACCTTCCAGATATTCTTGCAAGTCCATGCCCACTTTTTGCGGACAACTTGAAATCCTGGAGTTCAAATGCCAGTGCCCTCTGAATGGATGTAGACGCTGCAAAGCAGTGGTCGTTGGACTGGCAGCTTCTTCTGAATGACGGAACGTGCGTCCATATGTCATTCGGAGGAGACCCAGCGAACGCCTTTGTCGTGCATGATGAGAATGGACCATTTGGCGTCTTCTACCTTTATTTTGCTTTGATTATTAACGTTACGTATTCCATCACTTCCACAAACGTTTTTTGTCTGAATACGCGAAACCACAAAAACACGCATTCGTACAATTTACATACAATACAGGCGTGGTCACGCGCTTCGACTTTCTCCTCTGATTTCGCTAGCACTTACGGCAGTCATTCGCGAGCTCCATGTGCTAACTGTGGTATCAAAACATTTCAGACTATCTTCGGAGTTTGTTATATGTGAGAGCTTTTCAAAAGAGGACCGTTGGACATCCACGATCGGATTATTATTTATTCACTAACCTGGGCCAACGACCAACTATTTTAAAGAGAACAATTCCTAATGAGTCTGTTTCATTCGACCCTCTTTATTATTGTACACGCAATCTAGTGTTATTACTTTTATTTATTTGCCACACACTCCTGGTAACGTAGCTTTTTGGGTAGCCAGACCACTACACTTCATCGGATTTTGTGGAGAATGCGATTAGCATCAGTTTACCAGAATATAATCCTCATAATCCCAGGGTGTGGTTCCACTAAGTCGAGGCTGTTTTCACTACTCGACGTACCACCTCTCAAGTTACCCGTTTTTTTATGTTCTTTAACATCTTTCTAACGATGTAGCCGCAGAAATAGATCTTTTTGAGAACACCCCTAAAGAGAATCCCTATGAGGCCTTTCGAGCGGCTACCATTAGTGGGACAGGAAAAGCAGAAACAAGATGCTAAGGGATTTATTCACCACAGTCGAAATTGGTGACAGGTCACCATCACAACTATTTCGCCACATGCGCAGTCTCCTCTGCGGCCGTAAGCTGGCGGTGGAAATCATGACCCAACTATGGCTCGAAAAACTTCCACCCTTTATGTCCCGCGTAATCAGCGCATTCGTTAATGACCACAGCCTGGAGCAGCTAGCTCACTTGGCGGACAAAATCCATGAGACCTATCCC